>QANY01001571.1:271769-356769 GCA_003255025.1 Datisca glomerata
CTAATATGAGCTTGAGGTTTCCTTCGTAACTCTAAGAACTTCTTCGTAGTGGCTCTGTTCCATGCCTCATTTCATAGAGAACCTCAAAGTGGCTCTATTTCATTATATTCCATCCATATCCCAATTCCATTCATTTAATATCCCTCTGGTGTCATTGAGATAAGAGATATTATTTCTAGTCTATCTATTTCTATTTCTATATAGATGAAAAGTTCAAAAATCATCATATAATAATCCAGAAATTGCAATAGAAAAGAAAAAGGGAGGTTTTTGATGATTTTCAAATCTTTTATACTAGGTAATCTAGTATCCTTCTGCATGAAGATAATCGATTCGCTCGTTGTGATCGGACTCTATTATGGATTTCTGACCACATTCTCCATAGGGCCCTCTTATCTCTTCCTTCTCCGAGCTCGGGTTATGGAAGAAGGAACCGAGAAGAAAGTATCAGCAACAACTAGTTTTATTACGGGACAACTGATGATGTTCCTATCAATCTATTATGCGCCTCTGCATCTAGCATTGGGTAGACCTCATTCAATAACAGTCCTAGCTCTACCGTATCTTTTGTTTCATTTCTTCTGGAACAATTACAAACACTTTTTTGATTATGGATCTACTACCAGAAATCAATGCGTAATCTTAGCATTCAATGTGTATTCCTGAATAATATCATTTTTCAATTATTCAACCATTTCATTTTACCAAGTTCAATGTTAGTCAGATTAGTCAACATTTCTATGTTTCGATGTATCAACAAGATGTTATTTGTAACAAGTAGTTTTGTTGGTTGGTTAATTGGTCATATTTTATTCATGAAATGGGTTAGATTGGTATTAGTCTGGATAGAGCAAAATAATTCTATTAGATCTAATGTACTTATTAGATCTAATAAGTACCTTGTGTCAGAATTGAGAAATTCTATGGCTCGAATCTTTAGTATTCTCTTATTTATTACATGTTCTACTATTTAGGCAGAATACCGTCACCCATTGTTACTAAAAAACTGAAAGAAACCTCAGAAACGGAAGTTAAGGGAGAGGTTCAAACGAGTAGCATGGGGCACGTGGAAGTTAAGAAGTTAAGGGCAAGATGCCAAAGAACAAGTATATAAATTTATGGAATCAATTAGGTCAAATCTTGTCTTTCGCCTATTAGTAAAGTGTAAAGAATATTTTTTTACATCTTATTGAAACATGGACGTGACGTAGAGTGACGATTGAAAAATTATTTTTGAGAAAATAAATTTAGAGTCGTCACCAATCATTTTAGGGAGTGATTGGTCACCCAAATTTTAAATAAAATTTTGATCTACGAAAAGTCAAAATTGGTTCAGGAGTTATTTGTGTGTGAGGAAGGTATTAGCACGTCACAACACCCATTATGAAAATGGTTATCAAATTTAATCAAATGCTATCTAAGTTATTTTTAAAAAATAATGTTAAAAAAATTCATTTCCAATGTCTCATTAGGTATACTTTCGTACTATGAAATGAATTAAAATAAATGACTTTTAATGGGTGGTACAAAAATCATTAATTTTTTTATTTTTTTATTATATGTTTTTTAAAATCAAAGCATTATTGGAGCTATTTCAATATTCAAAAAGTTACTTCTTACCTCAGTAGTTCGTGAAGTTTGGTATCCAAAAAATCTCAATGTTCGTAATCGGAAATTTTTAGTGAAAATTATATAATGACATTTTGAAATTTTGTCCTCTCATAGAAAACTAACATTTTTTAATTTTTTTTAAATTCCGTCTCTCTCTCCCCCCCTCTCTCTCTCACACACACACACACACACTCCCCCTCTCTCCATCTCCCTCCCTCCCTCTCTCTGCCTCTCTCTCTATCATTCTCTGTTTGTTCCTGTCTATCTCTCCCCCTCTATCTCTCACTCTTTCTCGCTCTCTCACAAAACCAACATCGGGTTTTTTTAGTGAAAATTAAATAACAAATTTTGAAATTTTGTCCCCTCACACAAAACCAACATTTTTTTTAAATTATTATATTTTAATCTTTGGTATGAGCATACTATTTTAGTTTGATTAGATAATTTACTAATGACCATTATTTTATTTTCTTCAATAATTGCTATGCAAATAAAAAATTCAGACGGTAACTAGTTAAACCGAACGTCACGTAAAAGAAAATTACGAATAAAATTTCAAATAAAATATTTTTTCGGGATATAAATATACTCAATTTTTTTATCACTTAATTTACTAATTACAAATTTTTATTTCTTCCATCATTGCTAATCAAATAGCAAAGTAATGATCATGTATAATAACTAGTTCAAACAAGTGTTACGAAAATGGCAACAAGATCTAAAAAAGGATTAGATAGAAGACTAAAAAAGGATTCAAAGCTTAAATACATGTATAATCTTTATATAGATGTTTAACACTTTATTTTATACATATTTATGTATGAGAAATTTCATAGAGAATTTTTGCAACAAATGTACACTTTTAATCCATTAAAGGGTTGATTCACATTGAGTTAAGTTGCACCCCTCAAAGGCGTCATCTCATACTCATTGATTAAGTTGATGATAAATATATCTCATTATCAAGTTTGAAGAAAAATCATCAATGCATCGAATTAAAAACTCTATACTAAGAGTAAAAAAAATGATGAAAAAAAGAATAAACAATTCTATTTATTGTTTATGGAAAAATAAACACATAATATAAACTTCCTGGGTGTGAAGGAAAAAAAGATGAAGATCAATGGAAAATATATCTTATTAGTAGATGTGCAAGAAATTTAAACTATATTAAGAAAAAAGAACGAGAGAAGATGAGTAATAGTAGATGAATATAAATTAAAACTCTCTTTCTTTTTCTCTTAAAATCTCTCATATTTCTCACATACTCTCTCTCTTAAAAGATCTCCCTTTCTCTCTCTAAAAAGCCTTCTTCTCTTTCTCATTCCAAAAGCCTCCTTTCTCTCTCCAAAAACTACATTAAAGAAAAAGAATGAGAGAAGATGAACAATAGTAGATGAATATAAATGAAAATTCTCTTTCTTTCTCTATTAAAAAATCTCTAATATTTCTCACACACTCTCTCTCTTAAAATACCCCATTTCTCTCTCTAAAAAGCCTTCTTCTCTTTCTCACTCCAAAGCCTCCTTTTTCTCTCTACAAAGACCTCCTTCAAGTGAGGGACTCACTCCCTATTTATAGGCAAAATTAGGGTTTGTCTTTTTACTTTTAGTTCTTATGCTCCTTTTTTATTTTTTAGACCTTAGACTATTTTTTATTTTTTTAGTCCTTGGACTATTATTCAAATTATACACATAGTCTTAGACTAGTATATGAGCCAAAAAATAAATGGTGTATTTTTAAAGTATTGGACTAGATAAAATATGGTATTTATAGTTGCCCCTTTTGTTCATGCTTCTAAATATAGGTGTACAAAAGTATATATAAGTATTTTGATCGATATGAAAAATGATTATATGGATAAGGGGAACACAAACGTCGACTGATTCTGACTGTATGAGATGACAAAAATGTGAAATGGACCTGGATAGACACAGGCTTTGATGTCTACTTGATTCAGGTTCGATTCAAATGGAGATTTTTGGAAATAAATGGAATTGGATAGACACAGGCTTTGACGTCGACTCGATTCAAGTTTGATTTAACCATATATATTTGTAAAAAAGTTACCTGGATAGACACATTGTCGCAACGTGCGTGCGACGCGGAGCGGTGATTAAAAAATTCATTTTTTTGAAGGAAAAAGAAATTTGGAGTATCCACAAATCATTTTAGGGTGTGATTGGTCACCCAATTTTAAGATGAAAATTTTGGTCTACGAAAACTCAAAGTTGGTTTGGGAGTCGTTTGTGTGTGGGGAAGGTATTAGCACCCCACAACACCCATTATAAAATAGTTACCAAATTTAATTAAATTGTATTCAATTTTTTTATTTTAAGGCAAAGGTTAAAGAGATTCATTTTTGAATGTCCCATTTGATCCATTTTGTATCATAGAAATGAACAAAATAAATTACTTTTAATGGGTGGTTCAAAGACCATTGAAAAATTATTTTTTTGTATTCTTATATCTTTTTAAATCAAAGCATTATTAGAATTATTCCCGGTATCCCAAGAATAACTCCTCACCTCAGTAGTTCGAGAAATTTGGTATCCTAAAAATTTCAAAGTCCATCGTCGGCTTTGTTTAGTGAAAATTAAATAATGGAAGTAACAAAATCTAAATCTAATTATTAAAATTATAATCCACACATACATGAACATTAATTATAATAATAAGGGAATAATGCAAGAATCGTATTATAAGCATGATGATGTAAGAATGCTAAATAAATAAACATGTAAAGAAAATAAATGTTAATAATTACAACAAAAGGGAAGTAAAAAAATAGAGATAAGTTATATGATATCAAATTATAGAAAACATAAAATGTTGAGATTATATAAAACATGCATAAAAAAATAATAATGCAAGAATAAAGTAAAAACCATATTATGTAATAAGTGAAAGAAAAAAAATTAAAAAGAAACAAATATATATATACTGCATTGCAGCTCTTGCTGCAACAGAGGAAGACTTTCCTCTGTTGCAGCAACAGAGGAGCCCTCTTTTTCTTTTTCTTTTTTATATAATATAATATATTATAATATAATATAATAGTAATAATAATAATATTATTAAATAAATAAATTGAAAAAAATGATGAAAAATAAACAATATATTTTTTTTAACATAAATAAACAAACACATCGCTTTTATCCGTTTTCAAAACTTCTGGCGTGTAGCATCTGCCACTCCTCGTCATCCCACCTACTCTTGACATATTATTTATGGGAAGATCGAGGTCAGACGGATTTAGCTCTTGAGTTTTGTCGTTACTGCTTGTAATAACCTCATATCCGTACGTCCATGGTACTGCTCTTGAATCTTTGTAAGCGAACGCACCCGGTATTTGAATGGTGATAGGCATCGGAGCATAAGTCGTAGTGGTTTGAGTTGACTTTTTCTCGTAATGTATTGTGAGAGGTTTTGGGATATAGCATGACATTTCAACATTAACTTTAGATGATTCTTTAGGTATCATGAGGACTAAAGAGTCATCTTCTTGGTATTCCCTTTCTCCTTTATGACTTATTGTAAGTATCTTTGCATCCAACAACTTTTGCACTTCCTTTTTAAAATTAGCACACTCCTCAATTGTATGCCTCGTCACCTTCTTATGAAACAAACAATCAAAGTCATGCATATGCTTCCTAGATACGCACTCATCCTCTGAGCGTGTTGGGTAGGTGTACCCTGCTCTAGAAAGAAGTTGGAAAAGTGTTTCCATTGACGTGCTCACATCTTCCACGTCCCTCTTTCCATATGAAAAATATTCCTCAATTGCATTCACGGCAGGATTCCCATGATTTGGTAGAGGGTTAGAATTGATATCTGGATTCCCATGAGCCTTTTTGAAATTCAACCATCCAGCCTTGATCAGTGCCTGTACTCTACCTTTTAATGTCGTGCAATTCTCAGTCGAATGTCCCACTGCCCCAGCATGATACTCACAGCGAGCAGTCGGATCATACCACCTTGGGTATGGTGGTTGTAGAGGTTCATAAGGAATTGGCACAAATTGATTATCCCGTATCAATTGAGGTAAGAGTTCTGTATATGATATGGGGATTGGATCATATTGGATAAAACGTTGATTATTTCCATTTCCCCTCGTAGGCTGATCAGCATGACCAATATTTTGCTGGTGAGCCGGTGGTTTGAAATCGGGTCTTGGGTTATTTTGAAATGTTGATTGTTGAGAGTTATAATTGTACGGAATTTACGAGGTATTAACCACATATGATGTCGTAGACTTGGGTCCTTCCCCATACTTTGAAAATCTTGATCCCGGGATCACAGCTTGTGATGGGTACCTGAAATTAATCATCTGCACATCCCCTTCTTTTTGCTTCAATGGAGGCCCTTTTTTTACTGACGATGTATCTGATATGATTTCCAAAATTCTTCCATTCTTTATCCCATACTCAATCCTTTCACCGATACTATGATGTCAGAGAAGTTGTTTGAAGCGTTTCCAATCATTCTGTCATAGAATGGAGGTCTCAAGGTGTTAATAAATATTCCAGCCATCTCCTTGTCTGACAATAGGGGGTGTACCTGAGCAGCTAATTCCCTCCACATTTGTGCATATTCTTTAAAGCCTTCTGTAGGTTTTTTCTCCATCCTTTGTAAGTCCAAACGATCAGGGGCTAAGTCTATGTTGTACTTATATTGTCTTAAAAAAGCATCTGCTAGAACTTTCCACCTCCGAATATGTTGGCTATCCAATTGGATATACTAACGAGATGCGGCCCCCATCAGGCTATCTTGAAAGAAATGAATCAACAGCTTATCATCATTTGCACAAGCAGCCATTTTTCTGCAGTACATAATAAGGTGACTTCGGGGGCACGTACTATCATCATATTTTTCAAAATTAGGTAGTTTGAATTTATGTGGGATGTTCACATCAGGGACCAAACATAATTGGGTGGCATCAATGGTACCGTATACATCAGATCCTTCAATAGCATGTAATCTCTCCTCCAGAAAGTCCAATTTATCTTTCGATTGTGGGTCATCACTTGGCTTGGTAAAAGATTTCTGCATCTTTGGGTCATCAACATCGGTTATGATGATTGGCTCATTAATGAGTTCACCTTGTGGAGTGAAAGCTTGGTTGTGATCACATGCCATCGCGGATGGGTTGTACCCAGTTATCCCTGTCTGTATTGTTTCTTGGACATTTGAAAATGGATGATACTGAATATTTATTGGTGGTGAAGCGTGTTGAAACTGGTCAACCTGATGACGTTGATAGGTTGGAGTGAACCCAGGAGGGTAAAGTGGAGTATCGTTCGGCAGTTGATTTTGTGATGATTAAACCCCTTGCGGATTTTCAAAACAGGCCTTTCCCTTACTTGCGGCGAGGAGTTCGAAGACTTTAGCCATTTGCTCTTTTAGCTCCCTAATCTCTTCCTTCATTTCCTCTCGTGATTGCTCTCTTTCTTTCTCGTCCATGACCCTAACTTGAGCTCGAGTTCGATAGGGATGTCGAAGTTGTCTGGCTATCTTTGGAAAATTTCTTTAAAATAAATAAAAATAAAGCAATGAGATGTAGATTTTTGCTAATAAAAAGAAGAAATAATGAGAGTAAATTTATGCATGAGAAATGATACTGCGCAAAGTGAAAGTTCTAAAGTAATCAATTTCATTCAATTAGTAGAGCCACCCACTACATTTGAGTATGTAGAAGTCAATTACATTACTTCATAACATGAGTTCATACAAAACGACCAAAATGACCCAAATCCCGGTTGACTTCCTCAAAAAAATTTAGACAAGTTCTCCCCATTAGGATGGATGGGCAAGACATTTCTCTTCAAAAATGAAGCTTGTTCCGCCAAATTGCTCGCTCTCACAGCCATGCCTTTAAGCAATTCCATAGCCTGCCCAGATCGTTGTCGAATTGAGTTGTACTATTGTTGTAGCAACTGATAATCATATCTCAGTATACAAACATTAGCGTCATTGTTTTTTGCCAACTTCTCTACCACGTTCTGATAATCATACTCCTTTGTGCAGTTCATGCGATTCTTTTCATTTCGCATCCTTCTTGTTATTTTCCAAGCTCCAATCAGCTGCTGTAGTTTTTGTTCAATTTCTTGAGAATCGTAACTAACCTCAATATCCTTAAATGCATGCGTGGTAGGGACAAAAAGCTGTCTCATGTATAATTGACGGAGTGCCATTAGCGGAGCATAACCAGTACAACCCCATGGTCCCGGGAGCGGAACCCATTGAAAATCACCACATCTGTAGATCATTTGTGTTAATGGCATCCAATGGGTTTTCCAAATAACATCCTCATCTTTCAACTTGGATAGGTATGAGAGCCAAGCCCCTTTTTTGAGAAACTGTGGATTCCATTTGGCTATTCTAAATTCTGCAATAAGGATCCTCGTCTTCATCCATGGACTTGAGAACTTAACTTGAGGACACTTGAAATCTAGCGGACATCTTAGATGGCTGAGAATCCAAATACACAAAAGAGTTGAGGAGCCGATGAACTTTCCTTTTCCAGACACTCGGATGTGATTCAAAGAACAGATAGTCTCAACAAGAATTGAGATAACAGGGTTAACACCATGTTCAACTTAAAGGAAATTTTTTATCACTTTATCATCCATATAACCTTGGATCTTTGGAAATAACGCGGTGCCATAAATACACAGAGTATAAAGAGTCATGCATTTATCCTCCTTCAAGAAATTGTGGGTGAGATCTAGGAGGTAATCCAACGGCACACATTCATTTCCCCCTTTAATTTTCAAACTTTTCTTAATCTCAGATGCATGGACAGTACCTAAGAGCTTAGACAAAGCTCTCTTCAAAGTGAGCTTTTTGTCATAGTTATAAACTTTGGACGGGAACCTCAATTCCACCAAGGCATTCCACTACTCATTCTCGCTAATCCTAAAAGGAAAGCCCAGGTATGGGCCTAGTATATGTGCGTGAATATTAGGAATTATGCAAACAAACATACATCTAAAAACAAACTTTGTACAACTATAAGCATGAAAAATAAAAACAATGAATCAAATAAACAAACAAAGAGCCATACAAGAAGGACAACATGTGATAAATTTGTAGCTTGACTCTCTATCGATCTAAAAGTAGTTAGACCGATAAGTTCCCCAGTGGTTTCACCAAGCTGTCGCAACGTGCGTGCGACGCGGAATGACGATTAAAAAATTCATTTTTTTGAAGGAAAAAGAAATTTGGAGTCGCCACCAATCATTTTAGTGTGTGATTGGTCACCCAATTTTAAGATGAAAATATTTGGTCTACAAAAACTCAAAGTTGGTTCGGGAGTCGTTTGTGTGTGGGGAAGGTATTAGCACCCCACAACACCTATTATAAAATGGTTATCAAATTTAATCAAATGCTATCTAATTTTTTTACTTTAAGGCAAAGGTTAAAGAGATTCATTTTTGAATGTTCCATTTGATGCATTTTGTATCATAGAAATGAACAAAATAAATTACTTTTAATGGGTGGTTCAAAGACCATTGAAAAATTATTTTTTTGTATTCTTATATCTTTTTAAATCAAAGCATTATTAGAGTTATTTTCGGTGTCCCAAGAATAACTCCTCACCTCAGTAGTTCGAGAAGTTTGGTATCCTAAAAATCTCAAAGTCCATCGTCGACTTTGTTTAGTGAAAATTAAATAATGGAAATAACAAAATATAAATATAATTATTAAAATTATAATCCACACATACATGAACATTAATTATAATATTAATGGAATAATGCAAGAATCGCATTATAAGTATGATGATGCAAGAATGATAAATAAATAAACATGTAAAGGAAATAGATGTTAATAATTATAACAAAAGGGAAGTAAAAGAATAGAGATAAGTTATAGGATGTCAAATTATAGAAAACATAAAATGTTGAGATTATATAAAACATGCGTAACAAATATTAATGCAAGAATAAAGTAAAAACCATATTATGTAATTAGTGAAAGAAAAAAATTAAAAAAAACAAATATATATACACATATATAAAGCAAAAGTTGCATTGCAGCTCTTGCTGCAACATAGGAAACCTCTTTTATATATATATATATATATATATATATATAATATAATATAATATAATAGTAATAATATTATTAAATAAATAAATTGAAAAAAATGATGACAAATAAACAATATATTTTTTTAACATAAATATGTTTATTTTTTTGACTACTTAGTCTACTAATTACCATTTTTCTTTCCTTCTCTCATTAGTCATTGCTAATCAAATAGCAAAGGGGATGATCATGGATGATAATTAGTTCAAACAAATGTCACAAACTGATGAACATAATATTTTAAAAAGAAAAGACTCGTAGGAAAATTGAAAATTTCACAACTTAGATATTTGCATAATCTCGTATTGAGGTTTTACTCTCTATTTTATGCATTGTTATGTGTGAGAAATTATCCTAGGGGATCTTTGCATCAAATGTACACTTTCAACCCATTAAAAAGGTTGATTCACATTTGGTTAATTTTTCCACCCCTCAAAAGCTTTATCATCATCCTCATTAATTGAGTTGATGACAAAGACATCTCAATATCCAACTTGTAAAGAAATCATCAAAGCATGAAATTAAAATGTTAAGATTTAAATGAGGAGAAATGATAAAGAATGAACAATCCACTTATGTATAAAAAAAACAAAAGATATCAACTACATTCATATGAAGAAGAGAGATGAACAAAATATATTATGAGCAAATGTACCAAACAATTAAGCTACCTTGAGAAAAAGAATGGAAGAAGATGAAGATAATAGAAGTGTAGAACCTCTTCCTCTCTCTAAAATCACCTCTCTTTCTCACTCCAACCCCTATCTTTCTCACTCTAAAAAATGGCTTCCCTTTTTTTACTCCAAAGAGACCCCCTTTAAGTGAAGACCTCATCCCTATTTATAGGCAAAATTAGGGTTTGTCTTTTTTACTTTGTCTTTTTTTCAATTTTTATTTTTTAGTCCTTGGACCACTTTTCTTATTTTAGTATTGGATTAGTTTTCAAATTATACATATAGTCTTGGATTATTATATGAGTCAAAATACAAAGTATGTATATTTCATGTATTAGACCGGATAAAATACGATATATACACACATGATTCGACCTCAACTTAATTTGGGTTCGATTTAATGAAGGTATTTAAATGGAAAACAGACGTAGATAGACACAGGCTTCGACCTTGACTCAATTTAGATTTGATTTAACCAGAGATACTTGAAAAGAAATGGACTTAAAAAAAAGAAGCTTCGAGCTCGACTCAATTTGAGTTCGATTTAACCAGATATATTTGAAAAGAAATGGAACTAGATAGACACATGCTTTGACCTCGACTCAATTCGTGTTCGATTGAACCGAGATATTTGAAAAGAAAACGAATCTGGATAGACACATGCTTTGACCTCGACTCAATTCGGGTTCGATTTAACCAGAGATAGTTGAAAAGATATGGACTTGGATAGACATAGGCTTCCACCTCGACTCAATTCAGATTTGATTTAACCGAGGATACTTGAAAATAAATGGACCTGCATAGACACAGACTTCGATCTTGACTCAATTTGAGTTTAATTTAACCAGAGATAGTTGAAAAGAAATGGACTTGGATAGGCACATACTTTGACCTTGACTCAGTTCGGGTTTGATTTAAGCAAAGATATTTGAAAGGAAAATGGACCTTGATAGACACAGGCTTTGGCCTTAACCCAGTTCAGGTTCGATTTAACAGGAGATATTTGAAAAGAAGTGGACCTAGATAGACATAGGCTTTGACATCGACTCAATTTGGGCTTAAACCGTGGCCAAGTCAGGTTCCATTTAACAATTTTGATTAAAACAAACCAGACGCTGACACCGGGCTTCGACCACAACTGAGTCAGGTTTGATTTAACCTTATTAAAAATGAACAAACCTGATGCCGACAACAGGCTTCGACCGTGACCAAGTTGGGTTCGATTTAACCACAAATGAAAATAAACGGACCTGACGTCAACTTCAATCTTCGACCGCGACCAATTCAGGTTTGATTTAACCATATTGATTGAAACGAACCAAGCGCTGACACTAGGTTTCGACCGTGACTGAATCGGGTTCAATTTAATCATATTGAAAATGAACGGACCTAGCACCGACAACAGGCTTCAACCGCGACCAAGTTGAGTTCGATTTAACCATATTGATTGAAATGGATCAGGCACTGACATTGAGCTTCAACCATTACTGAGTCGAGTTTGATTTAATCATATTGAAAATGATGTTAAAGTTAACTTATGCAAGTCTCATATGATAACAAAAGCTATATCAATGCAGGCAATAAATATTGTAATATCCATAGATTTCAAATCAATGTTCTTGATGATTTGAAATAAATAAAACAACTATTATGATGCATGTCTATGTAATGAAATTCTTGACTTATAATGTAAGTGAGAGGATCATGACAACGTAAACACCATGCATGATTGCGATTATTTTGAGGAAATCTTATGATGATTTTTTTAATTTTACCTGGAAACTGGGCCATTGTGGTTATCTCCATTATTCTTCAAAATAGTTGTTTGGACTAGGATCATAGACAATGAGATATCGAGCATGTGGCAGAGGAAATGGTGTGTTCCTTGGTATCAGGTCATGCCCCGATATTCAGCTTTGTCAATGGAAAAGGCAAACAAATGATTTTCCTTACTGTACTTCTTTCCTGCATTTACAAATGTGTAAAATACCCAATAGTGTTCTTATGAGCTTTCACTATGAGTATACTATCTCGTAGCATAGTCTATATAGCGATTTTTATTTTTGCGGCAAAGGCAAATGACAAAGTGTAATTTTATCTCAATCTATCTTATAAAATGTCACAATATCTATTTTCTTTTCATTATTTATACGCTACATTATAGCTACAATTCTAATTTTTTCCTATAGTATCCTTTCAGGTTTTCGTTATGCCTTCCGACCATATTTTTCCTATTCCTCTTCTTTTTTTTCTTTTTTTTAACCAAAATTCATGGTTCTAAGTAATTTCAAGAGTAATATGCAATGTCATCTACATGCTCTTGAATGTTGGGGAAAGAAATGAAGAAAGTAAGAATGATAGAATATACATTGTGACTAAAAGACTTTTTATTAACCAAGAAATGGTAATGAATAAAAATTTGAAGAGATTATGAAAAAACAAATTGTTGAATAAGATATTTCCTAGTTTTCAGAATGACTCTTTTGAGAAGTAAAAATATTTTACATGACTTTACTTTCCACACTCAAAGTGATCATTCTTTTTTTTCTCTTTTTTTTTTCTTTTTTTGAAAGATGAGGTATTAACTTATTTAAAGTCATGTTCTTGTTGTAGATAGATCATCTTTGTCCGAAGAGGACTTTTATTTGGATTGTAATGTAGGCTAGGGTTTATAGCTGCCAAAAGAAAAGATATCAAATGCTCAAAACTCATATGAAAAGGATATGTCTAAACCAATGATCACCGTTGAGAATTTTGCTGAACAAAGACTGCCCTAGTGTGGGCTTTGGCATTTTGTATTGAAAAACCAAAATTGGATATTTTCCTATGAACGTTTTGTAACAACTACCCCCAGTTTGAAAAAATGCATTCACAATTTCTATTGAACAAATCTTCGCCTAATCTAAGAGGACACTCTTAAAAGTATCACAAGGCTCACTTGGCTTTGACTTTTCTTTTTCTTTTTTTACCTTGGTCTTTTTCTTTTACCCAGTTTGAGAACATTTTCAACTTTTGAGACATTGTGTTTTGACAAAAAGAATAATTTCCCTAGTGTAGGGAATGATCATTGGTTGGGTGTCATGAACTGACGATTTTTAAGGCTCAATTAGGCTTCCAATGGATAAAAGTGTTTGGGATAGAAGAAATAACGCCTCCCTATGATTTCTAATCAGAAGTAAATTCAACAAGAACGTGACCTCAAATAAGAATAATACCTTTTTGTAATGTCTTTATTCACCAGACAAAAGACCATTTTCACTTTCATTTGTCTCTTCCCTGAAAATAAGATATTCATCTCCATCATCCTTTAAAATAATCGCTTGACTAGGATCATAGACAATGAGATATCGAGCATGTGGCAGAGGAAATGGTGTGTTCCTTGCTATCGAATCATGCCCCAGTATTTAGTTTTGTCAATGGCAGAGGCAAACAAATGATTTTCCTTATTTCCTTCATTTTCAAATGTGTAAAGCACCCAATAGTGTTCTTTTGAGCTTTCACTATGAACACACTGTCTCGTAGCACAGTCTCACCCATTTCTCTATGGTGCGATTTTCAGATTTTCACTATAACTAAACCTCTTATTCTTTTCATCGGATCATGATCTAAGATTTGAATTTTATTTTTTGTGGCAAAAGCAAATGACAAAGTGAAATTTTATCTCGATCCATCTTGTAAAATGTTACAATATCTTTTTGTGTTTTCATTGTGTCTATACTACATTGTAGTTATAGTCTTACTGTTTTTCTCATGGTACTCTTTTGGGTTTTTGTCATGCCTTTAGACTACATTTTTTCTTTTCCTCTTCTTCTTCTTTTTTTCTATTGTTTTTACCAAAAATCATGCTTCTAAGCAATTTCAAGAATAATTTGCAATGTCATCTACATGGTCTTGAATGTTGGGGGAATGAATTGAAAAACGTAAGAATGATAGAATAGATATTGTGACTGAAAGGCTTTTTTATTGACCAAGAAATGGTGATGAATAAATATTTGAAGAGATTATGAGAAAACAAATTGTGGTATAAGATATTTCCTAGTTTTCATAACGACTCTTTTGAGCATTTTACATGGTTTCGCTTTCCACACTCATATAGATCATTGTTTTTCTTCTTTTTCTTCTCTTTTATCTTTTTTGAAAGGTGATTGTCTTGCTCATTACATATATATATTGAGGTATTAACTTATTTAAAGTCATGCTCTTGTTGTAGATAGATCTTTTTTGTCTGAAGAGGACTTTCATTTGGACTGTAATGTAGGCTATGGTTTATAGCTGCCAAAAGAAAGAGTATCAAAGGCTCAAAACTCATCTAAAAAGGATATGTCTAAGCGAATGATCATTGTAGAGGATTTTGCGGAACAAAGACTGCCCTAGTGTGGGCTTTGACATTTTTTCTTGTGAAACCAAAATTGAATATTTTCATATGAACTTTTTACAACAACTACCCCCAGTTTAAAAAAATGCATTCAGAATTTTCGTTGAACAATTTTTCCACTAATGTAAGAGGATACTATTAAAACTATCACAAGGCTCTTTTGCTTTGGCTTTTTTTTGCAATATCTTTTTATTTTTTCGCCTTGGTTTTTTTCTTTTACCCCAGTTTGAGAAATTTTTCAACTTCTGAGACATGTATTTTGACAAAAAGAATAATTGCCCCAGTCTAGGGAATGATAATTGGTTGCATGTCATGAAATGAAGATTTTTAAGGCTAAATTGGACTTGTAATGGATAAAAGTGTTTGGGATAGAAGAAATAACGCCTCCCCATCATTTTTAATTAGAAGTAAATTAAACAAGAACGTGACCTCAGATAAGAATAATACCTTTTTGTAATATCTTTATTCACCAGATAAAAGACTATTTTCACTTTCATTTGTCTTTTCACTGATAATAAGATTTTCAAAGCTATATTTGATATTGCTTATGATTTTATTCCCAAAATCATCATTCCTAATCTGGGTTGGTTTGTTGGGTGAAAGGAAGCATATGACAACAATGAATGAAGCATTGGAATTCATTAACTTTGAAATGCATAGAAATGCGAATGGAACAAAACTAGAATTGAAACTAGGAGAGGACTAAAAATACACGAAACACGATAAGAAAATGCATAGTAAAAGTCTTTTTTATAAATTGGGTAGAGGTTTTAGAAAATTGATATTAGCTCGTCACTCTTAAAAGTTCCTAAGAAGCATTGACAACTCAGTGACATCTCAATTATTAAACTTATAGTCAGGGTAACATTGGTATATGAACACATTGAGACATTGCAACCATGGGAACATTCATCACATCAAGTTGTTCCATTATCACATGAAGAGAGATGCTCCACAGAATTTATCATGGTATTCTCATTCTTTGGTGGAGAGTTAGAGCTAATTATGGGTTGTCATATGCTTTTTTGAAGTTTAGCCAACCGACTTTGATTAACATTTGAACTCTAGCTTTCAACGTTGTCCAATTTTCATTTGAATGTCCTATCACCCTAACATGATAATAACATCGAGCAGTTGGATCATACCACCTAGGATATAGTGGCTGGAGAGGCTCGTAAGGGACCGACACCAACTAATTATTTTGTATTAATTATGATAATAATTTCGCATAGGACATCAGAATTAGGTCATATTGGACAAATCGTTGATTATTCCTATTCTCCCTTTAAGGCTGATCAACCTGACCAATATTTACTGGTGAGTTGGTGGTCTCACACTGAATCTTGCGCTGTTTTGAAATGTTGGGAGTGATAATTTTACGACACTTACAAGGTATTTACCACACATGATGTCGCAGATTTGGGTCATTCATTGTAATTTAGAAATCTCGGCCTGAGATTCACTTCTTGTGATGGATACACAAAATTGATTGTTTGTACATCTCCCCCTTTTTGCTTCAATGGTGGGTATTTTTCTATGGAGAACGCTTCTGACAAAGCTTATGAAATTCTACCATTTTTGTCTCATATTCTATTCTTTCACCAATCACTATCATATCAGAAAAGTTGTTTTAAGCATTTTCAATCATTTTATTATAGAATAGGGACTCAAGGTACTGATGAAGATTGCGATAATTTATTTTTCTGATAAGACGGGTTGCACCTGGGTTGCTAATCCCTTTACATTTGCCCATATTCGTTAAAGCTTTCAGTAGGCTTTTTCTCCAACCTTTACAGATCAAGGTGATCAGGAATTATGTCTATGTTGTACTTGTTGTGTCATAAGAAAGCGTCATCTAAATCTTTCCACCTATGAATATGTTGCCTATCCAATTGGATGTACCAGCAAGATGTAGCCCCCATCAAACTGTCTTGGAAAAATGGATCAACAACCTATCATGATGCGTGGATGCCGCTATTTTTCTGCAACACATAATAAGGTGACTCCTCGGGCTTGTCCTACCATCATATTTTTCAATCTCAGGTAGTTTGAATTTCTGGGAGATAGTTACCTTTGGGACGAAGAACAACTGAGTTACATCAATGGTACTCTACGCATCTAACCCTTCAATAACATGCAATGCATTTTCACTTAGCTTGGTAACAGGCCTCTATAATTTTGAGTCACCAAGATCAGGTATGATGATTGGCTTTTTATCATATTCTCCTTATGGGGTGAAAACTTCATTGTGGCCAGGTGCTAGTGATGGGGTGTTGTACCTTGTTTTTCCTGAATGCACCAATTCCTGGGAATTTGGAAATGCGTAGTGCTGCAAATTTACCAGTATCGATGGTGCACGCTGGTATTGGTCTGCCTGATAACGTCAATAGGTTAGAGTGAATCCATGAGGGTAAAGTAAAGTATCATTTAGAAGTCAATCTTGTGACGACCGAGCCCCTTGTGGATTGTCAAAATAGGCTTTTTTCCTTTGTTAGTGGTAAGAAGTTGCAGGACTCTGACCATTTCCTCTTGTGATTGCTATTTTTCTTGCTCATCCATAACTCTTGCTCGAGATCATGTTTTCTTAGGATGATGAAGGTGCACAAGTGATTTTTTTATTTTCTTTTTTTTTAAACAATTAATGAAACAATCTAGATTAATGTATGCGTGAAGGAATGAACTTAATATGCATGAAAGAAAGAATGGTCGAATAATGCAAGAAGCAAATAATGAATCCTATAAGGCATGAATAAATAATGAATTTATGATGAATGAAATGGGGATAAATCATGAACTTAAACCATGTAATGGATAATGTTAATATCAATGATGAAAAAAATATATGAAGAGAAAAATATCTCATCACTTAAAAAAATTTATTTAACGTGTATGTTAAAATGGCAACAATACCAATGTTGCATGAAGTAACAAAAATGATATATCTATAATGATGATGATGATGATGATGATGATGATGATGAGGATGATGATGATAGCTCATAAAAAACATTGAGAGTTAAAAGATAACTCACAATAGTTCAAAGTGTCATATCTAACAGTTAGACGACCCTAGTATTTGTTTTCATTTGGCCATTGGGTGGACTTTAAAGTTGTGGAGATAAGTGTGGTTAGGGTCTAAACTTCTTACCAGACTCCCTTGTTGTCCACACTGTTATCTAGAGGAGTAACATGGGTTCCAAACGGTATCCTAAAATGGTTGACCTGAGTGAGAACTTTCATGAGCCTGCACGAGAATCACAATTCCATGAAGGCATTCTACTACTCATTTTGGCTAATTCTAAAGGGAAAGCCCATGTACGGGGCTAGTGTATGTGTGCAAAATTAAAAATTATGTAAATAAATATAAAACATAGAAACAAACTATATACAACTACAAGCATGAATAAGAACAATATTGAATCGCATAAACAAATAAGAAACCACAAAAGGATAACATATGATAAAATTTTTGCTAGACTATCTATCGATCCAAAGTGGTTAGACCGATTGCGTCCCCAGTGGAGTCACAAGTTATCGCAACGTGCATGCGACGCGAAACGCTGATTGAAAAATCATTTAAAAAAAAATTCGAAGTCGCCACCAATCATTTTAAGGCGTGATTGGTCACCCAATTTTAAAATAAAAATTTGGTCTACGAAAACTTAAAATTGGTTCGGGAGTCATTTGTGTGGGGGAATGTATTACCACCCCACAACACTCATTATGAAAATTGTTACTTAATCTAATCAACTGCAATCTAAAATATAATTCTAAAAATAATGTTAAAGAAATTTATTTTTTGATGTCCCTTTAGGTATGCTTTTGTATCATAAAATGAATCAAAATAAATGACCTTTAAGTCAAAGCATTATTGAAGTTATTTCGATACCCCAAAAATAACTTCTCACCTCTGTAACTCGAGAAATTCGGTATCCGGAAAATCTCAAAGTTTGTCATTGGGATTTTTTAGTGAAAATTAAATAATAAACTTAATAAAATTTAAATCTAATTGTTAAGATTATAATCCACACATATATGGATATTAGCTCTAATAATAAGAGAATGAGATAAGAATCACCTTATAAGTATGACAATATGACAATGATACATTAATAAATAAGAAATAAGGACAACAATTATAAAGAAAATAAAAAGGCTAAAAAATTTAAGAAAATGATAAAAATATGTTATAAATTTGAAGATGATATGTAAAATAAAAAAATGTAGAATATGTAGAAGAAGAGGAATAAAAAAACATGAATTGAAAAAGATAGGATTCAACATTTGTTAATGAAAGAAAAAAAAAAGAATAATAATGAAATTAAAAAGAATCGAAAAAACAAAGAAAGAAAAGTCACAAAAAGGGGGGAATGGACAAGAGCTGCGGTCAGCAGCATTGAACCAAAGCTCCTGGCCGCAACTTTGGTGTCTGGGGGAACCAATTTTGGCCTCTCATACAAAACCAATTTTTTTTAATTTTTTAAATTATTATTTTTTAATCTTTGGTATGAGCATGATATTTTAGTTTTGATTACATAATCTACTAATGACCATTATTTTATTTTCTTCAATAATTTCTATTCAAATAAAAAAATTCAGACGGTAATTAGTTAAACCGAACGTCATGTAAAAGAGAAATTATGAATAAAAAATATTTTTTGGGATATAAATATATTCACTTTTCCATCATTGCTAATCAAATAGCAAATGAATTATCATAGATGGTAGGTAACTAGTTCAAACAAGTGTCACGAAAATGGCAACAAGATCTAAAAAAGGACTTGTGAGAACCTTTAAAAAGGATTCAAAACTTACATAGTTGTATAATCTTTATATAGATGTTTAACTCTCTATTTTATGCATTTTTATGTTTGAGAATCTATCATAGGGAATTTTTATAATAAATGTACACTTTCAACCCATTAAAGGGTAGACTCACATTAAGTTAAATCTGCACCGCTCAAAGGCTTCATCCTCATACTCATTGATTGAGTTAATGATAAAGATATATAATTATCAAGTTTGAAGAAAAATCATCAACGCATTGAAATAAAAACTCTAGATTAAGAGTAAAAAATGATTAAACACTTCTATTTTTTGTATATGGAAAAAGAAACAAATAATATAAACTACATGGATATTAAAGAGGAAAAAATGAAGATCATTGAACAATATATCCTTATTAGTAGAGGTGCAAGAAGTTTAAACTACATTAAGAAAAAAGAATGAGAGAAGATGAATATAAATGAAAACTCTCTTTCTTTCTTTCTTAAAAAATCTCTTATGTTTCTCACACTCTCTCTTAAAAGACTTCCCTTTCTCTCTCCAAAAGCCTTATTCTCTTTCTCACTCCAAAAGTCTCCTCTTCTCTCTCCAAAAGATCTCCTTCAAGTGAAAGACTCACTCCCTATTTATAAGCAAAATTAGGGTTTGCCTTTTTGTTTTTAGTCCTTCTGCTCATTTTTAATTTTTTTAATCCTTGGACTATTTTTCAAATCATACACATAGTCTTAGACAAGTATATGAGTTAAAAAATAAAAGGTGTATTTTCAAAGTATTGGACCAGATAAAATGCGATATCTACACATCTGTTTGCCTGATCGTGTCCATCCATATTTGATGGATCGACAAGAATTGATATCACATCCAAAATTTTTAGGTAAATTCAGTATAATATTTGATGTGTTAATAGTGAATGGGATCACACTCCAATGTCGGTATATTTTTTCCCGGCATTGATGCTGGGATTCATCCTAGCCGTTAGATCTGGCCAGGATGATCCCGGTCATTAGATGAGTTTAAGGGTAAAATTCCTTTGCAACCAGAGGAATATGTAGCCCATCCTTCAATCACTTTCCCTTTCTCCTTTCCTCTTTTCTCGTTCGATTTCCCCTTTCCCATAACCAAAAAACCCCTAAAACTCAGACGAAGCTCAGACCCTTCTCCTTTCCTCCTTTCTCCTTCGACTTCGCATCACAAAAAATTAGGCCATGTGAACAACCCCTTGTCGAACAAAGACTCTCTCTCTCTCTCTCTCTCTCTTTAAGGTTGTCCTCTCTCCTTCATACCCCGTGAGTTTGCCTTAGAGTTACATTGCCAAGAAGTCACCACCACCATGAAGGTCATCGTTGTCTTGACCAAGCACCTAAAGTCCAAATTCGGCCTCACCTCCCATAATCTATGGGTTTGCAGAGAAAATCGGATGGGAAATCCCATGAGTGTGAATGATAGATAGGGTTTGAGCATTTTTTAAGATGCTTTATTTATCTTGGGATGCAAGTTGTAAAACATGTTTTGAGTATTTTATTTCTTTCCTTTCTTTGGGGACTTGGATGTTTATTTTCTCTTTGGTTTAACATAGATGGTGGATGTCAGGAAGATGAAGCTTCGAAGGTTTATGGAGGATTTGGGTAAAGCTTTAACCTGTAATTTCTTTTTAACAAAAAGCCATGTACGTGGTGTGTACACCAAAATGGGCTTGTTTTCCCTTACAGGTTATGCAATTCTCTGGTCTATACACCTCACAACGATCATGGAATGAATGGAAACTCGATCCTGTCTCTTCAAGATGGCCAAGTTAATACATACAAGGAGCATATAAACTTCGGTGTGTGCTTATTTCATTTACTTTTTCTCATAGTTGTTTTTTGTTGGTTTTCATGTTTTCGTTCGGTCTTCTTCTTTAATCTAAATATTCTGAAGAAGATTTGTTTTGTGGAATTTTTTTGATATAGTAAAAGGCTTAGTGAACACGAGTAACATTTTTTTTTTCATTTCTTGCTTAGACATGGTACTGAACTAAATTTTGAACGATAAATATTGCTCATTGGGAGAAAAATTTTATGGTTCAAAATTATCTTCAGTGTTGTAGGCAACAAAATTAGAAAGATTTGATTTTGTGCTATTGAGTTGTAAACTTCCATTTTTTTTCAATATGAAGCAAAATCATGATTGAAATTATTGTTTTGCACTTAAAGCTGTGCTGCTGCTTGATATATGCAATTTAACATTAAATCTAGAGAGTTTTATGTTTATATAATGTTGTAGAGTTGCTTTAACACTTGCCAAGTCATTTGATTAGTTAAAACATATTGACCTACTCCTTTGTATGTTTTTAAAGTCATATGAACTTGTGTACTTCCTTTAATATTTAGGTAATAGTATATTATTAGTGAGGATATGGACTTCTATAGTGTCTGAGAGAAGGTGAAAAATGTTTCTTAAATAGACTAATTTGTTATTCTTAGTTTATCTGAAAAAGATATTCACAGAGAAACCATTTAAATTTTATCCGACCTAATATCCTGTATCTATACTTTGATGTGGCCTTCACATGTTCCAAACCTGAAAATATACCAAGAACTATGCTCTCATAACCGAACAAAAAATGGATTTGTGTTTGATTCTCTGAAAATAATGACTGTGAAGCATAAGTGCAGTATGGAATATGGATGTGTGTCTACTGGTGATAAAGGTTATCATTATTTACTCACTTTAGTGAATCTGAATTAGAGTTTTGACAGTTTAGTTAATGCTGGAATAGATAAAGGTTATCATTATTTCCTCACTTTAGTGAATAAGAATTAGATTTTTGACGGTTTTGTGATGAATAAGGTGAGCACCAATAAGTCATGGTACCAAATTTGAAATTGGTTATTGACAACGAGTATATCTTCTTCTGGATGAACAGTAAGTCATAGTACCAAATTTCAAATTTCTCATGTTATTACTCTGTTTTATTATTGTTATTTGAAAAAAGTTGTATTGATTTTTAGATTATTATTTCTGAGTGGAGAGCATTTTCAAGTTATCTTCCTTCAACTGTGTTTGATAGAGATATGGATGCTGCTAGCATTAATCTAAGTGAGCAGATGAAACTCTAATCAGGATTGTTGTCAACTATAATTAGAAATATTGTCTTTGAGATACTTGGGCCAACTTCTTCATTAAGATGTCAAGTTCAATAATAACTATTTAAGGCCATTTTAGAACTTGAATTTTAAATTTGTGAAGTATATAAAAAATGTCTATTGTGTAAAATGACAATTTATATGAAACTAACTATTTATATGAAAATGACTAAGCATATGAAAGTGGTTAAGCGTGTGAAAATGATTAAGTATGAAAATGAGTATGCGTGTAAAAATGACTAACTGTATGAAAATGGCTAAGTGTGTGAAAATGGTTAAATATGTGAAAATAACTAAATGTATGAAAATAACTAAGTGGGTGAAAATTGCTAAGTGAGAAAATGGCTAAGCGTATGAAAATTGGTAAGTGTGCGTATAGAAATCAACAAATGTGTGGAAATGACTAAGTATATGAAAATGACTAACTGTGTGAAAATGACTAAGGGTGTGAAACTGACTAAAGGTGTGAAAATGACTAAGTACATAAAAATAATTGAGTGTATCAAAACCCTTATGTGAAAAAGCCTACCTTGTGAAAATAATTAAGCACATGAAAATAGTTAAGTTCCACCAAAACAAGTACATTAAAATGGTAAAGTGGAGAAAATTCCGAAGTGCATGAAAATATGCCTAAGTGACAAAACAAGTACATAAAAATGGTCAAGTATTTGAAAATGACTAAGTATATAAAAATTATTAAGTGTATGAAAATAATTAAGTGTGTGAAAATGACTAAATGTGTGAAATGGCTAAGTGTAGAACCAAAACCGCAGGTATAGAACAAAAAACGGCCAGTATAGGACCTGTAGATATCGTATTTTATCTGGTCTAATACATTAAATATACATACTTTGTATTTTGGATCACATAATAGTCTAAGACTATATGTATAATTTAAAAACTAGTCCAATACTAAAATAAGAAAAGTGGCCAAGGACTAAAAAGTAAAAAGTGAGCAAAAAAAGACTAAAAGTAAAAAAGACAAACCCTAATTTTACCTATAAATAGGAGTGAGGTCTTCACTTAAGAGGGGGGGGGGGTCTATTTTGAGTGTGAGAAAAGGAAGTCATTTTTAGAGTGAGAAAGATAGGGATTGGAGTGAGAAAGAGAGGTGATTTTAGAGAGAGGAAGAGATTCTACACTTCTATTATTTTCATCTTCTTCCATTTTTTTCTTAAGGTAGCTTAAATGTCTTGTACATTTACTCATAATATATCTTTTTCATCTCTCTTCTTCATATTCATGTAGTTGATATCTTTTGTTTTTTTTCATAAATAAGTTGATTGTTCATTTTTTATCATTTCTCTTACTTTAAATCTCAACTCTTTAATTTCATGCATTGATGATTTCTTTACAAGTTGAATAATGAGACGTCTTTATCATCAACTCAATTAATGATGATGAGGATAAAACTTTTGAGGGGTGAAAAAATTAATTCAATGTGAATCGACCCTTTAATGGGTTGAAAGTGTACATTTGATGCAAAGATCCCCTAGGATAATTTCTCACACATAAAAATGCATAAAATAGAGAGGAAAACCTCTATACAAGATTATGCAAATATCTAAGTTTTGAAATTTTCAATTTTCCTACAAGTCTTTTCTTTTTAAAAAATTATGTTCATCATTTTTGTGACACTTGTTTGAACTAATTATCATCCATGATCATCCCTTTTGCTATTTAATTAGCAATGATTAATGAGGGAAGGAAGAAAAAATGGTAATTAGTAGACTAAGTAGTCAAAAATAAAAAAAATGGACATATTTATGTTAAAAAATCTGTTTTTCGTCACTTTTCTTTCAATTTTTTTATCATTTATTTATTTATTTAATATTAATATTATTACTATTATCATTATATCATAATATATTATATTATAAAAAATAAAAAAATTAGTTATGTCCCCTGTTGCAATGCAACAGAGGAGATTTTCCTCTATTGCAATGTTTGTAACAGAGGAAGCTTTCCTCTGTTGCAAAGTTACAATAGAGGAAAGTCTTCCTCTGTTGCAGCTGCAAAAGTCATGGTTCTACCATTATTATTAGAGTTAATGTTCATGTATGTGTGGATTATAATTTTTACAATTAGATTTAAATTTTGTTACTTCCATTATTTAATTCTCACTAAACAAAAGTCGACAACGGATTTTGAGATTTTAGGGATACCAAACTTCTCGAACTACTGAGGTGAAAAGTCATTCTTGGGATACCGAGAATAACTCTAATAATGTTTTGATTTAAAAAGATACAAGAATACAAAAAATAATTTTTCAAGGATCTTTGAACCACCCATTAAAAGTAATTTATTTTGTTCATTTTTATGATTCAAAATGCACAAAATGGGACATTCAAAAATGAATTTCTTTAACCTTTGCCTTAAAATAAAAAATTGGATAACATTTGATTAAATTTGTTAACCATTTTATAATGGATGTTGTGGGGTGCTAATACTTTCCCCACATACAAACGACTCCCGAACAAACTTTGAGTTTTCATAGACCAAAATTTTCATCTTAAAATTGGGTGACCAATCACACCCTAAAATGATTGGTTTTGACTCCAAATTTCTTTTTCCTGCAAAAAATGATTTTTTTAAATCACCGCTCCGCGTCGCGTGCACGTTGCGACAACTTGGCCACTCCACTGGGGACCGCAATCGGTCTAACCATTTTTAGATCGATAGAGAGTCAAGCTAAAATTTTATCACATGTTGTCCTTCTTGTATGACTCTTTGTTTGTTTATTTGATTCATTGTTTTTCTTTCTCCTATTTATAGTTGTACAAAGTTTGTTTTTAGATGTATGTTTGTTTGCATAATTCCTAATATTTACACACATACACTAGCCCCATACCTGGGCTTTCCCTTTATGATTAGCGAGAATGGCTAGTGGAATGCCTTTGTGGAATTGAGGTTCTCATGCCGGCTCATGAAAGTTCTCATACAGGTCGACCCTTTCGGGATATAGTTTGGGGCCCCCTGTTACTCTATTCGGATAACAGTGTGGACAACCTGAGAGCCTATTAAGAGATTTTTAGAGCCCAACCACACATGTATTATGTTTTTAAAGCCCACCTCATGACCAACGTTAGATTTCTGTTGATATATGATATCATGATTAATTTTGTGCATGTATATATATCTTGTGTCACTTAAACAGGTATTTTCTTCATTGTCCCACTTCTAACTTCATCTTTCTGTTTTGCATACATGCATCATGCTGCGTAATAGGGATTCTAAAGAAGTATTCAATTCATTCATATTTTAGGGACCATGACTCCCACTTCGAGTGTGATAGAAGATCAAGTTACGGTAGCCCAATAGTCAGAGGAATCGCAGAAACATAAAGGCGATTGTCTGAAAAATAAAGACATTGTTCTTCTACCATCAATCACTAAGATAGAGTTTTCACGCATCGAGTTGGAGAGGTTGAAGAAGATATGGGAGGATTTTTCACCAGAGCACAAAAGTTTATTTGTCGGAAAATATGGTCACATAGCTTATCTGTTCTATATTGTAGTCAACGTTCCCGTCCTTGAAGCTTTAATGCATTTCTAGGACCCTCATTATAGATGTTTCACCTTTAGAATAATCGATCTTACTCCCACAATTGAAGAATATCAAGCACCACTGAATGTCCCGTTGCAAAATGCAGACAAAGTTTATAACTATGACAAAAAGCTCACGTTGAAGAGAGCTTTGTTTAAGCTCTTGGGTACTGTCCATGCGTCTGAGATTGAGAAAAGGTTGAAAATTAAAGGGGAAATGAGTGTGTGCCGTTGGATTACCTCCTAGATCTCACCCAAAATTTCTTGAAGGAGGATAAGGGCATGACTCTTTATGCTCTGTGTATTTATGACACCGAGTTATTTCCAAAGATCCAAGGTTATATGGACGATAAAGTGATCAAAATGTTCCTTCAAGTCGAACATGGTGTTAACCCTGCTATCTCAATTCTTGCTGAGACTATCCGTTCTTTGAATCACATACGAGTGTCTGTAAAAGGAAAGTTCATCGGCTTTTCAACTCTTTTGTCTACTTGGATTCTCAGCCATCTAAGATGTCCGCTAGATTTTAAATGTCCTCAAGTTAAGTTCTCAAGTTCATAGATGAAGACGAGGATCCCTATTGCAGAATTTGGATGGTCAAATCGAATTCGCAGTTTCCCATGAAAGGGGCTTGGCTCTCATACCAATCCAAGTTGAAAGATGAGGATGTTATTTGGAAAGCCCATTAGATGCCTTTAACACCAATGATCTACAGATGTGGTGATTTTTAATGGGTTCCGCTCCCGGGACCATGGGGTTGTACTAGTTATGCTCCGCTAATAGCACTCCGTCAATTATATATGAGACAGTTTGTCCTCACTATGCATGCATTGAAGGATATTGAAGTTAGTTACGATTATCAAGAAATTGAACAAAAACTGCAGCAGCTGATTGGAGCTTGGAAAATAACAAGAAGGATGCAAAATGAGAAGAATCGCATGGACCACACAAAGGAGTATGAAGCATGGCTTGAGAGTAGAAACAAAGTAATTATTGACTTACCAGTTGAGGATGTACCATCAGCCAAGTCACTGGAAGTTCATCAAAAGATTGCTAAAAAGGAGGAGCTAGATGAGTTATATGAAGAGTGAAAAAAGTTCTACCCCTCTTGGAAGAAAACAAACGACGAGCAGTCGAGGCGAATTTGTCTGAGAAACACAGAATCGAAGTTGAAGAACAACTCAAAAAGTTGAGAAATAAGGTTGAGGATTGGGCATATCTGAAGTGAGGAAACTGACACTCGCCAATTGAGCAACAAAATTAGAAAGATGGCGAAAGACAATGAGAACTTGTGAGGGGTAATCTATGAACAAGAGGATCAAATTGTGAAGTTAGAGAGGAAAAATAAACTGGTACGAGAAATTCTAGAAGAGGTGAAGGGAACTGTTGATAAGAAAAATGCGTACATCGTCGAGTTAGAAGAGCAATATGACGCATTACGATGAATCGCTGATGATTTGCAAGTTGATTTAGAGAATCAAAAAGTTAAGAAGACTGAGTCAACAAATGATTCTGAAGAATTATTGAAAGTCATCATAAGCCTTGAGTACCAAGTTAGAGCTTATCAAAACGTGGCAGAGAGGTTTGCAAGAAACAATGATGCTAATGTCGATATACTGAGATATGATTATCAATTGCTACAACAAGACTACAACTCGATTCGACAACGATCTTGGTAGGATGTGGAATGGCTTAAAGGCATGGCTGTGAGAGCGAGCAATTTGGCGGAACAAGCTTCATTTTTGAAGAGAAATGTCTTGCCCATCCATCCTAATGAGGAGAACTTGTCTAAGTTTTTGGAAGAAGTCAACTGGGATTTGGGTCATTTTGGTCATTTTGTATGAACTCATATTATGAAGTAATGTAATTGACTTCTACATACTCAAATGTAGTGGATGACTTTACTAATTGAATAAATTTATTACTTTAGAACTTTCACTTTGTGTAGTATCAGTTCTCATGCATAAATTTACTCTCATTATTTGTTCTTTTTATTAGCAAAAACCTACGTCTCATTGGTTTATTTTTATTTATTCTTAAGAAATTTTCCAAAGATCCCTATCAAACTCGAGCTCAAGTTAGGGTCATGGATGAGCAAGAAAGAGAGAAATCGCGAGAGGAAATGAAGGAAGAGATTAGAGAGCTAAAAGAGTAAATGGCTAGAGTCCTCGAACTCCTCCCCACAAGTAAGGGAAATGCCTGTTTTAAAAATCCGCAAGGGGCTCAATCATCACAAAATCAACTGCCAAATGATACTCCGCTTTACCCTCCTGGATTCACTCTAACCTATCAACGTCATCAGGTTGACCCATTTCAGCACGCTTCACCACCAATAAATATCCAGCATTATTCATTTCCAAATGTCCAGGAAACAATGCAGACAGGAAAAACTGGGTACAACCCATCCGTAATGGCATGTGGTCACAACCAAGCTTTCACTCCACAAGACAAATTCGTTAATGAGCCAATCATCATAACCGATGTTGATGACCCAAAGATGCAGAAGCCTATTACCAAGCCAAGTGATGGCCCATGATCAAAAGATAAATTGGACTTTCTGGAGGAGAGATTATGTGCTATTGAAGGATCTGATGTATATGGTACCATTGATGCCACCCAATTATGTTTGGACCCTGATGTGAACATCCCACATAAATTCTAACTACCTGAGTTTTAAAACTATGATGGTAGTACGTGCCCCAGAAGTCACCTTATTATGTACTGCAGAAAAATGGATGCTTGTGCAAATGATGATAAGCTGCTGATTCATTTCTTTCAAGATAGCCTGTTGGGGGTCGCATCTCATTGGTATATCCAATTGGATAACCAACATATTCAGATGTGGAAAGATCTAGCAAATACTTTTTTAAGACAATATAAGTACAACATAGACATAACCCCTGATCATTTGGACTTACAAAGGATGGAGAAAAAGCCTACAAAAGGCTTTAAACAATATGAACAAAGGTGGAGGGAATTAGCTACTCAGGTACACCCCCCATTGTCAGACAAGGAGATGACTGGAATGTTTATTAACACCTTGAGACCTCCATTCTATGACAGGATGATTGGAAACGCTTCAAACAACTTCTCTGACATCATAGTGATCGGTGAAAGGATTGAGTATGGGATATATAATGGAAGAATTTTGGAAATCGTATTAGATACATCGTCAGCAAAAAAAGGGCCTCCATTGAAGCGAAAAGAAGGGGATGTACAGATGATCAATTTCGGGTACCCATCACAAGCTGTGAACCCGGGCTTAGGATTTTCAAAGTATGGGGAAGGACCTAAGTCTATGACATCATATGTGATAAATACCTCGCAAATTCTGTACAATTATCACTCTCAGCAATCAACATTTCAAAATAACCCAAGACCCGTTTTCAGACCACCGGCTCACCAACAAAATGTTGGCCAGGTTGATCAGCCTCTAAGGGGAAATAGGAACAATCAACGTTTTATCCAATATGATCCAATCCCCATGTCGTATACGGAACTCCCACCACAATTGATACAGAATAATCAATTGGTGTCAATTCCTTATGAACCTGTACAACCACCATACCCAAGGTGGTATGATCCGACTACTCGTTGTGATTATCATGCTAGGGCAGTGGGACATTCGACTGAGAATTGCACGGCATTAAAAGGTAGAGTACATGCACTGATCAAGGCTGGATGATTGAATTTCAAAAAGGCTAATGGGAATCTAGATATCAATTCCAACCCTCTACCAAATCATGGGAATCCTACCATAAATGCAATTGAGGAATATTTTTCATATGGAAAGAGGGACGTGGAAGACGTGAGCACATCAATGGAAACACTTTTCCATCTTTTTTCTAGAGCAGGGTACACCTACCCATCACCCTTAGAGGATGAGGGCGTTTCTAGGAAGCATATGCATGACTTTGATTGTTTGTTTCATAAGAATGTGACGGGGCATACAATTGAAGAATGTGCTGATTTTAAAATGGAAGTGTAAAAGTTGTTGGATGGAAAGATACTTACAATAAGTCACAAAGGAGAAAGAGAATACGAAGAAGATGACTCTTTAGTCCTCATGATAACTAAAGAATCATATGAAGTTAATGTTAAAATGTCGTCCTATATCCCAAAACCTTTCACAATACATTGCGAGGAAAAGTCAACTCACACCACTACGTCTTATGCTCCGATGCCTATCACCATTTCAAGAGTAATGTGTTCATGCCAAAATTTTAATGATTCTACCCAATGCCTTAGGAATTTCATTGTTATGGGCCTATGTTTTCTTCTATTTCATGTCATCTCTTTGAATGAAAATCTAAAAACTTGTTTCATCTCCTTTTGCTAATGATAAATATAATTCCAGTTCTTTTTGTTCTTCCTTTTATGTCTACTTTTCCATTTCTGAAATGCTTTTCATACTCATGCATTGTTTATTTATTTATTTATTTTTTTTTCTCACCTTCTTTTCATCCAATAATCTGATTCAGGTTCGAGAACGACGATTTTGAAAACAAGAGTATAAGCAATAATTGTGACAATCCTATTCTTAGCGTAGAGTCAGATGAAAGTGACGAGATTAATTTCAAACCATCTCCGGAAATGTTAAGAATGGTAGAGGAGGATGAAAAAATAACTCAACCATATCAAGAGTTAACGGATATGATAAATTTAAGATTAGAGGGAGAGACGAAAGAGGTCCAAATCGACACTTCTATGACAAGCCAAAGTCGTGGAGAATTAATTGACTTACTCAAAGAGTATATCGACGTCTTTGCATGGTCTTACCAAGATATGCCAGGTCTAGACACTGATATCGTGGTTCATCATTTGCCACTTATGCCCGAAAGTAAACCAGTGCGACAAAAGTTACGGAAAATGAAACCAGACATACTGGTACAGATCAAAGAAGAAGTTAAAAAGCAAGTAGATGCGGGTTTTCTAGAAGTAGAAAAATACCCTGAATGGGTTGCTAACATAGTCCCAGTGCTGAAGAAAAATGGGAAAGTAAGGGTGTGCGTGGATTATAGAGACTTAAATCGGGCAAGCCCTAAGGATAATTTTTCATTACCCCATATCGATGTCTTAGTAGATAACATTGCAGGACATTCAACCTTCACTTTCATGGATGGCGTTTTGGGGTATAACCAAATCAAAATGGCTCCTGAAAACAGTGGAAAAATGTCTTTTATAACTTTATAGGGTACATTTTGTTATAAGGTTATGCCATTTGGTCTGAAGGATGCAGGGGCGACTTACCAGCGGGCAATGGTAACACTATTTCATGATATGATGCATAAAAAAATCGAAGTGTACGTTGATGATATGATTGCCAAATCTCGTCAAGGGGAAGATCATACGGTCACTCTACGAAAACTATTTGGACGATTGAGAAAGTTCCCGTTAAAGCTTAACCCGACAAAATGTACATTCGCAATGTCTTCAGGGAAACTACTTGGTTTTATCGTGAGCAAGGAAGGAATAAAAGTTGACCCTGACAAGGTTCGAGCCATCATTGATATGCCACTACCTCAAACTCAAAAGGAAGTTAGAGGTTTCTTGGGGAGATTAAATTGCATAGCCCGGTTCATCTCATAACTAACTGCAACTTGTGAACCTGTCTTTAAACTTCTACGCAAAAGTGATACAGAAGGATGGAATGATGATTGTCAAATTGCTTTTGAGAAGATCAAGCAATACTTGCAAAATCCGCCGATACTTGTTCCTCCAACTCATTTTGTATCTTACAGTAACAGAAAAATTCATGGGTTGCGTACTTGGTCAGCATGAAGTTTCTAGAAGGAAAGAACAAATGATATACTATTTAAGTAAGAGGTTCACAAATTATGAGGCTAATTATTTGATGTTGGAGAAAACGTGTTGTGCATTGGCCTGGGTTGCTCATCGACTTAGACAATACATGTTATACCACACCACTTGGTTAATTTCAAAGATGGACCCTATCAAGTATATCTTTAAAAATCCGTCACTTTCTGGACGGATTGCTAAATGGAAAATGTTACTTACAGAATATGATATTGTCTATGTCACGAGGAAGTCAATTAAAAGAAGCGTACTTGCTGATTATCTGGCGGATCAACCAATGCAAGATTATGAGCCTATAAAGTTTGATTTCCCTAATGAGAATGTTTCAGTCATATTCAAAAATGAGGAAGAATCTGCAGACCCAAAATTGTGGACAATGTTATTTGATGGTGCATCTAATGATGTAGGACATGGAATTGGGGCAATCCTCATATCACCTGAGGGAAAAAAATTTCCATTCATGGGAAAACTATGCTTTGATCGTACAAATAATGTGGCAAAATATGAGGCATGTTCCATAGGAATTCAAGTAGCTTGTGATATGAAGATAATGAAGCTTTGAGTGTACGGAGATTCTCTATTGGTGATACGACAACTAAACGGAGAATGGGAAGCTAGAGACTCTAAGCTGATACCTTATAACAAACATGTCACTAAGTTAACCAAACTTTTGAAGTGATCTCATTTGACCATATACCCAGAGAGAATAATCAAATCGTAGATACGGTGACAACTCTAGCATCCATGTTCACCGCAGACTTTAAGGAAGAAGTGCAACCCATAAAAATTGAGAAGCGAGATTTTTCTGCTCACTGTATGAGTATTAAAGAAGAGCCAGACACAAGACCATTGTATTATGACATCAAGCAGTATATAAAGAATGGAGAATGTCCATCCAAAGCTTCTGAGAATGATAAACGGACTATTAGAAGATTGTCCATTGGTTTCTTCTTGAATGGTGAAATACTTTACAAAAGAAATCATGATATGGTGCTCTTAAGATGTGTTGATGCAAGGGAAGCGAATCAAATCATTAAGAAAGTTCACGAAGGAATTTGTGGAGTTCATGCTAATGGACATATGATGACCAAACAATATTGAAAGCATGATATTATTAGTTAACTCTAGAATCTGACTGCATCAAGTACGTCAAGAAATGTCATAAATATCAAATTTATGTGGATTAAATTCACGTACCTGCATCCTCTTTACATGTAATGGCCGCGCCTTGGCCGTTCTCTATGTGGGGCATAGACGTCATTGGTCCCATGACACCCAAAATCTCTAACGGGCATCGTTTCATTTTGGTCTCTGTAGATTATTTTACCAAATGGGTGGAGGCAAGTTCTTATTCAAGTGTAACCAGAAGTGATGTTGTTGAGTTTATTAAAAAAGAGATAATTTGTCGATATGGTCTACCTGGAAGGATCATCACAGATAATGGGATAAATTTAAATGACAAGATGATGAAAGAATTATGTGAGCAATTCAAAATTAAGCATCATAATTCATCTCTTTATCGTCTGAAAATGAACGGAGCAGTGGAAGCAGCCAATCAGAACATAAAAAGGATCATAGAAAATATGACGGAGGTTTATAAGGATTGGCATGAGATGTTCTCGTTTGCACTGCATGGGTACCGCACATCAGTCCAAACATCAACTGGGGCAACGCCATTCTATTTAGTATGTGGCATGGAAGCGGTCCTCCCATTTGAGGTCGAATTCCCTCCCTCAGAGTCTTAATGGAGGTGAAATTAGAAGAAGCAAAGTGAGTACAAACACGATATGACTGCATTATGTAGAGGACAATTATTTTAAAGAAAAATGATGCATGCATATGACAAAAAATTACATCCCCGATGTTTCTGAGAATGAGACTTGGTGTTAAAAAAGATACTCCCATATCAAAAGGATCACCGGGGGAAGTGGACCCCAAATTATGAAGGACCTTTCATTGTCAAGAAGGCTTTCTCGAGAGGAGCTCTCATGCTAACAAACATTGATGGAGATGATTTATCGCACACAGTCAATTCTGGTATAGTCAAGAAGTACTTCGTTTGACCGCTCTAAGTATGGGAAAAATGAAGTTAGGCAAAAAAATGTTTAAAAAAAAGTTATTTCGAATACTGGAGAAATTCTTCCTCCATTTTTTCTTTTTTCCAAATCATCGTTTGTAAACATTATTCATCATCAATGAAGAGCTTTTTCTTTCTTAGTTGACAAATACATATGCTTCATCCTCCTTATTTCCATTATTTCTTATTCCTCTCAATTCTAAGATATCATTAATTACTCTTAAAATAACTCAGAAGCATAAACTTGGTTAGATGAAAGCTAATTGAAAAAAAATTGGAACTAAGAAAGGTGATCTGAGTGCAAAGTAAAATCTAAAAAGTCGTAACGAGAAAGGTCAATATGCACATGACAAAAGCTAAAACACAATTGGAGGATTACCCAATCAGAAGTACAAAAGAGAAGCAGAGAAATTATTCACCACTGACATATAGCCAAATACTGGGGCATAAACTAACAAATAAGGATGTATCATTTTCCTAAAAGTATGCTCGATATTTCATTGCGAGTCCATGATCCTAGGCCAAGTGATTGTTCTAAAGGGTGTTGGATATGGCTAAAAAATCATCATATAATTTTCTTATAAAGGTTCACAATCATGCATAGCATGCATGCATTTAAAATCACTACTTTACATTTATGTTCAAAAATTGCAATGCATAGACGTGCACCACATTAGTTGTTCTGACAAATTCAGGTACATGAATCACTTAATGATATTCTTTCGAAATTCACACATGACTTTCCAACATTTAAAGCATGCATTAGTCTAGCTTTTATTGTCATATGAGAATTGCATAAGTCAACTTCAACATCAATTAATATGGTTAAATCGAACCTGAATTGAGTCGAGATCGAAGCCTATGTCTATCCAGGTCCGTTTTCCTTTCAAATATCTTCGGTTAAATCAAACCCGACTTTGTCGTGGTCGAAGCCCGGTGTCAGTGCTTGGTCCATTTCAATTAATATGGTTAAATCGAACCCACATTGAGTCGATGTCGAAGCCTGTGTCTATCCATGTCCATTTTCCTTTCAAATATCTTTGGTTAAATCAAACACGACTTGGTCACGGTCGAAACCCGGTGTCAGCACCTGGTCCATTTCAATTAATATGGTTAAATCGAACCCGAATTGAGTCGAGGTTGAAGCCCGATGTCACCACCTGGTCCATTTCTGTTTCAAGTATCTACGGTTAAATCGGACCCGCACTAAGTCGAGGTCATAGCTTGCATCCATCCAGGCCCGTTTCCTTTCAAATATTTCAGTTAAATCGAACCCGACTTCGTCGTGGTCATAGCCCGGTGTCAACGTTTGATCCATTTCAATTAATATGGTTAAATCGAACCCGCATTGAGTCGAGGTCAAAGCCTGTGTCTATCCAGGTCCGTTTCCTTTCAAATATCTCGGTTAAATCGAACCCGCATTGAGCGAGGTCAAAGCATGTGTCTATCCAAGTCCATTTCGCTCCCATTCCATTTCATAGAGCCTTATTTAGTCGAGGTTTCTATTCCCCTATTTCATATATTATTTTATTGTACTGATCAAAATACTTATCTACACTTTTGTACATATTCTGATATCAGAAGCGTGTTCAAAGGGGGGCGGCTGTAGATACGTTATTTTATCCCGTCTTATACATTAACTATACATACTTTGTATTTTAGCTCATATAATTGTCTAAGACTATATGTATAATTTGAAAAATAGTCCAATACTAAAATAAGAAAAGTGTTCCAAGGACTAAAAAGTAAAAAGTGAGCAAAAAAAGACTCAAAGTAAAAAAGGCAAACCCTAATTTTGCCTATAAATAGGGGTGGGGTCTTCACTTAAGGGGGTCTCTTTGGAGTGTGAGAAAAGGAAGCCATTTTTTAGAGTGAGAAAGAGAGGGATTGGAGTGAGAAAGAGAGGTGATTTTAGAGAGAGGAAAAGATTCTACACTTCTATTATTTTCATCTTCTTCCATTCTTTTTCTTAAGGTAGCTTAAATGTCTTGTACATTTGCTGATAATATATCTTGTTCATATCTCTTCTTCATATTCCTATAGTTGATATCTTTTATTTTTTTTCATACATAAGTTGATTGTTCCTTCTTTATCATTTCTTCTACTTTAAATCTCAACTCTTTAATTTCATGCATTGATGATTTCTTTACAAGTTGAATAATGAGATGTCTTTGTCATCAACTCAATTAATGATGATGTAGATAAAGCTTTTGAGGGGTGAAAAAATTAATTCAATGTGAATCAACCTTTTAATGGGTTGAAAGTATACATTTGATGCAAAGATCCCCTAGGATAATTTCTCACACATAATAATGCATAAAATAGAGAGTAAAACCTCTATACAAGATTATGCAAATATCTAAGTTTTGAAATTTTCAATTTTATTACAAGTCTTTTCTTTTTAAAAAATTATGTTAATCATTTTTGTGACACTTGTTTGAACTAATTATCATCTATGATCACCTCCTTTGTTATTTAATTAGCAACGACTAATGAGAGTAGGAAGGAAAAATGGTAATTAGTAGACTAAGTAGTCAAAAATAAAAAAATGGTTATATTTATGTTAAAAAAATCTATTATTTTTCGTCACTTTTCCTTCAAATTTTTATCATTTATTTATTTATTTAATAATAATAATATTATTACTATTATTATTATATCATAATATAAAAAAATACGAAAAATTAGTTATGTCCTCTATTGCAAGGTTTTGTACGTATTTGATAAATCTCACTACGTAATTGGTGAACCCCACTACGTATTTGGTGAACTCCAGTATGTATTTGGTAAACCCCTAAAAAATGATTAATTTATACGTATTTGGTGAACTTCAGTACATATTTGGTGAACTCTAGTACATATTTGATGAACCCTAATATGTATTTGGTGAACAAAAAAAAACTTATTACCTACTAAATTTTGTGTGGTCAGATTATTTCAAAAGCAATCTAAAGGTCACAATGACCCAACATCAATGTCGAGAAATTATTCCCCACATTGTAAAGTTTCCCTAGTGAATGTTATTAGATGTTGATGGAAGTAGATAGTTGGCCGTATAATTTTATCCAGTCAGGAGATTTCCCTACCTCTGGTCAATGAGGAATGATTGCAAGTCAATTATAAGTCTGAGATCTGTAAAAACTCAAATCTACACAACACATTTTCTCCAAAAGAAAATATTTTTCAACTTCTTTTTTCTTTCTAAGAAAAAATTATATCTCGAATAGGACAAGATATGTTTGCAATATATGAGAGATGCTACGATACCCGAGCGTATATGATACTAGAATATTTTAACTGTGACATATGATATTAATATTATATTTAAGGTATTTTCATACACATTTATGATGGCTGATATCATATTGATTCGGTACCCAGACTTTTTGGTTGCCCATCAATGCATCAGAAAATTTACAATCTAACTGTTTCCATTTTCTCAGATACATCCACGAGAAACTGATGTCAGCAAAGAATGCTTACGTGGGATTAGCTTTATCCGGAGACATTGGATCATGGCAAAGAGAATGCAAAGTACATCATTTTTTAAAGAATAAAAAAATCTTTCTATAAATTTTCTGATCATTTTACAATGCTTATTTAATTATTATATTCATAATTGCTGAAATTTTCAGGGGTATCAATTTTGGACTCGGACAGATGAAAATGGTTATTTTATGAAACAAAATGTTTGATCTGGGGTCTATAATTTTTATGCTTGGGTCCCTGGCTTCATTTGTGATTATGAATATGAGACTAATATTACAATTAAGCCAGGTAATATCTTTATTTTCTCTTATAAATTATACACAATGGTAAGATTAATTTTTGTTTTTATTTTTAATTTGGTTGTTATTTTTTAATACACACATGAAGTCGGATCAAATTGGATAGTCTAGTGTATGAGCCTCCTAGGCAAGGTCCAACTCTATGGGAATCGGGGTTCCAGATCGCAGTGCCGCCGAGTTCTTTGTCCCAGATCCTTATCCCAACCTCATTAACCCATTGTACAATGGAAACTTTGACTGGTTAGTTCTCCTCGGTCACTCATTTTTCATTTAGGAAGCACATCGGTTATGAGAATTGTTCTAGTGTGTATCGGCCATGTACTCTACAAGTTCTCTTTTTGGATTTATAAGTACCAAATTTGAGTACACACATACAAGAAAGATTGAAAAACGCATACAAATTTGGTACTTCTAGGTCTGTACACTAGAAAGTATTGAAAAAGACAGCGCAGACGCAGCAGAGATATTTAAAAAAATTAATAAAATGAATCTTTTTTGATAAAAAGAAAAACAAACGCGACACAATGATTTCAAAAAATAAAAATTTTTATTGAAATTTTTTTTTAATCATAATCCATTATAAATTTATATATTAAATCTACAACATATAAGGTTAGAAATCATATACTTCTTGTAATCTATATCAAACGTCCTTGCAAAATCGATCGATCCGTCCCACAAAACCGTTTCAACGATGAGTAGACTCCGAGATCCACAATAAGATTTTTCAAGTCAATCTTCAACGCACTAGCACGTGTGTGGGCATGTAGAATATAACAAGACATTTTTTTCTGTATCTAGATGTTCTCAACACATTAGATCTAGAGATTTAATGAAAATGACTTTTGTAAGACGATTCTCTAAAAGAACACGATGTATATTCTTTTTGAGATTTGATTAACTATTAATCGTAGAGAAAAACTACTCTGAACAATTATGTTCTCAACTCAATTCTCTGATTGATGAACTGATGAACTGATTCAAGTGATCTTTTTTTATTGATGCTATCAAAATAATATCTGTATATCTTCATTGATAATAACATATCAGATATTTAGGGATAATTAAAATTAAAAATTAATATTTAATTTTAAATTGCACAATGTAGTGAAACTCACTGTATAATGGTGCACAATTGCAGTGTCATGTGACACTACATTGTTGTACTCTCACTACTCTAGTGTCACGTGACACTACAATAGTTTATGTCAATTTCTGATACCTAATCAGTGATTGATACATGACAATTACTGTGAATTAAATATTTATTTTAATCAGATAAATATTTAGATATCAGTTAATTCAAAATTAATATATCTGATTATCTTTATAAACTAAATTATCTGTTATTTCACAAATAACAGATTTAGTTGATCCAAATTATTATCTAATAAAAAATTAATTATCTAATTTTACAAATTTTATATTTTGTCTCACTTATCGATAATTAAATATATAATTGATAATTATATATATATATATATATATATATGTAATTTAACGATTCTTAATTAATCACACATAATTATCTCATAATTATATACTTGCTCCAGAATAAAAATTCATTTGCAAGTTAGTCCCATTCTCATGTCTTGGAATATTCACACCCTAGACTACATAGTATAGATGTGACTTGGAGACCATTAACCTATAATCCTAAGCTCTAATAAACTAGATTATTAATTAAATAATCTTATTTGTTAATTCCATTATTACTCTACTATAAATATGAAATTGCACTCTTAGAGATTATATATTATATTTATATAGTATTCTCATGTAGTCCACTGATATAATTATTTCATGTAGTTCTTTCATTCAATTATTGGTTCATAAATTAGAGCTAGTCAAAATTATCATTTTACCCTTCTAATTATCTCGACTCTTAAGTACCATTAATTCACTACTGAATGACTAATGTATAATCTTATTATAAATTTGAGCTCAATAACCATTCAGTTCAACAATTAGCACTTAAGCGAACCAATATACGATATGTTAGGAAAGCTTGAATTTCAAATCTTGTAAAATCATGTTCCCATCTATTCACATCACTGAATCTCCGAAATAAAAGTCACTAGAATATTTTACAAATAAACTTTAACGAGTGAATCAAAAGACCCAATAGACACGCATAAGAGTTCATGACTACTCAGGATTCAGACTGATCTACATATGATCATCGAATTGATGTGTATTAAATCTTTATGATAAACGACACATTAATAAAGTTATTAATTCACATTGATCTAGTCATGTATAATCTCATTATATAAAGTACATTCACTAAGATATCTATACACATCAATGATCCAGATCTAGAGCACACGTATTCACAATGCTTAATGAATCGTACTAGCAACCGTTCTTTAAAAGTTCCATACTTTAATATGTTGCTGACAATTTTATTCATTATCTATGATCTTAATCCTCTCTTACTAATACAAGATCCTAGTTTCATTAATGAAAATGAAATTTTTAGATATTTATATAAATTATTCGACAATAGTTTAAAGAACAATTATAAGAAAAATGTAATTCTCATTAAATTTCATATCAAAATATCAATACACATATTTTTAGGTATATCCCTCAACAGAAAGGACCAGGTTATGGAGGCTAACTAGATTTGACAAACAGGTTTAGGAAATATGGGTTATGGTGCCCAATATAAAGATTTATACCCAGACCATGATCTTGTCTACACATTTGGGGTTAATTATTACACTAAGAATTGGTTCTATGCTCATGTGACCAGGTATGTACTTGGCCTTTTTCTTTACTTATATTAGCATTTAATTAATCTTGTTCTTTAATTACTTACAAACTCTTATTGTATTGATATAGGTAATAACACATTCCAAGCAGCTACTTGGGAAATCAAGTTTCAACTTGAAAATGTAAATATCGGATGTAGATACCATATTTTGTCCGTCAATACTTTGAGAATACACATTTTAATTTTTGGCTCATATACTAGTCTAAGACTGTGTGTTATTTGAAAAATAGCTCATGGACTAAAAAGGAGAAAGAGAGTCCATTGACCAAAAAAAATAAAAAGGAGCATAAGGACGCAAAATGTGAAGTCCTAAATTTACCTATAAATAGATAGGAGATCTTCACTTAAGAGGAGGTCTTTTGGAAAGAAAAGGAGAGGTGTTGAGAGAGAATGGGAGGTCTTGAGAGAGAAGGATAGGTCTTGTGAGAGAATAAGGACATATAACTTTAGAGAGAGTGCGTGTGAGAAATATGAGAGATTTTTTAAGAGAGAGAGAAAGAGAATTTACATTTTTATTCATATATTCATCTTCTCTGATTCTTTTTTTTAAGGTAGTCTAAATTTCTTGCACCTAGTTAACAAAATATCTTGTTCATTGTTTTTCATCCCTTCTCATTCATACTCATGTAGTATATATTCTTTGTTTCATTTTCTATATATAAGTGTTTGTTCATTCTTCTTCATTTTTTACTCTTAATCTTGAGTTTTATTTCAAAAATTGATGATTTTCTTGAAACTTGATAATGAGATATCTTTGTCATCTACTCAATCAATGAGTGTGAGGATAAAACCTTTGAGGGGTGCAAAGTAACTCAATGTGAATCAATCATTTAATGAGTTGAAAGCGTACATTGTATGCAAAAAAAATCACCTATGGTAATTTATCATACATAAAAATGTATAAAATAAAGAGTTAAACATCTATATAAAGATCATGCAAATATTTAAGCAGTGAATCTTTTTTAATGTTCCCACAAATCTTTTTTTAAATCTTGTTAAAAATTTTCGTGACACTCGTTTGAACTAGTTACCGTCTATGATCCTTCCCTTTCTATTTTATTAGCAATGATGGAAGAAAGAAAATTATGGTAATTAGTAAATTAAGTAGTCCAAAATAAAAATGGGTATATTTATATTCCAAAAAAAATTATTTTTATTTTGAAATTTCATTCATCATTTTTTTACGTGACGCTCGATTTGACTAGTTATCGTCCGTAGTTGTTTTCTATTTGAATAGAAATTATTGAAAAAAAGAAAATGGTAGTTAGTAGACTAGTTAGTCAAAAAAATAAAAGGTATACCTATACCAATTATAAATTTTAATATATATATAAAGTAGAGAGTTAAACATCTATATAAAGATCATGCAAATATTTAAGCAGTGAATCTTTTTTAATGTTCCCACAAATATTTTTTTAAATCTTGTTAAAAAATTTCGTGACACTCGTTTGAACTAGTTACCGTCTATGGTCCTTCCCTTTCTATTTTATTAGCAATGATGGAAGAAAGAAAATTATGGTAATTAGTAAATTAAGTAGTCTAAAATAAAAATTGGCATATTTATATTCCAAAAAAATTATTTTTATTTTGAAATTTCATTCATCGTTTTTTACGTGACGCTCGATTTGACTAGTTATCGTCCGTAGTTGTTTGCTATTTGAATAGAAATTATTGAAAAAAAGAAAATGGTAGTTAATAGACTAGTTAGTCAAAAAAATAAAAGATATACCTATACCAATTATAAATTTTAATGTAGAACCATATTTTCATTGGAAACTAAATTTTTAGGCATTACTTGGTAATTCTCGTGAATCACATTCCAACTGTTAGAGATCTACAGAGAACAACTCAAAACTACTCCTTAGGTAAAGGAAATGTTAATCATTGGAATTCATTTCTGGTTAGAACCAACACGAATCTTTTCCTCCATATCTACCCTCATCAATTATATTATCAGTAAGATCTTGTAGAGAAGTATGTGGGTAGAGATTCTCTTCACTTTTCTCTCCAATAGTTTCAGTTTTATATTTTATGGAATATTGCAAAACTTAAAGACAGTGCAAGATAAGATTTTTTTAACACTAAGAACTAAGAGGCAAAGGTTAATTTACTTGCAACCTGACATATTTATTTTGTATCTTGGAAAAGTTGAAAGAATGGGTAGAATAGTTGTAAAAATGTTCTTTAGATTTGAAATTAATTATATTACCTAAGTTATAATGTTCATTTTCGAGTCAATCTCTTTATCTTTAATGATCCCCACATTCTCAAAGAGATCCATATCTAATAGTGTAAATTTTGTTTAACCAGTAAGTCATATGTTAGACGTTAGGAAATGTTGTTCTACCGAGATGCTCTTTCTAACAAACACAGGTATTTTTATTGCATGAGAAAATGACATTGACATTGTCTTATAGTTGCAATTCTTACTATCCAAACTCCAGAAACTTCTTTCCACTTTCATTAAAGTTTGTACAAAATTGCAGTACCTCCAAATGTTTAAATGGTTTTGAAAGAACCACAATTAATGATGCTTTATAAGTGGCGAGAGATATGCATAGCTTTAGATGAGAAGTGACTTTAAAGTTGCTTTGCATCGGATAACACAGAATTTGGCATAAAACTTAAAATGAAGTGGGATTTCCTGTCTCAACAAGTTTTTCTAATCACTGCACGCACGCTCAAATATGACACTGAATGTATGTATACAAAGTACTTTTGAGTCTATGAGAGCCAGGATTTCAGTATCATATCATATAGCTACTTATTTATATATAACTACATATAGAGTGTACACACTGGGTGTATACAAAGAATAAGTTTTGAAGGAATCATGGTAAAGGCTTTATTTTCTCTAGCAACTTCTCAGCTTCAATAAACCCGACTGATCCCAACGACAAGTATTTTACACATTTCCATCTGTTCAGTCTCTTCAAAATGTCAAATTTGACATCCTAAAACTTCATTTGCTTGTTAAATGACAAAAAAATAAATTGGAAATATCAGAAAAGAGAACAATATAAAACATACCAACCTGGGTGTATATGGTAATACAAAACAATGGAGATGTAGGTGATTAACACTGTTCATTGGAGGCTGATGAAAGCCAAATCTGTTAGATAGAGAGAAAAGAAAATAACTTGAGTCATCGTTATACAATCATATGCAATATATGTTTTCCAGAAATTATAGCTTTTTGTATCCCAAACATTTTACCCCCAAATCACACAGCACCCCCCATATTTAATTTTATTATTTTATGAAATTAAACATTTTAGTAGTTCAAATTTATTTATACATAAAGAATTTAATATTACTTTATTTATAATACTATAATTATATTGTATTAAAAAAATTTTAAAATAAAAAAAGGGTTTCCATCCTCTAAAATGGAGGGTTGGGTTATAATCCTCTATTGGGATAGAAGGCGATGCCCTTTGTCTACACTCTAGACAAAGCTACGGCTTTGTCTTAACCGCAACTTTATCACCTTCTCCCCATTAAATTTTTTATTTTTTATTTTTTATTTTTTATTCTTTTTTCTTCTTTTCTTTTCTTCTTTTACTTCTAGTTTCATTTAAAAAAAATTCCTTTCTTTTTTAATACATGTTGATTCCATATTTTGTTCAACTTTATATTTTTAACATGCCTATTCTTTTACATGCTCTACATTTTTTTTACACATTTTTTTTTCAAATTTATCACACAATTTTTTATTTTTTTATTTTCCTTTATTTACTCATTATTTTTTATAGTTGTTGTTTATCTTATTTCTTATTTATTTATGTATCATTATAATATCGTCACGCTTATATTGTGATTCGTGTTTAAATTCTCTTACCATTAGAGTTAATATCATATATGGGTGGATTACATTCTTAACAATTAGATTTAAAATTTTGTTAATTTTATTACTTAGTTATTTCACTAAATATGCCGATGACAGACTTTGAGATTTTTGGGATACCAAACTTTTTGAACTATTGAGGTGACGAGTTATTTTTAGAGATACCGAGAACTCCAATAATGCTTTGATTTTCAAAAAAAAATAATAAAAAATAACTTTTTAATGGTCTTTGTGCTACCCATTAGGGGTAATTTATTTTGATTCATTTTATGATATAAACATATACTTAATGGGACATTCAAAAAATAAATTTCGTTCACTTTTATTTATTTATTTCTTTTAAATAATTTGGATAGTGTTCGATTGAATTTGGTAACCGTTTTAATAATGAGTGTTGTGAGGTGCTAATACCTTCCCCACACACAAATGACTCCTAATCTAACTTTAAGTTTTCATAGACCAATTTTTTTGGGTGACCAATCACGCCCTAAAATGACTGGTGGCAACTCCAAAATTTATTTTTTCAAAATGATTTTTTAATCATCGCTCCGTGTCGCATACACACGACGACAGCTTGGCGACTCCATTGGGGACATAATTGGACTAACCATTATTTAGATCGATAGAGAGTCAAGTTAAAATTTTATCATATGCTATCTTTTTTGTGTGACTCTTTGTTTGTTTATTTGATTCATTATTTTTCTTATTCATGCTTATTATTGTATGTAGTTGGTTTTTATGATGTATATTTCTTTACATAATTCCTAATTTCGCACACATATACTAGCCATGTACCCGGGCTTTCCTTTAAGATTAACGAGAATGAGTAGTGGAATATATTCGTGGAATTGCGATTTTCATGTAGGCTCGTGAAAGTTATCACTCAGGTCGACCCTTTTCTAGATACCGTTTGAAGACCCCTATTACTCTATTTTATAGCAGTGTGGATAGCCTGAGATCTTATTAAGAGGTTTTAGAACCCAATCACTCATGTTTTATGTTTTTAGAGCCCATCTCATGCCCAATAATTGATAGTAATAAAGATTTTGCTTAAATATGGTATCATGATTAACTTTGTTCATGTATATATGTCTTACACTACTTAATTTTTTTTATTCTCCGTTGTTTCACCTGAGCAGAAAAATTTGTTTGTTCGCAAATATGATCACATCACTTATCTTCTGTATATTACAGTCAACACCCCCATTCTTGAGGCTTTAATGCATTTTTGGGACCCTCTGTACAGTTGTTTCACCTTTGGAACAATTGATCTTACTCCTACAATTAAAGAATATCAAGCCCTACTAAATGTCTCACTGCAAAACATGGATAAAGTTTATAATTACGACAAAAAGCTCACGTTGAATAGAGCTTTATCTAAGCTCTTGGGTACTGTCCATGCATATGAGGTTGAGAAAAGGCTGAAAATTAAAAGGGCGAATGAGTGTGTGCCGCTGGATTATCTTATAGATTTCACCTAAAATTTCTTGAAGTAAGATATGGGTATGGCTCTTTATGCTCTATGTATTTATGAAACTATGTTATTTCTAAAGATCCAAGGTTATGTGGATGATAAAGTAATAAAAATGTTCCTTCAAGTTGAAGATGGTGTTAACTCTGTTATCTCAATTCTTACTAAGACTTTCAGTTCTTAAATCACATCCGAGTGTTTGGAAAATGGAAGTTCATCGGCTTTCCATCTCTTTTGTGTATTTAGATTGTTAGCCATTCAAGATGTCCACTAGATTTTAAATGTCCTCAAGTTAAGTTTTCAAGTCCATGGATGAAGACAAGAAGCCCCATTGCAGAATTTGGAATGGCCAAATCCACAGTTTCTCAAAAAGGGGTATGGCTCTCATACCTATCAAAGTGAAAGATGGGATGTTATCTGGAAATCTCATGGATGTCATTGACATCAATGATCTATAGATGTGGTGACTTTTAATGGGTCATGCTTCCAAGTCCTTGGGTTTGTACTAGTTATGCTCCACTAATGGAACTCGGTCAATTGTACATAAGACAGTTTGTCCCAGCCATGTACGCATTGAAGGATATTAAAATTAGTTATGATTTTCAAGATACTGAACAAAAACTGCAGCAATTGATTGGAGCTTGAAAAATAATGAGAATGATACAAAATGAAAGAATCAAATGAACTGCACATATGAGTATGAAACATGGCTTAAGAGTAGACCAAAGTTATTATTGTCTTATCAAATGAGGATTTATAATTATCAAAGTTACCGCAAGTCCATTAGGGGATCGCTAAAAATGATGAATGTGACGAGTTGTATGAAGAGCTTCAAAAGAATTTAGCTCTCTTGGAAGAAAACAGACGTCAAAAAGTTGAGCTGAGTTTTTCTTACAAACACGAGATCAAGGCTGAAAGGAAACTTGGAGATTTTAGAAAGAAGGTTGAGGGTCAAGAATATCTGAAGTAGAAAAACTCAGAGTTGGGAACTGACACTTGCCGGCTGAACAACAAAATTAGAAAGATGGCAAAAGACAATGAGAATTTATGAGGAGCAATCTACGAATAGGAGGATCAAATCATGAAACTGGAAAGAAAAAATTAGCTTATACAAGAGGTGAAAGGGACTGTCGATAAGAAAAATGCGTACATCGTTGATTTAGAAGAACAATATGACTCATTACGATGAATGACTGATACTTTACTAGTCGTTTTAGAGAATCAGAAAGTTAGGACGACTGAGTTAACATATGATAGTGAAGAACTATTGAAAGTTATTGCAAGTCTTGAGCACCAACTTAGAGCTTATCAAAATGTGACAGAGAAATTGGCAGGGAAGAATGATGCTAATATTGATGCACTTAGATATGATTACTAATTATGCAGCAAGAGTAAGATTTGATTCGACAATGATCTTAGCAGTCTGTGAAATGGCTGAAGGCGTGGTTGTGAAAGCGAGCAACTTGGCAGAACAAACATAATTTTTAAAGAGAAGTGTTTTTCTCATTCATCCTAATGGAGAGAACTTGTCAAAGTTTTAAGAAGAAATCAATAGTGATTTGCATCATTTTGATCATTTTGTATAAACTCATATTGCGGAGTAATGTAATTGACTTCTACGTACTCAAATGTAGTGGATGACTATATTAATTGAATGAAATTGAGCACTTCTGGACTTTCACTCATTCCTCATGTATAAATTTACTTTTATTATTATTATTGCTATTATTATTTCTTCTTTTTCATTAGTAAAATCTACAATCTCATTGTTTTATTTTTATTTATTTTAAGAAACATTTCAAAGATAGCCCGTCAGCTCTGACATCCCTGTCGAATGCGAGCTTAAGTTAGGGTCATGGACGAGCAAAACAGAGAGTAATCACGAGAGGAAATGAAAGAAGAAATTAAGGAGCTGAAAGAGCAAATGGCTAGAGTCCTGGAACTCCTCGCCGCTAGTAACGGTTAAGCCAGTCTTGAGAATCTGCTAGAGGCTTAATCATGACAAGATCGGTTGCCAAATGATAATCCACCTTACCTTCTCGGGTCACTCCAACCTATCAACGTCATCAGGCTGACCATTCTCAACATGCTTCACTCCCAGTAAATATCTAGCACTATTAATTTTTAAATGTCCAAGAAATTATGAAGACAGGAAAAAATTGGGTATAACACATCGACAATGGCACCTGCCCACAACCAAGCTTTCACTCCACAAGATGAACTTGCTAATGAGCCAATCATCATACCCGATGTTGATGACTCAATGGCGTAGGGGCCCGTTACCAAACCAAGTGAAGACCCATTGTCGAACGATAAGATGGACTTTCTAGAGGAAAGATTGTGCGCTATTGAAGGGTAAGATGTGTATGGTACCATTGATGCCACCTAGTTATGTTTGGTCCCAGATGTAACTATCCCACACAAATTCAAACTACCTGAGTTTGAAAAATATGATGGTAGTACATGCGTGAGAAGTCACCTTATTATGTACTGTAGAATGATGGTTGTTTGTGCAAATGATGATAAGCTACTGATTCATTTCTTTCAAGAAATCCTGATGGGGGCTACATCTCGCTGGTATATCAATTTGGATAACCAACATATTCAAAGGTGGAAAGATTTAGCTGATGTTTTTTTCAAGACAATACAAGTACAACATAGACATAGCTCGCGATCGGTTGGATCTGCAAAGGTTGGAGAAAAAGCCTACTGAAGGCTTTAAAGATTATACAGGAAGGTGGAAGGAATTAGCTCCTGGTACAACTCACCTTGTTAGAAAAAGAAATGGCTGCAATGCTTATCAACACATTGAGATCTCTATTTTATGATAAGATGATTGGAAATACTTCAAACAACTTCTCTGATATTATAGTGATGGGTGAAATGATTGAATATGGGATAAAAAATGGAAGAATTTCAGAAGTCGTATAAGATGCATCATCAGGAAAAAAGGGCCGCTGTTGAAGCAGAAGAGGGAGATGTACAAACGATCAATTTTGGGTACCCATCACCATCTGTGAACCCCAGGTCAGGATTTTCAAAGTATAGTGACATAAATCTACGACATCATATGTACAAATACTTCACAAATGCCATACAATTATCACTCTCAATAATCAACATTTCAAAACAACCCAAGATTCGGTCTGTGACCACCGACTCATTAGCAAAATGCTGGTCAGGCTGATCAACCTCTGAGAGAAAATAGAAATAATCAATGTTTTGTCTAATATGATCCAATCCACATGTATTACACAGAACTCTTGCCATAATTAATATGAAATAATCAATTAGTGTGATTCTTATAAACATCTTCAGTCGCCATACCCAAGGTGTTATGATCCGACTACTCGATATGAATATCATGTTAAGGTAGTGGGACATTTTGACTAAAAATTGCATGACATTAAATGGTAGAGTTCAACCATTGGTCAAGGCTAGATGATTGAATTTTAAAAAGGCTAATAAGAACCTGAATATAAATTTTAACCCTCTACCAAATCATGAGAATCCTACTGTAAACGCAATTGAGGAATCATTTCCATATGATAAGAAAAATGTGACAGATGTGAGCACATCAATGGAAATACTTTTCCATCTTCTTTCTAAGTGGGGTACATATACTCAAAACACTCAGAGGGCAAAGACATTTCTGGGAAACATATGCGCGACTTTGATTGTTTGTTTCATGAGAACGTTACTAGGCATACAATTGATGAATGTGGTGATTTCAAAATGGAATTGCAAAGTTTGTTGGATGCAAAAATACTTACCATAAGCCAGAAAGGAGAACTTTGACAAAAAAAAGTTAGAAAGGAGAAAGGGAATACTAGGAAGATGACTATTCAGTCCTCATGATAACTAAAGAATCACATGACGTAAATGCTAAAGTGTCATCCTATATCCCAAAACATCTCACAATACATTATGAGGAAAGTCAACTCGCACCACTGCATCTTATGCTCTGAGGCCCATCACAATCCAAATACTCGAGCATTTGCTTATAAAGATTTAAGAGCAATACCATGGAGGTACGAGTATGAGGTTATTGCAAGCGATAACAACAAAATTTAAACGCTAAACCCATCAGACCTCGATCTTCCCATAACTAAAATTTTAGGAATAAGTGGAATGGCAAGGAGTGGTAGATGCTACATGCATATGTTTTGAAAATGAATAAAAGTGATGAGTTAGAAAAGGAGAGGAAAGGGAAAGCTAAGAAGGTGAAAATGGTCATGAGTTCCAAGGAGAGATGTATGACGGCCAAGTGATAGACCCATACATAATGAAGGGTACATAAAGATCAGTGTTTTAAGAAGAAGTATGTGAATTTTTAAAGCTCATCAAGAAAAGAGAATATAAGGTAATAAAATAACTTAATCACTTACCTACTCGCAGTATCTTTACTATCACTTTTTTTTTAATTCTGAACCACATCGCGAAGCATTATTGAAGGTTTTGAATCAAACATATGTCTGTCATGATATTACGGTGGAGAAGTTGGGTGGAATTGTTGGCAATATTACTACAACAACTTTTATCACTTTCATAGATGATGAAATTCCTGCTAATGGTACTAGACACACCAGAGCTCTACATATATCAGTGAAGTGTAAGGATTATGTTGCTGCAAAAGTATAATTGATAACAGTTCATCTTTATGTGTAATGCCAAGATCTACACTAGCAAATCTCCATGTGGATGTGACGCATATACAGTTTAGTATAATGATAATAAGAGCATTCGACGGCACCCGAAGAAAATTAATCAAAGACATTGAGATACCAATTGGAATTTGACCATGTCTATTCGATATTATTTTTAAAGTGATGGACATAACTCCAGCATACAGTTTTCCTTTGGGTCGATTGTGGATTCACTCTGCTGGGGTAGTATAGTCTTCCTTACATTAGAAGCTAAAATTTATAGTGAATCATAAACTTATTTGTATATATGGGGAAAAAGACTTACTGGTATCCAAGCCAACCACCATGCCATATGTTGATGCAGTAGAAGAAGCATTGGAGTGCTCATTTCGATCATTTGAAGTTGCGAACACCACGGTTGCTTCTAATGGGAAACTTGCTCCAACATCAAGTCTATCAAAGACATCTCAGATGGTGGTAAAGATTATGATAAAAGGAGGTTACAAGCCAAGCAAAGGACTTGGGAGTGAGCATCAATGCATAAATAAGTTAATCGAATGGGAGAAGATGAACAAAAGTTTGGGCTTGGATATAGACCAATATGAAAATGGCAATCATACCTCATATTTCTAAATCCTTCAAAAGTGGGAAAATTTCTTTTGAAGAATTGGCTAAAGTGGAGCAGTACGACCTTGAAGATGATATAGCCCAGCAATCGATATCTGTAATTTTGGAAATATGATCAAACGCAAGTATAGAAGACTTGGTTTCTCGATATGATTCAGATCATATGCTTAACAATTGAGATGTCATCGAGCTATAAGTGCTTTTTAGGAAGTTTCAAGAATGATGTGTTAACGCTAAATTTCTAATGATTCTGCCAAATGTCTTAGGAATTTCATTGTTATAGGCCTACCTTTTCATCTGTTTCATGTCATTTCTTTAAATGAAAGTCTAAAAGATTGTTTTGTCTCCTTCTGTTAATAATAAATATGGTTCTGGTTCTCTTTTTTTTTCTTCCTCTCTCTTTTTACTTTTTTCCTTTTTTGAAATGTTGTTCATACTCATGCATTTTTTACTTTCTTTTCTTGCCTTCCTTTCATCTAATAATCTAATTCAGATTTGAGAACTGTGATTTTGAAAACAAGATCATAAGCAATAATTTTGACAATCTTATTCTTAGCATAGTGGCAGACGAAAGTGATGAAGATAATTATGAACCATCTTTAGAAATGTTAACAATTTTAGAAGAGGATGATAAAATAACTCAACCTTATCAAAAGTTAACAAAAGTAATGAATTTGGGATTGGATGGAGAGACAAAATAAGCCCAAATTGGCACTATTATGACAAGTGAAAGCCGCCAACAATTAATTGACTTACGAGTATATGGACGTCTTCACATGGTATTACCAAGATATGCCAGGTCTAAACGCTGATATCGTGCGATAAAAGTTACGAAAAATGAAACCAAACATACTGGTACATATAAAAGAAGTTAAAAAGAAAGCAGATGCGGGCTTTCTGGAAGTAGTAAAATACCCTGAATAGGTTGATAGCGTAGTCCCAGTGTTGAAGAAAAAAGGCAAATGGGAAAGTAAGAATGTGCGTCGATTATAGAGACTTAAATCGGGCAAGTCCTAAAGGTAGTTTTCCATTACCCCATATCGATGTCTTAGTAGATAACACTGCAGGAAATTCAACCTACTCTTTCATGGATGGTTTTTTGGGGTATAACCAAATCAAAATGGCTCATGAATACCGTGAAAAGACCATTTTTCTAACTTTATGTGGTACATTTTTTTATAAGGTTATGCAATTTGGTCTAAAGAATTCAAAGCCAATTTACCAACGGGCAATGGTAACACTATTTCATGATATAATGCATAAAGAGATTAAAGTGTATGTTATGATATGATCGCCAAATCTCGTCAAGGGGAAGATCACATTGTCACTCTGCAGAAACTATTTGAACAGTTGAGAAAGTTCTAGTTAAAGCTTAACCCGACAAAGTGTACATTCACAACATCTTTAGGGAAACTACTTGGCTTTGTCGTGAGCAAGAAAAGAATAAAAGTTAACCCAAATTTAATATGTGACCCCCTCGAACTCAAAAGGAACTTAGAGGTTTGTTTTGGAGACTAAATTACATAGCGCGGTCATCTCACAGCTAACTCCATATTGTGAAGCTATCTTTAAACTTCTCGGAAAAAATGATACAGAAGGATGGAATGATGATTGCCAAAATACTTTTGAGAATATCAAGAAATACTTGCAAAATTTTCTTATACTTCTTCCTCCAACTCCAGGGCGCCTTCTCATTTTGTATCTTATAGTAATAGAAAAATTCATGGGTTACATACTTGGTCAGCATGACGCCTCTAGAAGGAAAGAACATGTAATATACTATTTAAGCAAAATGTTCACAAACTATGAGGCTAATTATTCGATATTGGAGAAAACGTGTTTGCATTAACCTAGTTTACTCATCGGCTTAGACAATACATGTTATACCACACCACTTGATTAATTTCAAAGATGGACTCAATCAAGTATATATTTGAATCACTTTCTGGTTGAATTGCTAATTGGAAAATGTTACTCACGGAATATGATATTGTCTATGTCACGATAAAATCAATAATTGGAAGTGTACTTCCTGATTATCTGGAAGATCAACCAGTGTAAGATTATGAGTATATGAAGTTTGATTTTCTTGATGAGAACGTATCAGTCATATTAAAAAATGAAGAAGAATCTATGGATCCAGAATTATGGATAAGGTTATTTGATGGCGCATCTAATGATGTAGGACATGGAATTGGGGAAATTCTCGTATCTCATGAGGGAAAGTTTTTCTTATTCACGACAAAGATATACTTTGACTGTATAAACAATGTGGCAGAATATGAAGCATGTTCCATGAGAATCAAGAAGCTCGTGATATGAAGATAAGAAAAATTTGAGTGTATGAAGATTCATTATTAGTGATACGACAACTAAATGGGGAATGGGAAGCTAGAGACTTCAAATTGTACCTTATAACAAACATGAAACAAAGTTAAGCTAAAATTTTGAAATGATCTCATTTGACCATATACCAAGAGAGAATAATCAATCGCAGATGCACTAGAAACTCTAGCATCCATGTTTACTACAGACTTTAAGGAGGCAATTTAACCCATAAAATTGAAAAACAAGATTTTCTTACTCACTGTATGAGCATTGAAGAAGAGCCAGACATAAGACCATGGTATTATGACATCAAACAACATATAAAAAATGTGGAATATCTATCTAAAGCTTTCGAGAATGATAATCGGACTATCAGAAGGTTATCTATGGGTTTCTTTTTGAATGGTGAAATGCTTTTCAAAAGAAACCACGATATGATGCTTTTAAGATGTGTTGATGCAAAGGAAGCGAATCAAATCAGAAGTTCTTGAAAGAATTTGTGGTGTCCATGCTAATGGTCATATGATGGAAAAATAAAACTTGAGAGCAGGATATTGGTGGTAGACTCTAGAATCTGACTGCATCAAGTACGCCAAGAGATGTCATAAATGTCAAATTTATGTGGATAAAATTTACATTATCAGCATCCCTTTTACATGTCATGATTGCGCCTTGGCCATTTTCTATGCGGGGTATGGACTTTATTGGTCCTATCACACCAAAGGCCTCTAACATGTATCATTTCATTTTGGTCTCTATAGATTACTTTACCAAATGCGTAGAGGCAAGTTCTTATTCGAGCATAACCAGAAGTGCAGTTGTTAAGTTCATTAAAAATGAGATAATTTATCGATATGGTCTACTTCAAAGGATCATCATAGATAACAGGATGAATTTAAACAATAAGATGATGGAAGAATTATGTGAGCAGTTTTAAATTAAGCATCATAATTCATCTCCATATCGTTTGAAGATGAACGAAGTAGTGGAAGCAGCCAATAAGAACACCACAAAAAAGGTCATAGAGAAGATGACAGAGGTTTATAAGAGTTGGCATGAGATGCTCCTTTTCGCACTACATGGACATCATACATCAGTCCGAACATCAACTAGGGCTATGCCATTCTCTTTGGTATATGGCATGGAAGTAGTCCTTCCAATCGAGGTTGAAATTCCCTCCCTAAGAGTCTTAATGGAGGCAAAATTAGAAGAAGAATAGTGGGTATAAAGATGATATGTGCAATAGAATTTCATCGAGAAAAAAAGATTGATTGCATCATGTAAAGGGCAATTATATCAAAGAAAAACGATGCAAGCGTATGACAAAAAGTTACGTCCCTGATGTTTCTGAGAAGGAGATTTAGTGTTAAAAAAGATACTCCCATATAAAAAAGATTACCGTGAGAAGTTGAGCCCAAATTATGAAGGACCTTTCGTAGTCAAGAAGGCCTTCTTGGGAGGAGCTATCATTCTAACAAACATGGATGGAGACGATTTATCTCATGTAGTTAATTCTGATGCGGTCAAGAATTACCTCGTTTGACCGCTTTGAGTATAGGAAAAGTGAAGTTGGGAAAAAATGTTTTCAAAAGGAGTTGTCTCGAATACTAGAGAAATTCTTATTCCATAATTTTTCCAAATCCTTGTTTCTAAACATTGTTCATCATCAATGAAGAATATTTTTTTACAAACATACATACTTCATCTTCCCGTTATTTACATTATTTATTATTCTGCTTGTTTCCAAGGTAAATAAAAATATCATTAAGTACTCTTAAAATAACTCAGAAGCATAAACTTGGTTAGGTGAAAGTTAATTAATTAAAAAAAAAAGAAAGAAGAAAAAGAAAGAAATTAAGAAGGACAGTCTAAATGTGAGATAAAATCTAAAAAAATCACCATAAGAAAAGACAGTATGCTCACGACGAAAGCTAAAACATGATTAGAGGATTACAATCAAAAGTATAGAAAAGATGCAAAAGATGGAGAAATTATTCATTTGTCTTCATCATCGACGTGGAGCCGAATACTAGGGCATAAACCAATGAATAAGGATGCATCATTTTCTTGAAAGTAAGCCCGATACTTCATTGCGAGTCCATGATCCTAGGCCAGGTGATTGTTTTGAAGGGTGAAGGATATGACTACATTAGCCAACTTTCAAAAAATCATCAAATAATTTCTTACAAATTTTCACAATCATGCATTCATTATAAATTACTACTTTGCATTTATATTCAAGAATTACAATGTATAGACCATGCATCACATTGCTTTATTTTGATACAATTCAAGTGCATGAATCATTTCAGGATATTCTTTTGAGACCCACACATGATTTTCTAACATTTAGAGCCTATATTAGTCAAGTTCTAGCTGCCATATGAAGCTAGTATAAATAAGATCAAACATTATTTCATTTTCTTTGGTTAAATCGAACCTGAATTGAGTCGATGTCGAAGCTATCTATCCAGGTCCATTTCTTTTAAAACATCTCGAGTTAAATCGAACTCGAATTGAGTCAAGGTCAAAGCATGCGTCTATCCATGTCTATTTCTTTTCAAACATGAACAATGAGGGACAACTGTAGATATCGTATTATGTCTGGTCCAATATTTTGAAAATACACGTTTTATTTTTCGCTCATATACTAGTCTAAAACTATGTGTATGATTTGAAAAATAGCTCATGGACTAAAAATGAGAAAGAGAGTCCAATGACTAAAAAAATAAAAAGGATCATAAGAACTAAAAGTAAAAAGTAAAGCTCTAAATTTACCGATAAAAAGAGAAGAGGTCTTCACTTGAGAGGAGTTCTTTTGGAGAGAGAATGAGAGGTCTTGAGAAAGAAGGATGAGATATATTTTTAGAGAGCGAGAGAGAAAGAGAGAGAGAGAGAGACAGAGAGAGAGAGTAATAAATATGAGAGATTTTCTAAGAAAGAGAGAAAAAAGAGTTCACATTTCTATTCATCTATTCATCTTCTCTCATTTTTTCTTAAGGTAGTTTAAATTTTTGCACCATAGCTAACAAGATACTGAGTTTTATTTCAATGCATTGATGATTTTCTTCAAACTTGTTAATGAAATATCTTTGTCATATACTCAATCAATGAGTGTGAGGATAAAAGCTTTGAGGGGTGCAAAGTAACTCAATGTAAATTAACCTTTTAATGGGTTGAAAGCGTACATTGTATGCAAAAAAATCTCATATGGTAATTTATCATAATTAAAAAATGCATAAAAATAGAGAGTTAAACATGTATATAAAGATTATACAAATATTTAAGTTTTGAATCTTTTTTTAATCTTCTCACAAGTATTTTTTTAGATCTTGTTACCATTTTTCATGATACTTGTTTGAACTAATTACTATTTATGATCATTCTCTTGCTATTTGATTAACAATTATGAAAGAAAGGAAATAATAGTAATTAGTAAATTAAGTAGTCCAATATAACAAAATGGTATATTTATATTCAAAAAAATTATTTTGTTTTGAAATTTCATTCATCGTTTTTTTACGTGACGCTCGGTTTAACTAACTATTATCCGTAATTGTTTGCTATTTGAATAGCAATTATTGAAAAAATGGTAATTAGTAAACCACTTAGTCAAAAAAAATAAAAGATATATTTATATCAATATGTATTTTAATATATATATATATATATATTTGTATTTTGAAATTAAATATTTTAGTAGTTCAAATTTATTTATACATAAAGAATTTAATATTACTTTATTTATAATATTATATTAAAAAATTATGAAAAGTTAAAAATAAAAAGTTACGACCATTTTCAACATAGGATATCTAGACTCTAGACAAAGCCGCGGCTTTGTCTTAGCCGCAGCTTTTTCACCTTCATCCCCATTAATTTGTTTATTCTTTATTCTTTTCTTTTCCTTTTTTCTTTTAGTTTCATTTTAAAAAATAATTTCTTTCTTATTTTAATATTTGTTCATTTCATATTTTCTTTAACTTCATATTTTTTACATGCCCATTCTTTTAGATGCTCTACATATTTTTTTTTCTTTTTTACACATTTATTCTCAAATTTGTCACACATTTTTTTATCCTTTTTAATTTTCTTTTTTACTCATTATTCTTTATAGTTATTGTTCCTTTTATTTCTATTTATTTATGTATCCTTATTATATTATCACGCTCATAGTGTGATTCTTGTTTCATTCTCTTATCGTTAGAATTAATATTCATATATGAGTGGAATATATTCTTAACAATTATGGCATGTTTGCTAAATGTTAAAAATATGAACTTATGAAAATGGTAAAAGGTAAGGTAAAAGAAGGAAATGATAAATGAATGAAAGGATAACAACATTTCCCTTAGATATGTTTACTAACTATTTGTAATCGAAATCAGAAATGAGTTGTAGTTCTCTTTAATCTATTTACTAACCATCGAAAATTGGAATCAAACATGTAAAATTACATGTTTCTTCCAAGATGAACTTTTTTAGCTTTTGTGATCTGTTTTTTTATATTTCTATAATCCTATTCACTTAATTACAAACTTATGTTTATTTTTAATTTATAATTAATTTAATTTAATTATTTAAAATAAATTCTATAATTTAATTTTGTGAATTATGAAAATTTTAAACTCTAATTATATTTTAAGTAAATAATCACAATATAATATTACACATCATGAAAATATATGTATTACATCGATATTTTAAATATATCACAATATATAATAAAAATATTGTCTCAGTTACCATTTAAAAAAACATAACTAATAGGTCCAATGCATGATTTTTTGGTTTAATAAATGTAAGAGGATATTATTGGGATAGAAAAAAAGATAATAGTGATGGAATAGTAAGGACAAGTGGACCCCACATCAAAGAAGGTAAATATCAAAGTTTATTACTACCTAGGAGATGATAAAAATTTAACCCCAACTTCAATATATGGATTACTGATTTGGAGTGAGACCTATCACTTTTTTACCTTTACTGATTTTGATAAACAAAATATTGAATAAAATTAGTAATCATACTCTTTCCCCCTTTTCCCTTTGCTGATTGGTAAAAAGATTTAAAATTTTGTTAATATCATTACTTAGTTATTTCACTAAAAATCCTGATTATGAACTTTGAGAGTTTTGAGATACTAAACTTCTCGGACTATTGAGGTGATGATTTTTTTTTCGGGATACAGATAATAACTCCAATAATGTTTTGATTTAAAAAAAAAGAAAAAAATTACTTTTCAATGATTTTTGTGCCACCCAGTAAAGGTAATTTATTTTGATTTATTTTATGATACAAAAATATATTTTAATGAGACATTAAAAAAAAAAATTTCATTCACTTTTATTTATTTATTTTTAAGATAATTTCGATAGTGTCTCATTGAATTTGTAGCAATTTTAATAATTTTTCAATTTTAATAACTTTTGAGTTTTTGTAGACCAAATTTTTTTAGTGACCAATCACAACATAAAATGATTTATAACGACTCTAATATTTTTTTTCAAAATAATTTTTCAATCATCATTTCTCATTGCATAGACGCTGTGACACCGAAGATTACACTCTACAGTTAGCATTGGCCGCGGCCTCCCAAGCCGAGATACATGTAATATTACTCGAATTGTAACTTCTAAACTACTTTTTAATTAATCAAATTAATGACTTTCAGGAATCAGTTCAATCCTTAAACGTTTTTTTTTTGCCAAGTTGTAGGTTCGGGTCAACAACCCTTATAGGGTACGGCCCCATTTTACAACAAGGCTAATTGGCAATGACAACGCCATAGCTAGACATAGGATTCATGGGCTATATTGGTTATACAGCATTATTGTACCGAGCAATAGTCTGGTTAATGGAGATGACTCAATTTATCTCATCTAATCAAGACATACGAGCCCTTTCCAAGGAGTTATGTATGATTTTTTTAGTATTCAAATTACTCACGACTGACGAGGATTAAATTTTTTTCTTTTGCTAATGACTCATTTGAATTTAGAATGCTCTTTTCAATTTACAGCATTAATCTCCATGTCTATTTACTTGTTCTTTTTTATTCATGAAGAAAGCAATAAACACCTACTTTTTTTTAAATTTTTGTCACTTTTAATTTGGACCAATCCAGATCAAACTTCTAACAATAGAGAATCCAAATTCATATGCAGCTGTGAGAATTTCTTTCCTACCAAATGGTAAAGAAATTTCGTTCGCTATGTGGGAAAAACGTTTTCATTAAAATTCTCACAAAATCAAAATATGAGTTTACTTATTATTTTCAAAATGCATACAAAATAATTTATTTCATTTTCTCAAATGTCTAACAGGGCCACCGATAAATTGTTTTTGTGAGCAGTCTAAACTCAATATTTCCATTATTTGCCATCGCTAAGCAACGAAAATTAGTGACATAGTTGCATCTTGACCGTATATCCATAGACGGCTCAGATCAAGTCTGAAAAATTTTAAAAAATTTCAAAACTCATCTAGCAGCTAAGAACTAATCCATCTAGATCTGAGATATGATTAGATTTGACCCAATTACAATTTCTGTCATTGTTGTACGTTTCTCTAAAACTCAAAAAGACCAAATCTCACTAATAAACCCCAAGGAAAAGATATGAATTTCTTAATGAGTCACTAGTGACCTAATTCATCAAGAAGCGTGCTTCTAATTTTAGGACTCTTTAACTAATCCTGTTCCTTGCAAAGTTGTAATCAATTGAGCTGATGCGTCATGAAGAAGTCCTACCAATGAGATACTTTCTCATATACCAATTCTAAGCAAAATCTAATTAATTCTCAAAAGGGTTTTGGAAGTATTATTGTTTAAGTAACTAAGTCAATATTAGTTGTTCTAAATGTTATTGTTTACACTTTATTAATTTATTTTTTTGGAGAAAGAAATTATTCTTTTACAACAAACTTAATTAGAAATTTCAAGAAAAATAGGAGGATGCAAATTCTTCTTTTTCCTATCAAAGTGTCGTTTCATTTGGCAGCCACAATGTGGCTATGGGACCAATCTTTTCCGACACTAATCCTTTAGTTAAGATTTAAGCTGCTCAAATCTGTTTAGAAAGAAAATAAAAAAATATCATTATTTTTATATTTTATTGAATAAATTTGAACAATTCATTTTTTTATCTAACGAACATAATGACGATCACAAAATGTCCACAGCCCCTAAAATTTCTATATTTATAAAGTAAAATTCTAATATCTCGAACTCAATTTTTTAAAATATGTGGAGGGATATAAATTACTAACCAACTTCACCTACTAGGTAGACAATGCTAATTTAACTCGTCTACGAACTCAATATGATTTATAATAATTTTTTTGTCAAAAGATTTACAATAAATTTACTTATAAAAAACCCTCTTGTTTTGGGCAACCTAATTATATAAATAAATATGATTTGTTTTCATCACAAAACAAAAATCTTCAATAAAAGAAAAAAAAATCATTTATTCACACACAAAACTACATCATATCCACGAACAAAAAGAAAAAGAAAATAAACAAAAATTAGAACTGTACGTATTCTTTTAAATAGAAAATTCACATAAATCTAATAAAAACATCCATAAAATAAGAGGCACTTTGTTAATTAATCAACTACACAAAAGCTGTTTGAGAATTCAAAAGTGCTTTCCTAGAACCAGCTGACAATGATGAGAATGTGGAGCAACTGCTACATGAACATTGAGTCCTATCCTTACTTGCTTCTGTTAAGCCAGAAGATGTATAGGAAAACTTGCACAACTGCAAAGGAGGTGCATAATACATTGGCACTGGCAATTTGGAGGGTAGATTAGGCAATGGAGCTTCAAAATTAAGAACATTAATCACATGTTTAATCGGCGGTCGGATCGTAAAGTCAGGATGACAACACCATAACCCAACGATCATCAAGCACTCCATTTGTTTCTCATCGAATTCTTTACTTAACGTCTTATCTGCAGCTTCCAATACTTGGCCTTGTCCGTAGAGATCCCACACCCACTCTACAAGCCTTACCTTGTCCGGTTCTGCCTTCGCATCGACCGGCCGCCTTCCACACGCGATTTCAAGGGCAACAACACCGAAACTGTAGACGTCTGACTCTTTGCTTGCCTTTCCAATGGTGACGCACTCTGGGGCTAGGTAGCCCATTGTGCCTGCTAAAACAGTTGTTTGTGAACCCAATTCATGGTCGACAAACCGCGCGAGGCCGAAATCGCCAAGCTTGGCATTGAAGTTGGAATCTAACATGACGTTGCTTGATTTGATATCTCTATGCACAACACATTGTTCCCATTCTTCATGAAGATATAAAAGGGAAGAAGCCAAGCCATTTGCTATTTTGTACCTAATAGTCCATGATAGCATGGTTTTTTTCCCAAAAAGATGGGCATCAAGGCTTCCGTTTGGCATAAACTCATAAACAAGAAGAAACTCGCCCTCTTCGTGACACCAACCAAAGAGTTGAACGAGATTTCTGTGTCTCAGCCTACTAATGATCTTCACCTCCGATACATACTCCTTTTTACCCTGTTTTGATCCTCTTGACACCCTTTTAACCGCTACTTCGGTGTTGGATTCACCTAACAAGCCCTGGTAAACGCCTCCAAATCCTCCCTCGCCGAGCTTTCCTCCCTCATCGAAGTTTTTCGTCGCACGTGCTAATTCCCGATAAGTGAACCTCTTTGGCCCCGTTCCTCGTTCAAATTCATTGTCCATGGAGAGATCAAGTCCATCTTTTGTTGAAACGCTCTTTTTCCAATAGAAGAACCAAAAGAAACCAACTCCACAGCTCAAAACACCAAAACCTATGCCTAAACCGATGCCCAACCCAACCTTGCCATTCTTTTTTACAACTTGATTGTCCAAGCTTGAGCTAAATGACCAAGATATGATATTATGTATTTCAACCCATTGGCCTGTGGCGGCAGAGAAACCTACCCGGACAAATTCCGGCAGTATTTTCTTCAAATCGACAACGTGCGAAAGGATGTAATTCCCTTCAAACCTTGGATTTTCATCATAAGTTAGGAAAACGGTTAAGTTTTTAGTGGTGGAGTTGTAACTGATCCATGCATTCCCTATACTTTCATTCTTCATGCTACCACTCCACTCAATTTTTTGGACGGACACGATGGAATTGACGTCAATTCCGACGTGGTCGCGGATCGGATCCCATTCATTCTGGTAAGTATCAAACTCAACTGCAACGATTTGATTCCTAGATGTGTTTTGGTTAGAGTCGACAGAGAACAGTCCGAGAGACCCTCCGGTTGAATTCTCAGGGATGTCAGACTCAAATGGAGCAATGAAGAACGAGATGCCATCGCCATAATACGTCGTGTTGAGCGAGAAAATCTTGAAGGAGAAATGAGTAGTGAAATCCGCGAGCATGCCCGTGCTGGCATCCCAAAGGCGCACGGGTTCAACAAAGGAAGCGCGACCGACGCTGTCAGTGAGGGGACCATCGGCTTGATTCTTTGTGAGTTGAATAACGTCATTGGACACGAAAGTGTCACCTTGGAAGGTCATGTTGTGTGTGTTTGGTTGAAAGCTAGAGAAGTTGAAGGAAACTGAATGTGCGCAAGGGAACAACAGCAACAACAAGATAATGATCATCATGAAGAAACTGGAAAGAGAATTCATTTTCGGAATTTGGAGAAGACAAGATCTGACGTAGTTGTTGGAGATTATAGCCATTTTTGAAGGACAGGGGAGTTGATCAGAAAAAAACTTTGTATTATAGACTATGTCAATTCCAATGACCTAAAAATGGACCTTTCTACCACATGATCATGATCATAAAACCTCATCATATAATTCTTCCTACTAAGTGGATAGAAATTCTTCACCCGATCATTGATGCCAGTTATGATCATATGGTCAGAAATTTACAATTAGATTGATTGTACAATCAGGTGCCAATTGGATAGCTGATAATATCTATGTCTTGCTTTTTATTCCCCCGAATTTTTATTATATGATGGATTTTTCAGCTTCGTCTCTTGCTATTTGGATTTTATTGCATATTGCAGAAACTAAAAAAAACATTATTAAGAGACGCATTAAAATATGTCCATTGCCGTCCCAGTTGTTAAGAATACTAAAAGGATAGAACACATTCCAGATATTTTATTCCTGAAAAAGGCATATGTATATTCGCCTGGAAAGAAAACAACAAATATATCAAACATGTCGATTACATTTCCATGTTTTATGTTGCTGATCATGTATTGTTCGACATGGTAACATGTCGTTATGTCATCGTTAAGCCGGCCGATCATCGTGATTAATATGTATATTGACATGAAATACATGTACAGCGGTTTATTTCAAACAATATTGTTTTCTAGTAATACAATTATAATATAAAACACCTTCAGTGTTGACTTCATAGTAAAATATCTTCAACTTTCAAGATTCACAGAGAAAGAGAGAGGCTGATCATCCCATTTTTAGCACAATAATACAGTGTTCTGTCTAGAAATTAAGCAGAAGGAGCTGGATTTGTTGGCCATAGCATAGTTTTTGGAAGTTCTGGAACGGTTATCTCGAAATTAAGAACTTGGATTGCTTGCCTTATCGACGGACGCATATTACAGTCAGGAGAAGCACACCATAGTCCTACAAGCATCAAACACTCTAGCTGCTCCGAGTCGAAATCTGACTGGAATCTACTATCCATTGCCGAGAGAAGCTCTCCTCTTCCATAAAGATCCCAAACACATTCCACCAGCCCTTTGGAGGACTCCTGTTTCATCAGACCAACGCACTTTTTTCCCGTCGCGATCTCTAAGGCAACAACACCGAAGCTAAAAACGTCTGACTCTTTACTCGCTCTTCCTGTGCTTACGTACTCAGGAGCTAAGTAGCCTAATCTTCCAGCTAACCCCGTTGCTTGAGGGCTTAACTCGTGATCCTTAAGTCGAGCTAACCCGAAATCATCTAACTTGACGTTAAAGTTAGAGTCTAGCATGACACTGCTTGATTTGATATCTCCATGCACAACACATTGTTCCCATTCCTCATGAAGATACAACAAAGCAGAAGCTAACTCTAACGATATTTTGTACCTTGCAGCCCAAGGAAAAGGACTTCTTTTGCAGAAGAGCTGAGAATGAAGGCTGCCGTTAGACATGAACTCATAAACCAATAATAACTCGCCTTTATCACGACACCAACCAATCAGTTTCACCAAACTTTGATGCCATAGACAGCTAATTATCTTCTTCTTGGTTAAGTATTCCTTCTTAACTCGCTTATAACCCCTTGAAATATTCTTTACAACAACCGTCATATTGATATCGGCGATATAACCTCGATAAACTTCACCGAACCTTCCTTCACCCAACTTCATCTCACTCGAGAAGAAGTTCGTAGCCAAGGCGAGATCTTTGCGAGAAAACCTCCTTATCTTTGCCCCTCTTTCAGTATCAACATAAATGGATGCTAAGTCTACTCCTTCTATTGCTCTGGTTTTCTCTTGCTTCCTCAACCCCCATAATACTGCAAATGCTTTAACAGCCCCGACTACTAGAACAATAACTGAAACTGCTACACCCGTAATAATCTCAACCTTTTTCGAGTTACTTTCTCTAGCAGCTTCCTTCATCTCCAAGCTCGAGCTGAATTCCCACGACCTCAGCGTATGTCGCTCGATATTCCCACCTGTTGCGGCTGAGAATCCTACTATCGCCCATTGAGGCAGAGCCTTCCTTAGATCAATTAGGTGAGACAGACTCGTATTCTCGAACGAACTCGATGTTCTTTCGCATCGCCAAGCTACACTCAAGTTTTTAGTGGTTGAACTGTAGGAAATCAATACACTAACAATATCATTTCTATGCAAACTAGCATTCCAAACAGTGTAATTAACTGACGAAATAGAATTGTCATTGATCCCCACATGCTGGAATGGAGGATCCCATTCTGGATTTGGGTAAGTGTCGAACTCGACTAGAACGATCTGATTTCGAAACGAGTCACTGGTTGTGGTGTTAAATAGGCCTAAAAAACCAGAAGCTGAGTTTGGAGGGATTTGGAACCCAACTGGAGCTAGAAAGAAAGTAAATCCATGGCCATAAAAAGCAGAGTTCAAGCCTAATGTATCAATGGAGAACGTGTAATTAGTGGTGAAATCAGTGACCTTTCCTGTATCATTATCCCAAATGGGGACGGTTTTTGAATATCTTGCCCAACCAACAAGAGATCGGTCGTTGACTTGGTTAAGCTGAACAGCTCCATAAGTAGGCACTGCATCTCCGTGATAGAGTATGCCAGCCGAATTCTGGTCGAACCGAGGAAACCGAAAGGAAACTGAATTAGCAGAGGAAAGAAGGAGAAACATAATGAAGAAGAAATGAGACATCGTCAATTGCAAGTCATGGAAACAGATCAAAGCAATCAAAAGTGATCTGAAGCATGGACTTGGTTATCTGTTTATAGGTCGAGGGGGACTCTGTTTGATTTTTCTACTGATTTCAACTCGTATAAATCTACTTTAGAACCGTCCAGGCGTCCTAAGATTAAGAATAAAGCTTAAAAAATTCAAGAGACTGAAGAAAATCAGCTGGTTTTGACTTTGAAAATTGAATAGTGGGAAACTCCAAAACAAACCCAGATTTTCTGCCAAGAAAATGATTCGTTTGTTCTGTTGTTTCAAAATCATTTCCTGGGGTTGACATTACCAAAATCAAAGGGCGGAGTTGTCTTCCAACATGTATGGTTTCACTTCCATTAAGAGTCACTTCTAGCTCTAGGGACTTCTGATAATATATTTTAATTTCAACGAACCATTAGCAAAAAATTTCAATGTTTCTCTTTGATTATCATAGTATAATGTGTTTGCTTTTCTGAAGGGTCTCAAATCATTGGTTGTATGAATAAATATTGATGTGTTTGACCATTAGCATATATGCCTTTTCTGACCACTTTGTACAGAAGATGATTTCTGTAATGTTCAAAACAATGGACATTTTGCATTATATATTACTATCAAAATACTGCCATGGAAGTTATTTGGGATCACGATTTTGCATATAGATATTTGTTTTGCTTGCTATTGTTTTCACTAATCAACACAGTATCATCATTTAATGATTGTGTTACAGTTTGGAATGTACGAGGAACTGACGTTTGGCTATTATGAATAACAGGTCATCATAAAATCAAATTTCACTGTACAACACGTTCTCTAGCCTATCTTGATTCTCGAAGAAGTGATAGTTCGACTTCCTATCGTTCTCTTGCTTACTTCTGATTTCGCCCTTCATCCTTCGATCTCTCTTCATCATTTTTCTCTTATTTGATTTATGTCATCTTTACTTTCAATCAAACTTCTCTATGCAACATATCATCTTGGACCTGAAAATGTTGGACAGAACAAAACGTGGACACTACAACAAAAACATATTTTATTGCACTTTGTTATGGCGTTTTATCTCAAAACGCAATAGAAGAATGAGCGCTAAATGAGTGGGGGGAAGGGAATTGTGAAATTTTGATCGAAATTTGGGAAGGTGAAAACTTACTTACTCACACACTCTTATTCCAAATATTTCCCTATCTCACACAAGCACTCTCCTCTCTCTCTCTCTCTCTCTCTCTCTCTCTCTCTCTCTCTCTCTCTCTCTCTCTCTGTGTGTGTGTGTGTCAAGAATCTCACTGCCAAAATATCTCACGAACGCCCTACCAACCTTGATTATAAACCCAGCAAACGATAACATCACTCAGACGAGAGCAATGATGTCCAAAAACCAATGAATTGAGAATCCCTAGCTCGCTGGATTCGAGCCTCCCATAAGTCGAAGATCCCCCAGCACTAAAGATTGGCGAGAAATCTAAGAACATGCGCAAAATAGGAACCCTATAAGTTTATGCGCACTATCACCTATTGTGCCCTAAATAAGAGTGAGAGACACCGAAACAAAGAGAGTAAGAGAGAGGCAGAGAGCATATGAGAGATCTTGCAAGTTCGGTTTAATCTTGAGTCTTCTTACTCTCTCCTACTTCGATTTTGTAGCTCGGAACAAGTGGTAAGGATCTATTTTCTTGCGAGGTGAGTTTCAATCTCAAATCCATTTCTGATTTTTGTCTGGTTGTTGTAAATTTTTTGTTTTTCATATGAGTTAATTAGGGTTTGTGTTCACAAATTCTAGGCATGTAGTTGTATGAGTTCTTGCTAACTTTGGGCTTTGACTACGATTCTCTTTTGCGGGAGTTTTTTTTTGTTTGGTTTGTTTTGTTGTTGGTGGAGATGTATATAGCTTCCATGGGGAAATTGTTTAAGAAGTCTTTGGAAGCTGCTGTTCAACATGACAAATACTCTGAAAGTGATGTCTGATTCTTTATTGGTCTTATTTTCTTTCGATGCTCAGTCTTGTTTTGTCTCAATTCATGTTTACTTTACATTTGGGTCAAAATCCATCTTTAGCACGGTTTGTCATCTAAGTTTGTTGATGGTATGTATTTCTCTATTTTCTGTCTTATTTTTTCAATTTTTTCTTTGCTTTTTGTTCTATTTTCTCGTCTCCTATGTGTTTTTATGAGAGAGTGAAGTCTGATCTTGAAGAACCTTTTATTTGCTTTTTCTTAGTGGTCTTCTCCAAAATTTTCTTCCTTACATTGTTCTGATGCTTTCTTATATTGTTATGATTTTTTGTGCTTTCGATGAAAGTCATGGATATTAGTGAATGTATACCTTTTTCAGTATAGTTTTCTTCTTGTGGGTTGTTCTTATATCTGGATTGTTGTCATTGGTTATAGGATATGGTGTTTTGAGAAATAAAAAATGAAGAATGTCAACAAATGGCTATTAGTTTTTGCCATATATTTTGAGTATTTTAGTTTGTCTAGCTATTATGACATATAATATTTCTTGTGATCCCTAGTATTTGGAAAAGAACTTTGCAGTTTTATTTTCACTAGTTTAAAGTTATGATGAGGCTGCTATCTTCTTTCTTTGGCAATATCTATAATCAGTATAAACTTTTCTATATCCTTCTTATTTCCCTTTCGATTGTGCAGAACTCCCTCTTAGATTGGATGATTTTGGTGTCTTGCATCGTAATGAGGCCAGCTGTGCATTGACTGGACTAACTCGTGTGAGGAGGTTTCAGCAGGTAAGTATTAGATGTCGTGGTTTATTATTAAATTTGTCTTCTACTAGAAATAATGATGTTATTTGTTACTCGATGTCATCTATGTTGTAGAATTGCAAGTTAGTATCTTAGATTCTTCCATTAAGATTATATTCCTAACACTCATCGTCTCTTGACAAAATTTGGTCAAAATTCCCTTGTGGGATGATGCTCATATTTTCTGTACTAAGTCCCAGGTGAGTTGCATTCACTCGTTAAGTTTTGTTTGGAAAACAAGCTAGTAATTTTGTTTTTGAAGATTCAGTGATATGGATGGCTGGAAACATGATCTTACAAGATTTGGAATCCAGGCTTTCCTAACGGATCGTATATTAGTTCCCTAAAGTGTTAATTCTAAAACTGAATAGTTACTGAGCTCAAATTTATAATAAGATTATAAATTAGTGATTTACTAGTGGATTAATGGTACTTAAGGATTAAGAGGTAATTAGAAGGGTAAAATGATAATTTTGACTAGTTGTAATTTACAAACAAATAATTGGAGGACAAAACTACGTGAAATGATTATATGAGTGGACTACATGAAAATACTAAGTAAACACAATCTGTAATCTCTAAGAGTGCAATTCTATATTTATAGTGGAGTCATAATAGAATTAATAAATAAGATTATTTATTTAAGTGTTTAATTAATAATCTGGTTTATTGGAGCTTAATATTATAAGACCATGGTCCTCAAGTCACTTCTGTACTACGGAGTCTAGAGTTTGAATATTTCAGGACATGAGAAAATGAATTTTTATTCTGGGGCAAGTACATAATTATGAGATAATTACGTGTGATTAATTAATTAAATTATATATATATATAATTATCAAATTTTTAATTATCGATAAGTGAGACAAATATCTAATTTATGAAATTAGATAATTAAAGTATTAATAGATAATAATTTGGATCAACTAAATCTGTTATGTATGAAATAACAGATAATTTAGTTGATAGGGATAATCAGATATGTTAATTTTGAATTAAAAAATATCTAGATATTTAATTTGATTAAAATAAATATTTAATACGCAGTAATTATCATGTGTCAATTACTGATTGGGTATCAGAGATTGACAGTGACTACTGTAGTGCCACGTGACACTACAGTAATGAGTTTGCAACACTGTAGTGCCACATGGCACTATAGTGTTGTCGTGAGACACATTGTTGTGAGGAACTATGCTGCTTCACGACACACTGCAATGTCATGTGATACTGCAGTTGTGCACAATAGCAGTGGGTACCACTGCTATTGGTATTTTATAATTAAATATTATTTTAATTATCCCAAAAATATCTTATACGTTATTATCAAGAAAACTATACGGATATTATTCTGATGGCGTAAGATAATGAATTAGTTTAATCAATTAGTTGAATCAACAGAATCAGTTCATTAATCAAAAGTTGAGAGAAGGAAGCAATTCTCAAGGAGTGAGTTTTCTACAATTAAGAGTTAATCAATCTCTTAAAGAATCATCGTCACGTTCTTTTAGAGAATCATCTCACAAAAGTACTTCTCAGTAAAATCTCTAGATCTCATGTGTTAAGTACATCTTGCGACATAAAAGTGTCTTCGTTATATTCTACGTGCCCACTCGCATTTTAGTGCGTTAAGAATTGAGTTGGAAGATCTTGGTGTGGGTCTCGATGTCTGTTGATCGTTGGAACGATTTCATGGGAACAAAGAATCGATTGGTTTCGCGAGGAAACTTGATTTAGACTACAAGAGGTACATGATTCCTAACTTTGTATGTTGTTAATATATAAATATATGATGAATCCTGGCTGATTGAAAAAAGTTTTCAATTAAAAGTTTTTTTGGTTATCGTAGCGTTGCATGATTTTATTTTAATAAAAGATTCAATTTTAATTAAAAATTTAATTTTTAAAATGGCCACGCACCACACACTTCCGATACGCATATGCCGCGACGACAATGGTCGAAAGTATCAGAGCGGTCTTTATATATTTATATGTTAAATGATGTGTGAGTTTTCTTGCATTGTTCATATAATATGAGATATGTATGAGTGAATGGATGGTTATGTTTTTTGAATGTATGAAAAATAATTGATCGTTAATTGTATGGTAATTATTGGGTTACGTTTTGATCTTTTAATTTTTCCTTAGATCTTGTGTTAGCCGTTTTGAGGCATAAGAATTTTATGTAATTTATTTTGAATATTATTGTAATTATTCTGAACGCGAGAAGACGAAGACCGCACGAGACTAACGATAGAACTTACTGTTCACGATGAAAATTTACTATTCATGCCAGAAAATACTATTCTGGCGGTGGCCGGTGGCTACCAGCAGTGGGACTGGTGGTGGCAGTGGTGGCTAGAGATGATTGGGCGGCGATAGGAGAGTCCTGTCGTCGGTGGCAACTGTTGTCACTTTTAGAGAAGTTTCGTATAAACCTGATACCAACCAACCCTATCACCATAGGGTTGGAGGATAACCCTCAATCTATCATTTATTTTTTGAAATTTTGAAGTTAATGTTATTTTAAAATTAATTTTTAATTTTTAATTTTATGAAAATTAGAAATTAATAGGTTGATTGGGTTTGACCCAAATTTGACCAAATCAAATAAAATATTTTTTTGATTAAGTCAAAGTCAAGTATTTTAAAAGGATAATTATAGAAATTAATTTTAATTAAGAAAAAAAATTCTTAATTAAATAAAATTTTGATCAAAGCTTGGAGATTATGAAGATGAATATCAAGAGGAGAAGATAATATTTGAGAAATATGTATTCTTGAAATCCGCTTTGTAATTTTATTTTTTTATTTTAAAGGTTGTAATTTAGAAAAAAAGAATAGTCACTCGGTCCATTATTATTTTATTTATATGTTAAATAATTGTTTTAATATTATGTTTGATAACATGCCCATTCATTAGTCGATCACATACCATATATGAAAATCCTACACAGTTTTATTTAATAATGCATCTCATCTATAGAAACATGATTTATTAGGATTATCCTAATATGTTTATATGTATTGGTTTATGAAATCAATTGCATGTAAACTGCTAGGTTTTAATTAGTTAAAACTTAGTAAACACATCACACTAAGGGTTATAGTAACCTTTAGGATAACTGACTTTAGTAAAAGAGTTTTATTAAAGTTTGATGAATATAATTAAATAGTTAATCTAAGCTCACCTAATTATGACTTAGGCGTTTTAGAATGTTAAATGAAGTTAGACCGATGAGATTTGCATAACTGATTATTAAATATTCATAGGGTTATTATTTTAACTAGTAATTAATTAGTTAAAATGGAAACACATAATCCTAAAATAGTGAGTGAGAGAAGTTTGACATGTCAATGTAAGATACAGTCTCCATTATCAGCACAAGACCGTGAGGTACAGTGAGGGCCTCGAGATGGCTTTGTTTTCATCCCCTTAAGGAAGGTTTCAAGCTGTACCAATACCAACGTTGGACTTCTTAAGAAAATAGGAGGAAGTGATGTACTTTAATTTTGACCAACCCTAAGGTGTCATATTTTAAATCAAGTCATAGAATCTGAAAAAGCTAGTGAGTTTTGTTTTGAAGATTCAGTGATATGGATGGCTGGGAACATGATCTTACAAGATTTAGAATCCAAGTTTTTCTAATGGATCATATATTGGTTCTCTTAAGTGTTAATTCTAGAAATGAATGGTTATTGAGCTCAAATTTATAATAAGATCATAAATTAGTCATTTACTAGTGGATTAATGATACTTAAGGATTAAGAAAGTAAAACATTAATTTTGACTAGTTCTAATTTACGAATCAATAATTGAAGGATAAAACTACGTAAAATGATTATATCAGTGGACTATAGGAGAATAGCCTGTAAATACAATTTGTACTACACAGTCTAAGGTGTGACTATTTCAGGACATGAGAAAATGACTTACTTACAAAAGAACTTTTATTCTGGGGCAAGTACATAATTATGTGTGATTAATTAATTAAGAATGAATTAATTGAATTATACATATATATATATATATATATATATATATATATGTAAATAATTATCAATTTTTTTAATTATCGATAAGTGAGACAAAATATCTGATTTATGAAATTAGATAATAAATTATTATTAGATAATAATTTGGATCAACAAAATTTGTTATTTATGAAATAACAGATAATTTAGTTGATAATGATAATCAGATATGTTAATTTTGAATTAACAAATATCTAGATATTTAATTTGATTAAAATAAATATTTAATACACAATAATTGCCACGTGTCAATATTTGATTGGGCATCATAGATTGATATGGACTACTGTAGTGACACGTGACACTACAATAGTGAGTGGACAACACTTGAGTGCCATATGACATTGCAGCTATGCATAATAGCAGTGGGTCCCACTGCTATTGGTAAATTTATAGTTAAATATCATTTCAAGTATCTCAAAAATATCTGATACGCCATTATCAAGAAAAATATACATATATTATTCTGATGGCTTAAGATAATGAATTAGTTCAATCATTTCAATCAATTAGTTGAACCAATAGAATCAGTTCATCAATCAAGAGTTGAGAGAAGAACACAATTCTTAAGGAGTATCAAATCCCTAAAATAATCATCGTCACGTTCTTTTAAAGAATCGTCTCACAAAAGTCTTTCTTAGTAAATTTTTTAGATCTTATGTGTTGAGTACATCTAGATACCAAAAAGTGTCTTCATTATATTCTACGTGCCCACACACGTCCTAGTGTGTTAAAGATTGACTTGGAAGATCTTGGTGTGGATCTCTTAGTCTGTTGATCATTGGAACGATTTCGTGGGAACGGAGAATCGATTGGTTCCACAAGGACGCTTGATTTAGACTACAAGAGATTTATGATTTCTAAAGCCTTATATGTTGTTAATTTAATATATAAATATATAATGGATCCTGACTGATTGAAAAGAGTTTTCAATAAAAAAAAATTTTGGTTATCGTAGCACTGGACGATTTGGTTTTATTAAAATATTTGATTTTTATTAAGAATTTAATTTTTAAAATGGTCACGCGTCACATGCTTCCACTACGCACGCGCCATGACGACTAACAAAATATTGGCTTATCGTCATGTCACACTGGGTGATTGAGAGAAGCTCATTCTCCAGAAATTTCTACCTTGCATCGTTGCTCTTCCAGAGCAGCCAACAAAAATGCCCCACGTGTCTTTGGTGGTGTATGATTATCTAATATGCTCTAGAATTTCTTCCTCAATTATGGTCATAATGGAAAATATTGTCTTTCTAGCTCTTATCTTCTATTTCTTCAGAGATGCAGGATCTTCTAGTGGTACTGTATCACTACCACTCACAATCTCCCCCAAGTCTTGGCCTTGGAGATATGACTCTATATACATCAACCACGTGCTGTAATTTTGTGTGTTAAGCTTTTAATTCCTTTGACCGCTTGAAGGTCTCCCATCGTGGCTCAGCTAAGTTTTAACAATGCCAAGCAAGAATGATTTCTTAAAAAAAGCTTTGCAGTACTAAATTAGACACGATATATGCAAGAAGCTCAACAACCGGTTCTCAAAGTGACCCACTCATGGTCCAGATATGGCAAAAAATCAAACCGCTCTAATACCACTTATTTGATAGAACAACACGTGGAGAAAATAACATAATTACTTTTATCATAATAAAAAGTAATTACCCCAAGCATTATTTTGATTTACAGTAACCAAGGCTTACACACTCTCTATACACGATCACAACACTCTACACTACTCATACCCTCACCCACACTCACTATATTTCTACTTTTGAACTATTTTTACTCTCAATTCTTTGGACACACATAAGGGATCTTATGCTCGAGACTTCTAGCAATTACATGCTAGAGACTTCTAGCAATTACATGGGCTTAGGCCCAATTAATAATGTTAAATATTATTATTATTATTATTATTATTATTATTATTATTATTATTATAATAATAATAATAGCTCTCCATATTTTAAGTAATCAATTAAATAATTTAAATAATATTAATAAAATAGATAGAAAGCAAAATATATCAATGTAATATAATATAGTAAGCTAAATAGATCAATTCAATTCAATACAATATAAAATATTGTAGTCTTTAGAGAAAAAGAAAGTTACGAAAATATAAACTTTTGGGGTACTGGAAATGTTTCCAATATATTACCTTGAATGATGAAGATTGAATTGTTCTAAAATTAAAACAGTGCATTCACCATCGTTAATATTCTAATTGCACAATATTACGCCTTTGTATAGAGTGTGATCATTTTTTTATGCCTTTATTTTTGAGAAAAAATATTCTAGACTTGAATATCTATAAGTTTGAAATAATTCAACCGTCATTCAATTTAAATTTTGTACTATGGTCAATAAGAATTTTTTTTTAATTTCATAGGAAGTTTACTTCTATATTTTGCTATATTTCACTAGTTCTTCTACAAATTTATTTTGTTGCGTGAATGTCAAAGATCAGAAAAAGGTGAATTTAAATCAATTTTTTTATCACTGGTTCAAGTGAATAAGATAACTGTTGTGATGGAATATGGCAGAAAAGAAAATATGAAATCAAACACAATCAATTTTGTACTTGGTTCAACCAAATTTTCCACGTCCACGACAAATCTACTATCAAAGAGCAAATTACGCACTCCAATAATCCCACTCTCACAAACCCAAAGCTTAATACACCCAATGTTATGTCGCTCTTTTATGTCTCATCAAAGCCCTTAATAGCCACACTCTCATAACCCTAGGTTTCTTAATAGATGAAATTACAGAGCTAACCATCCTCATATGTTGTTCCCATAACAATCTCCATCTCTAACCCATGACCGAGAGAAACACCTTATCATGGTGTCTTGATCACTACCTGAACTTAATTTATAGCTAAGTATGCACAATCACGAACATTATCTTCAAATCTCACATTCTTTTGAATCAGTTGTACTCGTGAGTCATCTTGTATGAAAACTCTAATACTTGCTCCATCTTGAACAATATTACCATCCAACTTGTACAATTTCCTAAAACTTTTATACTTTTTCATAATCACTAGCAACGAATCGAGTCTTCCTAAACAAACCAAATTTTTTTCAGCTCTAGCTTATGCCTCACATCGCAATTCCATCAAACATTTTTAATTTCATTCTTCCTCTCCCTTCAATCTTACATTCCTTATCATAAGCCAACATGACATTTTCTTCATTACTAATCTCATACTCGTCAAGCTAATCTCTATTCCATCACATGTGAAAGGAACATACAGAATCTAAAATCCATGAACTTTCTGTAGAATCCTTACCATGAGTCACAAAAAGGACCTCATTGTTACCTTCAAACTTGTTACTTTCAACCACAATTGCTATGTCTGTAGGCTTCTACAGAGAACTCTTCTTGAACTCTTGTAGGTCTGCAATCATTTTCCTGCACAGATATTAAAAGTGTCATTTTTTCAATATGGTAATAACACTCAACTGAAGTTGATCTTGACGTCAATATGAAGTTATCCTGTGATATACTATTTCCACGACTCGAACCAGATCTCATTATTAATTCATTTTTTCAATCTTAACCACTGGCTGTTTGAATTTTTCAGTCTCTAGCAACACTTTAATTACTTCCTCCACCTTCAGAATCTCTTTCCGAACCAATAATGTCATTGCAATGTTGTCATGCGAGGGTGGTAGCGAGCTAAACCCTAAATTCTAAATCACAAACCCTAAACACTATACAAGAAAATCAAGGAATGGCGGTAGTTATATGTTGGCTGGTGGTAGAACCGTTAGTGAAAAAAAGCGATGGAAATCTTTTGTGGCGGTTTTTAAAAACTGCCACTAAAAGTTAATCTTTGGTAGCATTTTTCATGTAACCATCAGTAAAGGACATATTGCATAACCTATTGTGACGATTTCTTTATTCTTCGCCGACAGTTTGAAAAACCGTCGGTGAAGGTTTTTTAAATCCCTAGCCTGATTTGGGACATATTGCATAACCCTCGAAGTTGCAAGTTCTTTTTCCCCTCAAACCCTCTCCCAGGCGATTCACTAGTCGTCGTTAGTCCACCACTCATCGCCGTTCGTCCACCGGTAACTCTTTATGCTCTGAAAATCGTGAAAATTACTGAGATTGATGAGAATGATGTTGATTTACTGCAGAAATAACTCTGTTTTAGAGGCTGTCAAAGAATGTAAACATGTTTTAAGTTGATCCAAATAGAAGAAGAGGTAGATCCGCTTGCAGTAGCAGCAAATTTGCTACTTGCTTCAAACTTGAAATGCTTAACTTGCTTGTATTATTTTTTCCTTGTATTCTTAACTTGCTTCAAACTTGAAATGCTAAACCATTAGGTGTCTTGAAATCGTCAATGGATTCAAACCATGAATTCCATAGCAAAAAACAAAAGAGGTGGAAAAGAAGCCCGTGAATAAGTGAAAAGAGAGAGTCTGACAAGAAATCAGTTGGAGGAAAGAAAATATATTCAAAAGATAATTGCCTTTTTGATATTTATAATAATTAACATATATACATCCAACCTCTATCTCTATAAATGTACCTACAATTGCACACCATTAAATTAATTAACGAATGGAAAGCAAGTTATGGTTTAATTTAGGTTTTCAATTTTTAAAATGGCATCTAAGTATAACCTAATACTTTGGTTAATTAAAAGGTAGAGGTTGACTTTTGAGTATAATTGCTGATTTTTACCCCTACAATTTGAGGTGAATTTTAAATTTAATCTTTCACGTTAAAAATAGTAAATGAGATCGTATAATTTAGTTATTGTTTTATATTAAAACTTCCGTTATGATTTCTTTAATGGACGCACACTATCCGTTAACGTATTACACTGCTGACAATAAAATGAATAGTTTTTGATATTTACATAGATAGTTTTCATATGTGACAACTAAAATGACGTCGCATCATCCATGTCCTTTATTTTTTACCAATTAAAATATTAGACACTTCACTTCCTTCTTCTTCCTCACAAAACCCATCCATTTTGTTCACTTCTTCCTTAATGAGAATCTCTCTCTTTCTCATTAAAATTACAGACTAAGAACTAAAATCAGTCAATACCAAGAGCTCCTGTAGCTTCCATGAAGAATTGAAAAGCTTCATTCTTTCCCCTCCTCGTATTAGTGATTAAATACTAAGGTTCAGTCACAATGTGAAATCGATTAAATAAGGTCCCTTCTTGAGCTATTTTAGTTATCGGTTAGAGCCATTAGGAGATTAGGGTTGTAAATTGGGGATTTTAAAAGCATGGCTTCCTCAAATTTTTGATTGGCCAACAACCACCATGACCCACCACCTAACATCTCCTCCACTAGAAGCAACCGCCACTACAACCATCAGAAGCCCAAAACCAAATATGCAAAAATAGAGAAGGAAATTTCTCCAGAAAACTTAAATAGATTTAACTCTTCTTGTTTACAAATGTTATGATTTAAAAATAAATGAATTGAGATAAATTTATTTTATTATTATGCATTCAACTTAATAACTAATATAAAATGTGAAATAGAGTAATTTTTTAATATATAAAAAATGACATTATTAAAAAAATATAAAAACTCACAAAACTTTAGATTCCAAAAGTATTCATACTCAATTGTTGAGCGTTATTATTCATAAGAAAAAATAGAAATAAAACAACAATGATTGTATCATAAATTAATGATCAAGATAAACACTTAATTAATTGTTGCAACAATAATAGTAAGGAATGTGTGCTCGAGGTAAGTTATTTTTCGTCATGATTTGACATATTCTAAAATAACCATTGTTTGTGCACCGCCATTGGGAGCCCAAAAAATGTATCAACACTTATCGGATCAGATAGCAGGAACTCAGTGACTTTAAATATAAATTCATTATTCATTTCCATTTCTATCAGTGCATTAAACACTTCATCTGCAGTATGCATACGACGATTATGCTCTCGAGCAATAGCATTTGCTTCTTTAACGACATCATTAGCTTCACATATAAAAATATTTTGTAATTACTCATGCGTTCACCGAATGAAATTAAAAAATAATTTTTGAAGAAACAAACATCACATTTATCAAGCACCATTGCGACTTTTTCCATTGAACTTGTAAGTACTTTCAATTTATCTCCTATTACATCAGCCACGTGTGTTTTCTTCTTAACACGCTTAGAAGATGAAGTAGATGCAGATGTCATGTTTTGATGTTGGACATTATTATCTTTAGGTTCATCAAAACTTTCAATATGTATCTCATCTTGTGCTACACGTTCATCAATATCATTGATACTCATTGAATCTTGTTGTGCCCAACGACATACATTTTCTTTTTCACTTTCTGCAGCTGATCCAATTGCTCTGCCTTGGACATAAATTTCTTTCAAAATTTCATAGTTATAAATTAGTTTTCCACGAACTTGCTGTACTTTTGGATAAGACTACAAGTCAATAGATTAAGTTTAATATATATACTCATATAATAATGGTACCGCTAACTGTAAATTAATGAAATAAATATCAAATTTGAAGAGCACGTACTTGTATTAGGGTATCCCATACAGTTGGTTCTGCCTCAATCATTTTCGTGATACTATTCTAGATGACATACCTTGTGAATGTATGAGATGTTATTTTTATCGGGACCTGCGACTAAAATCCCACCATGCTGCCTGAAAAACAATAAATGTTCATCTGATAGAAAGACCTTTGGGGAATATTGGAATTAAAACTACTTAGATAAGACTAAGAACTTAGCAAATTAGACTATCTCATATATATCTGTCAAGCATGATAACTGAAATACATATAATGATCAAAACTTAAGCTTGCTCAAGCTAACTTGAGCAGCTACAGTCATAACCAATAAACTTCTGAAGTTAATTTTGAGTAAAGCTCATGTTTCAGCTCATCATTCTAATAATATCCAATTTTTTTTTCAATTGTACACCCATTATGATATAGAAAATATCTTTATAAATGGTCTAAAAATGGAGGGGATCTGAATTTTTGTTCATCCAGAAAATTATAATAATATAATATCGATATCATAGTAGTTAAAGACTAAGATAACAACAAATCTAAATGAACAGATCAGTAGCTCTAAAGCATAGAGCAATAAGAGACTAGATAAACACAAACGTAGAGCACTGAGAGTAGAAAAAGGGAATGAACCGTGAAGGAGGACTGACAAACTCGAGGAAGGAATCGTGAAGGAGGACTCTGGAATAAACAGAGAGAGAGAGAAGAACAATATTTCACAAAAAATGAAGAGAAAGGAGGAAACAAAAGAGAGAGAGAGAGAAAGAGAGAGATAGAGAACTTACAGAGGTGAGAAGTGAAAAGCTTGAAGTTGGAAGCTTGGAATGGATGAAAGAGAAGCAGCAATGATTTTATCGATAAAATCGAAGCTTGCTTTCTTGGGGTAAAAATGGAACTCACTGTATCTGTCGATAAAATCCACCAGAATCCCTACAAATCTGCTCATTTTTAACCGAAAAATATTTTAGATAAACTCACGATTTCAAAACCATTTTGAAATCAATCGATTTTTTAAGTTGCCAAACAAAATAAATCATTTCAAATCATAATGGATTTGAAATCCACCCAAATCTAGGGGTTCCAAACAGACCCTAAGAAAGAAAACACTTCATTTGTTTTAGATTTGAAATCCTTAAGTCCAAAACACCAATTTTTTGTCATTGTCTACTCCACATCCTCAGAAAATAAATTTCACGTGATATCACTGGAGATGACAGATAAAATTTCATATGAAATCGTTGTAGAGAACTGAACTTCGGATTATGACTTCTACTGAAATGAAAAGAGAGTTAAGTGAGTTAGGACTTCATGAATGTGAGGTTGCAATTATGAGGTCGCTTGAGGAGGAGGCAGCGCTGGAGATGGGAAGAAGAATTCGTTAAAATCTTCAGAGAGAATGCTTTGGGTATGAAGATGGGATCACTCGGGTTGGGTTTTGTCATGTCCACACCCTTCCTTTATCTACGGTTAAATCGAATCTGCATCGAGTCGAGGTTGAAGCCTGCCTATATTCAAGTCTACATCGTTTCTTTATCTTTGATTAAATCGAACCCGATTTGGTCGCGGTCGAAGCCCGGTGTCAGCGCCTGGTCCGTTTCAATTAATATGGTTAAATCGAACTCGCATCGAGTCGAGGTCGAAGCCTGCGTCTATCCAGGTCTGCATCCTTTCTTTATCTTAGGTTAAATCAAACTCGACTTTGTCGCGGTCGAAGCCCGGTGTCAGCGCCTGATCCGTTTCAATTTACATCAAGTCATTCTCTATCAATTACTATCTCTCATCTCTTTATCAAAAACAATACAAACACCATATAAATTTAAATTTTTTAAAAAATGAAAATTTATTGTTTTAGGTGAGAAAGAGATTTTGATTCTTTTTTATTTTTTGAAGTATTTTGACAGTTTTTATGTCCTCTATCATATTTATAGAATGAAAAACTTCTGTACATATTTTTGATGATTTTATTTTTAATAAACGTATTCATATTTTTGGATGTTAATAGAAGTTGACACTGAGAATATGTCTAATTAATATATAATGACATTACACTCATGTTAATTGAGATATAAAGAGAGAAAATTGGAAAAAAAATTCAATTCAAACAAACTAATCTAAATATGGAAAAAACGTTAATCAACGTATTCACTATGAGGGTAAATATGTCTATTAATAAAATACTATAACCAATTTTTTTTAAATTTGATAGAAATCTAAAGAACTAAAGAGGTTGGCAAAAAACTAATTAAATGTATGAAAACTATTATTTAGTGTAATTTATGTTTAACAAAAGTTGAAACGAAAAGAATTCTCCAAGTTTGGGTTGACATTTTAAAAGAACGTTCTCAAAAGGTTAGATCCACTACTTTTAACTTTTTTTTTTAATTTTCCATTTTCTCCCCTTTTATAGTATTTTAACTAATTTTTAAACACTTAAATATACTCTTTTTTTAATCTATCATTTCTCTCTCTTCCTGTCTCTCATCGCTTCACAGTTGAGCCTCTTGACTCTGGCCTACTCCGGTGATGAACCGTTGGTTGTCCTCCCTCTCTCTTCATACTCTCTCTCTCTCTCTCTAGCGCGCGCGCCCACACACACACACACTCATCTCTATCATGACAACGAAGACATCGATGACGACAGGAACATCATCAGCCCGTCGAAACTGCTTGGGATGTCGTTACGGCATGTCTCGATGACTCCATTCTCGTCAAAACACAATTTTTTTATTCAAGATTTTTTTATTTTCCTTCATTTTATAGTTTGAGATTTAGGGTTTGAGATTTAGATTTTCCTNTACTAATTATCCAATAATAAATTAATTAATTTCAATACAAATAATCACACTTAACTAATTAAGTGACATAACTCAACACATATAGGTGTAGGAAATATGTCTTGGCATCAAAACACATTTTGATCTAATTTACTTCGTTTCTCTATTCCTGTTCTCATGAGCTATTTCTGAGACCGGATGGGCTCACATGAACAAAGCTAAGGATTCAAATACCTGGTGAATTTATGTCCATAAATTCTCAATCTATTTTATTCTGACATCGTAGGACTCCACTATAGGCTCAATGCTGAATAAACTATCGATTCATGCGTGCTACTTTTCTGTTGGTGTAAATACCCCCTTTTTATTTTCACGATCCACATAATATTTTAATATAATACACATCGTGAATATCAGTAACAAGAGCGGAATGTAAAATTACAATTTTACCTTATTATTTTTTAACTCCTTTATTGACTCTGAATAAGAAAGACATAATAGTGAATTGTATCGCACAATTGATAAGTCTTGACCAATGACTCAATTCATTGAATACCTCACCAGGTTAATTTATTCCCAGGCCCATCAATAAAGCATAATGGGATATTGTTACTTTCACAATCCAACCATGAATTTTCACATCTGTGAATCACGTAACTCCAATTAATTGAATTACAATTCTAACAGTCGAGGTATTGCCTGCCAATTCGAACCCACTCATTTGACATATCAAAGATTGCAACTAACTAAGTCAAGCTATGTATTCACCTCAAAATTAAGGTAATGATGAAAATACCGTTAATGTGTAACAATTAGATTTAAAGCTAGGTAAACGGTTTTGGGCTCTAAACTAATTTGTTACCGGTCTATTAAACATGTTCATACCATGTCTAGGTTAACCGTTTGAGTCTCCACTCCCATGGCCCATGACTGGCATCCATCGGTTCAACCTAATAGTTATAATCAGATTCGATTACTCAGTCGATCTTAAGACTATGAATATTGTTATGAACTTTCTTAGAAGAGTTTGTCTGAAAATGCCTCTGTCTTCACTATTCGTTCACTGATGAAAGTTACAGGACTTGAGTAATTTACAAACACACTTTAGTTTAAAATAAAAATTTCAATTTATTCATAAAAATTTAATAATACTAATGTCTGAGAAATAACTAAATATAAATAAATAGTTATTACACGCTATTTTATGGACATATTCCAACAGCCTTGATATAAAGCGTTCTGCATTAAATGTCAAAATGACTAGATGAAGGCTATCCTGACATCCTGTCATTGCGATTGGACTTGTTGAGTGCTACTTGTGCTCGTACCCTATTATGGCTATCCAAGATCTCGCACCCAATTCTGGCTATTACATGTGCTTGGGTCTGTGTAACCCGAGCATCCTCAGTTCAGATCAGGTGAGGCCAGTTCTTTTCCTCTAACTTTATCAGGGGCCCTTCTAATGCGGCATTACATATGTCGTCGAGACATGGTAGTTAGGAAAGCACTCATAACAGTTGCCCATAGTCGAGGACTTGGGTGGCTTTAAATTAGCCAAGTTCGAAGACTTCATTACTCGAGTTCTTCATCCGAGCTATCTTTTCCTAGTTGATCTTTTTCTTGGTCTTGCGATCTAGAAAGCAAGTTAAATTCCTTTGGTTTTTTCCAAAGGAATTTTTCTTTATCATATATCCAATTGTTCTTGCACTGGATAAAACCTCGAGCTACCGTGTATCCTTGTCCCTGGCGTTGAGATTTCCCTGGCTGGGGATTTCCTTTAACCCTGTCAGATGGGATGGGTGTTCAATGGTCATTACTTTTTTTTAGTCTAGCCAGGCGTGCCTACTCTAGCTAGACCATTGATCACATCTATGAGCGTGAATGCTCAACATACATCTCTTTAGCTTGATTCCTAGCTAGGCGTGCCTGCTCTGGCCAGACCCTTGATCCTATTTGTGAGCATGAGTGCTCGACATTCATCTTTCTTTAATGTCTATCTAGGCGTGTCTTCTCTAGCTAGACTCTTATTTCCCATCTACGGGTATGAGTACTCGACATACATATTTCCTTGATGTCTAGCCAGGCGTGTCTGCATTGGCTAGACCCTTGAATCACATCTGACGTGCTAGGTGCTAGACATACATCACTTTTTATCTTGATGTCTAGCCAGACGTTTCTGCTCTGGCTAGACCCTTGAATCCCGTCTACGAGCATGGGTGCTCGACAGACATCTTTCCTTGATGTCTAGCAAGGTATGTCTGTTCTTGCTAGACCCTCGATTCTCGTCTGCGAGCATGAATGCTTGGAAGACATATTTCTTTGATGTCTAGCCATGCGTGAAAGCTCTGGCTAGACCCTTGAATCCCACCTATGAGCATGAATGCTCAGCAAAAATTTTTCCTTGATGTCTAGCCAGTCGTGCCTGCTCTGGCTAGACCCTCTATTCTCATCTGCGAGCATGAGTGCTCGGCAAACATCTTTCATTGATGTCTAGCTAGGCATGTCTGCTTTGGCTTGACCCTTGAATCTCATCTGACGATCTGGGTGCCAGGAAGATATCATTTTTTACCTTGATATCTAGCCAGGTATTCCTGCTCTAGCTGGACCCTTAAATCCGCCTACGAGCATGAGTGTTCGACATACATATTTCCTTGATGTCTAGCCAGGCGTGCCTGGTCTGACTATACCATCGATTCTCGTCTGCGAGCATGTGTGCTCGAAAAACATCTTTTCTTGATGTCTAACCAGTCATGTGTGCTCTAGCTAGACCATTGAATCCCGTCTGCGAGCATGAGTACTCGACGTACATCTTTCCTTAATGTCTAGTTATGCGTGTCTTCTCTGGCTAGTCCCTCAATTCCCGTCTGTGAGTATGAATGCTTGACATACATTTTTCTTAATGTCTAGCCGTCGTGTCTGCTCTGG
>QANY01001571.1:366769-707984 GCA_003255025.1 Datisca glomerata
TCTTTGAGTCGTTCTTCAGCTTCAATTCTATTTTTTTCAGACAAATTTGCCTCGACTGCTAGTCGTCTGTTTCTTCCAAGAGGGCTAGAACTTTTTACCTCTCCTCATATAACTCATCTAGCTCCTCCTTTTTAGCAATCTTTTGATAAACTTCCAGTGATTTGGCTGATGGTACATCATCAACTGAAAAGGCAATAATTACTTTGTTTCTACTCTCAAGCCATGCTTCATACTCCTTTGTGCAGTTCATGCGATTATTCACATTTCGCATCATTCTTGTTATTTTCCAAGCTTCAATCAGCTGCTGCAATTTTTGTTCAATTTCTTGAGAATCGTAACTAACTTCAATATGCTTCAATGCATGCGTGGTGGGGATAAACTGTCTCATGTATAATTGACGGAGTGCCATTAGCGGAGCATAACTAGTACAACCCCATGGTCCCGAGAGCGGAACCCATTGAAAATCACCACATCTGTAGATCGTTGGTGTTAACGGCATCCAATGGGCTTTCCAAATAACATCCTCATATTTCAACTTGGATAGGTATGAGAGCCAAGCCCCTTTTGTGGGAAACTGCGGATTCCATTTGGCCATTCCAAATTCTGCAATAGGGATCCTCGTCTTCATCCATGAACTTGGAACTTTAACTTGAGGACATTTGAAATCTAGCGCACATCTTAGATGGCTGAGAATCCAAATACATAAAAGAGTTGAAGAGCCGATGGACTTTCCTTTATCCAGACACTCGGATGTGATTCAAAGAACGGATAGTCTCAGCGAGAATTGAGATAACAGGGTTAACACCATGTTCGACTTGAAGGAATATTTTTATCATTTAATCATCCATATAACCTTGGATCTTTAGAAATAACACGGTGCCATAAATACACAGAGCATAAAGAGTCATGCCCTTATCCTCCTTCAAGAAATTTTGGGTGAGATCTAGAAGGTAATCCAACAGCACACACTCATTTCCCCCTTTAATTTTCAACCTTTTCTCAATTTCAGACGCATGGACAGTACCCAAGAGCTTAGACAAAGCTCTCTTCAACGTGAGCTTTTTGTATGCAAAACACAAAGATGAAGTTAGAAGTGAAACAATGAAGCATGTTTAAGTGACACAAGACATATATACATGCACAAATTTAATCATGATATCATATTTAAGCAGAAATCTAACGTTGGTCATGAGGTGGACTCTAAAAACATAATACATGTGTGGTTGGGCTCTAAAAATCTCTTAAAGGCTCACAAGTTGTCCACACTGTTATCTGAATAGAGTAATAGGGCCCCCCAAACGGTATCCCGAAATGGTCGATCTGAGTGAGAACTTTCGTGAGCTTGCACAAGAACCGTAGTTCCACGAAGGCATTGCACTACTCATTCTCGTTAATCCTAAAGGGAAATCCGGGGTATATGGGTAGTGTATATGTGTGAAAGTAAAATTTATGTAAAGAAATATACTTCGTAAAAAAAACAACTTATGTACAACTACAATCACGAATTAGAAAAAAAACAATGAATCAAATAAATAAACCAAGAACCATACAAAATGATAGCATACGATGAAATTTTGGCTTGTCTCTCTATTGATCTAAAGATGATTAAACCAATTGTTTTTCCTCAGTGGAGTCACCAAGCTGTCGAAATGTGCGCGCGACGCGGAGCAGCGATTAAAAAAAATCCTTTTTGAAAGGAAAAAGAAATTTTGAGTCGTCACCAATCATTTTAGGGTGTGATTTGTCACCCAATTTTAAGATGAAAATTTTGGTCTATGAAAACTCAAAGTTGGTTCGGGAGTCGTTTATGTGTGGGGAAGGTATTAGCACCCCACAACACCCATTATAAAATGGTTACCAAATTTAATCAAATGCTATCCAATTTTTTATTTTAAGGTAAAGGTTAAAGGGGTTCATTTTTGAATGTCCCATTTAGTGCATTTTGTATCATAAAAATGAACAAAATAAATTACTTTTAATGGTTGGTTCAAAGACCATTGAAAAATTATTTTTTATATTCTTATATCCTTTTAAATCAAAGCATTATTAGAGTTATTCTTGGTATTCCAAGAATGACTCTTCATCTCAGTAGTTCGAGAAGTTTGGTATCCCGAAAATCTCAAAGTCCGTTGTCAGGTTTTTTTAGTGAAAACTAAATAAAGAAATTTATAAAATTTAAATCAAATTGTTATGGTTTTAATTTACGAGTGTCAACTTTGATGATAAAAGAATAAAATAATAATCACATACAAGCGTGACATATGAAAATAATACATAAATAAATAAAAAGAGATAACAACTATACATAAAAAAGATTAATGGAAATGAATGTTAGAAATGATAAATATGTATGATAAATTTTTAAAAAAATATGCATGGTGAAAATAATGAAACAAGAAGTGAAATAATTAAAAATAAATATAAAAATAAATTACAACAAACTAATAATATCTATTAAAAAATATAAAAATAAACAAACGTAAAAACAAACAACAAAATATAAACAAAAAAAATTAAAGTAAAAAAAATATTTTTTAAGAGGGTGACATCACCCTCTTTTAAGTGACAGAGGGTGACGTCATCCTCTTTTTATTTTCATTTTTATATATATATATATATAATTGTTTAGTAAATAAATTGGTAATAAATTTTTTATGTGTAAAAGAAATTAATTTATGAAAAAAAATACTTAATTTCACACATGATTAGCATGATCATGTTTTTTTAGTACATGATCTATTAATTATCATTTTTTATTTCTTTACCCAATACTAATCAAATAACAAAAGAACGATCATTAATGGTAATTAATTTAAACAAGTGTCACTAAAAATAAATAAATAATTTTATTTGGGATATAAGTATATCATTTTTTTATTTTTGGACTACTTAGTTCACTAATTATCATTTTTCCTTTCTTCATTCATTGCTAGGAATGATCATGGAGAGTAACTAGTTTAAACAAGTGTCACTAAAAATAAATAAATAATTTTATTTGAGATATAAATATACCATTTTTTATTTTTGGACTACTTAGTTCACTAATTACTATTTTCCTTTCTTCCTTCATTGCTAAGAATGATCACGGATGGTAACTAGTTTAAATAAGTGTTAGTAAAGAAAAAATCCATAAAACTTTTAAAATAAAATAATTTTTGTTTGGAATATAAATATACCATTTTTTATAGGACTACTTAGTTCACTAATTACCATTTTTCATTTCTTCCTTCATTGCTAGGAATGATCATGGATGGTAACTAGTTTAAACAAGTGTCACTAAAAATGATGGTCAAAAAATTAAAAAGAAGAGAAGAGAAGATTTGTAAGAAAATAACAAAAATTAAAGCTTAAAATAATTGCATATTCTTGTATAGAGGTTTTACTCTCTATTTTATGCATTTTTATGTATGAGAAATTATCATAGGAGATCTTTTCATCAAATGTACAATTTCAACCCATTAAATGGTTGATTCACATTGAATTAATTTTACACCCCTCAAAATTTTATCCTCATTCTCATTGATTTGAGTTGATGACAAAAAAACTCATCATCAAACTTGTAGAGAGATAAACAATATATGAAAATAAAACTTAAGATTAAATGTAGGAGAAATGATAAAGAATAATAAAACAAACTTATATATGAAAAATGAAATAAAGAAATATCAAATACATGAGTATGAAAAAGAGAGATGATTAATTAGAATGAACAAAATATATTGTAAGCTAAAATGTAAGAGATTTGAACTACCTTAATAAAAAGAAAATGAGAAGATGGAAGATGAATAGAAATGAAAACTCACATTCTTTCTCTTTTTCACTATTTTCTCAAAACCTCTCTTTCTCTCTCTAAAATCTCTTCTCTTCCTCACTCTCCCCAAATCTCTCATTTCAAGTGAAGACCTCTCCTCTATTTATAGGCAAACTTAGGGCTTCATTTTTTTAATTTTAGTCTTTTGTTCCTTTTTTTTAGTCCTTGGACAAATTTTCTTATTTTAGGCATTGGACTATTTTTCAAATCATACATATAGTCTTAGACTAGTATATGAGTAAAAAAATAAAATTTATATTTTTAAAGTATTGAACCGGATAAAATACGGTATCTACAGTATCTCACCCGTGGTGGCAGGATGATCTTGGACCCATTCATCCGTACTGATTTTCGCTTTGCATTGGAGCTTTGCAAAATCGTTGATGGCCAAGAACGACACCGGGGATTTGGACGGAGGGTGGCCCATTAATACTTTCATCCACCTCTCTTTGTTGCTCATATACTGCTCCTAGAGGGTCCTTTAGGGGTCTTTGCCTTCGTTTACTCTCCTACGACTTTGTTCTCCTCCTTTGTCTTCAAGTAATCACCCCAACCAAAACCTTACAAAGGGAGAGTCCAACCATCCTCAGTTTGGCTTCGTGTTGGTCCCGGCTTAACCAAGAGGTGGCACTCTCTCTGAGTCAGAAGGTTGTCCTGCCCTTACCTGGGTGATTTTTCCAGAGGATTCTGTTAATGCATGGCGATTCTAGCAATGAGCCTTTGAATTGTGGGGAATGACCATTTCCGTGCAAGAGACTGTTATGATAAAAATGGTGGCTGAAACTCCTTTCCTCCCCTTCATAGTTACCTTGGAGATCACACACGCCATGTCCTTCTTCGTTTCCTGGGTGATTGTCATGGTGACAGGAGGTCCTTCTTGTGGAAGGGGGAAAGGTGGGTTTCCTTTCGTCCTCAATTTCATTGGTGTAGAGTACTAGACCTGCTCTCTCCTTGAGGGAAGAAAATATTTTCGAATACTTTGAATGAGAACGATTTTACAGTCGTCCCCACAGAAGACACCAATTGATTCAGCCAAAAACTTCAACAATACACGTGTTGATTCTTGTGACCGAAGGTGTCGGTGACGGTAACATTGTGCACGCTCTCTCCTCCCGGAAGTACACATGCTTTTCCTCTCAGCTAAAGCTTACCTCGAGTTGAACGTCAATAAAACACAGACAAGGAATCCTGTAGACGGAGAACCGAGGGTGGTTGCCCCGCCTAAGGGCCTCCGGTGCCTAACTCAATAGATGGTCGATATTCTAGCATAATTTCCTTGGGGGAGAAAAGACATACCTCTTCTGTTTGTTGGTAAATCTATTTATACATGGGTCTTCAGTGGGAGGGAGCGTGTTGAAGAAGCCTCTCGGAGGCATGCTTGGGAAGCATTGCAAGACACGATGCCTGTCCTTGATTGGACAGAAGGGAGGCGACCTTGACATAAAGAGTTCTACATTAAATGTTAAAATGACCGGACGTAGGCTATCCTGACATCCTGTCATTGTGATTGTACCTGTTGAGTGTTACTTTAGACGGACAATGATGGCCTTGTGCTTGTGGTTATCTGAGCTCTCTCTACTCACCCTATTTATGCTTACATGTGCTCGAGTCTGTGTAACTCGAGCATCCTCGATTCTGATCAAGTAAGGTCGGTTCTTTTCCTCCAAAACTTTCTTTATCAGGGGTCCTTCTAATATGAAGTTACACGTGTCGTCAGATCATTAGTGGTTAGGAAAACACCATAATAATCCTTATACAAAACAATTTAATTGCTTTAAAGAGGGCGCTAGACACCCTCAACGAAGCAGCTTTAAAGCTGCTTCGCAGAGTGCTCCATTTAGCGCCGTATGCCCGTTAGTAAAAATTAATGTCCGTGTCCAAGCGGTACAAAACTGTAACTTCCTCTAATATTTTATCTTTCACATGGGCTCACCGGTCATTTCTAGTCAAATTTTTTAAATTGGCTCTTTAACTACGCAAGTGGTTAAAATAGATTGTTTGTGTTATTCTCCCTTAACAAAAATCCATAAAAGTCCATATGTTCATAAATTTCCGTAATTTCTTATTATACTATCATTATTTAACTATTATTATTATTACTACTACTATTATTATCATTATTTAATATCAAGATTTAATATTAGATATTCATGTCACATCACTTTAAGGATAGTCAAATTCAGAACAATAAAATAACTGAAATTTGAAACTCAAACCCAATGACTCAAATAAACAAGGCAGAAATTTTTCCAAACCAGAACGAATATAATATCTGAATTCTATCACTTACAAAAATGAGAATGTAGCTACTTCATTGCACCTTCAGCTTCCACACACATATTTATAATAAGTCACTAGACACGTGTACTCAAGTTTATTATATTTTTAACAAAAAATATTACTTATAATTGTTGCAACAGAAGTGTTGATAAAACAATAATAAAATGATGTTTTTAACGTGATTCAACCAATTTTCTTACCCCCATGACTATCTCATTTATCACCATCACATCATATACTCAACATCGAGACAATCACTTAACTAAAACTATTACACCTAAATCTAAACTCAACACACACAAAATCATACATTAAGAAACTATAAGTGAGAAAAGCCACTCCTTGACCAAACTAAGCCTCCCAGCTTGGAAGCCTTCTTCAGTACGAACGAAATCCTTTAATTAAGGTTCTAAATATTATGAGGTATTCTTTGTTGGGAAAAAATAATTTCTCACATCTTAAGGCTGTCATCTTTCTCTTTAGGACAAAGCTTCATCACAATGGGATACTCCCTTTAGAGTGTCGCCTCTCACACTCTGTCGAAGCAGAGTCATGTTCTAAGATTGCTCTCTCGTGGGAGCATTTGCGTAATTTATGTTTTGATTGCACTTATATATTCTTAGGGGATTTACACTTTATATTATTTTATTTCTAGCTTCTTATCCCTTATCGGGTGGGCCCTAGCGATTCACAGACCTCGTTTTGAGGTGTTGTAGTAATATAATTCAGAGATTTTAAGAATTTTTATTATGTCTTAGGATCTCGTTTCTTGTAATAAGCTCATGCTTAATATCATACTTAATTAAAGTGCTCTAAAAATTATTCTTGAAAAGAATAGTAAATTTGAGCATAAAAAATAAATAACATACCTCAAAAATTTAATAGAGATAATCGATGAGACTCTTATTTTTTAGGATAAAAATTCAAAATAATGCAGATCCGAGCTTTGTGGTCTGCGTTTGAATCTTGAAACTTACTTTTGTCTAAGATGCTAAATAATATTTATTGTACTATTCTATTCAAAATTTTAATAGAGATCATCGATGTAATAATTGATTTTGAGGGAATACAAATCTTGAAATAATCATGAACGGAGCTGTGTGGTCCGCGTTCCGATCTTGAAGCTCGCTCATGCTCAAGATATTAAATAATACTGATGCAAATAATTACATTATTCTCCATTGAAAGCACATCAAATAATGTAAATTGATTAGAAAGAATTTTACAATTTAATCACATTAAAATAAATAATAAGCAAATAAATTACTTATTAATAAAATAAATAATAATAATTATTGTGCGTAAATAAATCTTCCCTGAGTTTGAATCACCGGTATTGCTTGTCTGACTCTGTTTACGGGAGCCACAGAGTCTGAAAACGCCTTAATCGAAGTAGATCTGAACTTTATTTTCAGACAAAAATGGATGGTTTCTCTGCGGTTCCTCCGTGGAACTTGGTTGCCGCGAGTGCACTCGCCGGTGTAGATTTCGACGACCTGAAAGACAGTTGGGGTCATCGGCGTCCACCGTGCTCCGTATCAACCCGCGACTTTGGTGGTTTCTGGAATTTGTCGTGGCTCTGTCGCGGCCGTGATTGATTTTCTATTTGTTTTCCTTAACGGGTTACAACATCGTTTTGCCATGGCTTCAGCCGTACGGTTGCTGAAGGCAACAACCGTGCTTCATGACGATGACAGTCCAGCACCCAAGATGGCTCTGCATCGTTCCATATTTTCTCCGCTATTATTCTCGATGATTTTTAACCTGTTCCGTGTATTCTTTTTTTGTATGACTAATTATTATATTTTATTGTGATGAAAAATATATCTTCTTCTTTATATCCCAAGTAATCACGGTTCTAAATATGAGATTACATCGTCATCAGTGTGATCTTGATAGTGTAAATATAGGAGGAGTCGTGTCCATCGATCTGGTCGTGAAATGTGCCACGGTCATCATAATGATTTCGGTCATGGAGGAGTCTTCGGTTGGACCTGATGTGGACTTTACCCGAGATATATGAGTATTGCGATTTGTTTAAAAATATTATTGAGTGGGTTTTAACCCATATATTTTTTCTCTCCTACAGTGACATTAATATATTACTATAAAAATATTGTATAACGAAAGGATTTAAAACTATGTTACAATTGAGTTATAATTTAAATTTTATAGACATAATGAACTTTTTTACTATATACAGACAAATTAATAGAATGCTTTTCTCAAGAAGTTATTAAATAACTTGTTCCAGTTTTTCTAAGCTATCAATATTAAAATTAAATTGAAATTATTCATTATTTACTTTTTATTTTAAACTCATTAAATTAGTAAATGGATAAAAAATAAATGCCTATTTGGATTAATTTATTATTACTTAAAAGTAATTAATTATTAATATAAGGTTATTTTGAAAAGTGTAGAATAATATGTGAATAAAATTGTCGGTTTTCACAGTTAATATTAAATGTTATTGATAAATCGTGAAAAGGGGGAAAGGAGCACTTCGTTCTCTTGCAAAGCTAATTTATAAATGGTAGTTCAATTCAAACATACCAGAAGAATAAAACAGATCTTTATTTTCTTCATTTAAAAATAAACAGAATAATGTAAAATTAGGTGACCACTTACCAAAAAAAAAGTCAAACAAGTTACAAAAATGAATGAGAAGTACAAGAATAGTAAGTTGTTTGGATGAGCGTACCTGAGAGTTGAGACATCAATTAATAATGGCTTAGTGTGTTTTGGTGAGAACGGAGAAAAACTGAAAACTATGCCACAGTGCCTCCAACCGTCATTAATTTTCATTGTCATGGTCGGAGCATTTATTGTTCGTTGACATTTTTTCTTTGGCTTCTTCTATACTCTTATCTCCCTTCTTTTCTTTTATTTCTTAACGATTTGCAATTTTGTGTGGCTCGCTTTGAGCAATAACATACCAAAAAGTTAGAGAAGAAAAATACTGTATAATTAATTATTTTGCTAAATAATATATACCATTTGCTGTACGTAATTTCATATAATTAATTCTATCCATTTCTGATTTGTTTTGTTTTTAAAATCCACTAATTTGGGGCATTTTTATATTTACTAGTAGAAAAGAAAAGAAGGTGTTTCCCACCTGATAAATCAATTTTAAAACAAAACCATAGAATTTAAAATTAACATTAACTTGATTAGCTTTGATATATAAAAGCAAAATAGTAGCGTTAAATATGTTACTTTCTCTTATTTATAGTTTCATCAAAGATTTTTTTTTTATCTTTTTCTTTCACGTATTAACGATTCAATCTATTATTTATTCATCAAAGTTACAATTTTACATGGATATTATAACTCGAATCCATGATATCAAGATAAAGTGTCACGGCTTAACTACTGCGTTAACTAGATTAATGTCACAAACTCTCTAGAAAAATGATTGTCATATTTTGTCTTATGAGATAAATTTGCTTAGTGAGAGTCTAAAACTCATGCTGAAAATGTTGGGTACATGGGTAATATGTAGATAATTTTAGGATAATGGGATTTTTCTAGCAATTGCAAGAATATATATCCGTTGATAGTCAATGATATTCTTTACGGGGTGGTAGTTTTAAGAATCATTAATAATTTGCTTAAATTCTTTTCATATAATATAAAATTATTAATGAAAAATAATGCGGTAAAATGCAAAGATTGAACATAAATTTATCAATAAGAGTAGTTTTAGATTCTCTTCTTTTTAAAATGTATTAAAATTAATCAATGTTGACAAAAAAATCTTTCATTTTGAACGAAGACAGTAAATCTTTCCCTTGATTCCCAAAATCACGTATGTCCATTCTTAAAATTGAATTTATGCACTCACATTACGGAAGGGTACTCTAGGATTTTAAAAGTCTTTCATCTCTTAAACCTCTTTTAAATTATTATAGATTTTATGTCAATACATTGGATAAAAGCCACATTAATTCCTCTGAACTTTGGCGATCGGATAGTTTAGTTCATGAATTTTGAAAGTGGATATTTTAGTCCACCGCTTTCAAAACGTTACTCAGTGGGTCTAAAATTTTCAATACTAGCGCATAATACGTGACATTATTCTGCGTCCTTAAATTTTAGTCCTTCTACTTTGTAGTTGGACAATTTTGTCCATCAACTTACAAATTGTTAACCTTTCGATCTAAAATCTAACAGCCCTTAAAAAACATGCATTTTTATTGAATTGTATAGAACATCAGTATCACGGACACTACCTCTGTTTTAAGTATCATCTACATCAAAATGATCTAGCTCGATCTCCAGCCAACAATATCAATTACATAGAAAAAATATAATATGTAGAAGGTGGTTGCCGTCAAAAAGAGACTGGCAAACTATGATGTCCCGAAAATTTCAATAAAGAAATCAAACCACCCCATCTTGCTAGATAGGAAATTCAGAAACGTTGAGCAAAACAACTGATATAAACAAATTGTCGTATTTTATCACCTTCATAATTATTGGGGAAGAACTACATTTCTCACAAGCTTCACCGAAAAACCAAGCCAGAAGGAAACTGAAAACAAAACAAAGGAAAAATTATGCTTCTCTACAAATTTTCAAGTAAGAGAAAACTAACTGTAATGCAGTCAAGAAGCTTATCTTACTTTCATACAAGAAATTGTCACCTATCAAGCTGGCATATTATTCTTGAAATCAATTATTGCATGACCAAGAGTTTCTCGTATTGTACTACAACACACAAATAATTTGGATAAACATGCAAGATGAATAAAGCAACTAACAGACCAAGAATAAGCAATATAAGGTGAGAAACATTCAAATTGCAGAAAGAAAAAGAATATCAAAGTAGAGGGTTTAAAAAATTTAGAGTGCCTTCATTTATACCATAAGATAAGATAGAGGGTTAGATACTTCAAAATTATTCTAGCCAAAATCAACAACCTCTCCTAATGGTAATTCACCCATATTTGCCTTACTGCCTTTTGATAACACTAAGAAATTAGAGTTATCTACTTTCAAGTTTAATTCAATAGGAATTTAAGAGTGGTTTGCTTTATTTTTAGTTTTATTCTATCGTTTTCTGCTTTCAATTTTTCTCATAGGATGATTCTATCTTTCTAGCTAAATTAACATTAAATGAGCAGTAAGTGCACTCATTCTGCTATTTCTTTTGTAGGACTTCAAGGCTGGGAATTAAGTGACTCAATGTTACACCATAAGGATATGGCAGTGCTAGAATAATTGATATGCATGCATGGTAAAGATTTCATCGTTTCAATCCTGATGGCACCTAAAAGTGAGCGCAGAGCTCATGCGAGTAAAAAGCACATGGACAACTGGCATGCACTAATTCTCATGTGGTCCTCACCATTTTTACTTAGCAACAAGTGTCCTATTTCTATTGTATACTCTAGCTTTGAGGTGATATAAATACAATGTGTCACCTAGGTGCCGACACATTGTATTGAAGAAAGGAGACAAAATCACAGAGAGTAGAAGGAAGAGTACGTAAAAGGAAAGAGAGGACGAATGGGAAGATAATTTTTATTTACTTTCATTCTTTATTCCTTCTATCCTTCATTTACTTTTATATTCCTCTCCTTCTTTTAATCGCGATATTCTATATTTAAGGAATATTGCTCGATAATTTCTTCAAGCTTAGTATGAGCTAATCTTTTTTAGCTAGAGTGATTGATGAACCTTGATGTTGTTGATCTTGAACTATTGATGTTTGGATTGTAAAGTTAATCTAGTAGCATTTGTTCAAGTATGCTTAGTGCTCATTCTTGTTATTTGACTGACCATCAATGTATGAGAAACCCACTGATTTAAATACTAGAATGATTTACATTAGTAGATCTAGCTTGAGTAATGCTTACTTAATTTCCTAGTAATTTAAGTAAATTGTGGGTAATACAGGAATATGTTACTCACCTTACAAACTTAAAAAACTGGAACCATTAATTAGAGTTCTTGATTTTACTCTAGCATATGAATGTGTTAGATTTAATTAAAGGATTTAAGATATATAAAAGGATGAAAATCACTTATACATACGAGAAGGTGAGTTTACTACTACTAGTGATACTATAGGAATACAGACAACTCTTGGTTAAGATTGATACGAAAAAGGGGATATAATTACTCTAGCCTATCAAACCATTATTTAAAATATATTTAACTCAACTATTGGTTTTGGTTCACATCTAATCCTTTTTATTTTTCCTTTTATCTTAGGATTTAGTAATCATCTACTCCATCTCATTTTAGTACACTTAATTGGGTTTAAAATGAATTTATGCTAGTTGGTTAATCTTCAGCAATCCTTGTGAAAATGACACTCACTTATCATTATATTACATATTCATGACATGTGCACTTGCAATTAGATTTCACTCAACAAGTTTTTTGCATCATTGCCAGAGATTAATTGAAGAAATTAGTTGTTTAAATCAATTTTTGACTTAATAACTAGCTTACTATACTGAAACTTGCTACTGTTTTTGTTGTAGGCTTTGAGTTTCTTTTATGCATGACAACAATCACATGAAATTGATCTTGATCCAGAGACTGATAGAACTTTAAAGGCAAATAAGGGGAGAATAGAGAGGATTAGTTGCAATGGGAGAAATGACAGCCAATGAAGAGAGAGTGATCCTTAGTTATAATCACAACCAAAATGCTAACAATGCTAAGAATGGTAACAATATCATTGTTATACCAGATGATAGAGAAATGTCCATAAGGGACTATGCAATACTTACTCCTTAAGCCATGAACCCTAGTATTGTTAGGCCATAAATTCAAGCACCCCAGCTAGTGATGTTTCATACGCTTCACACTATGGGCTAGTTTAATGGGTTGCCTACTGAAGACACTCATCTTCATCTCAGGCAGTTTATGGAGGTAAGTAATGTATTTAAGATCCTTGGTATAATAGAGGATGCTTTAAGAATGAGGTCATTTCCCTATTCATTGAGAGACAGAGCCAGAGAATGGTTGAACTCCCTACCACATGATTCAATCAGTACATTGAATGATTTAGCAAAAATATTCTTGATGAAGTACTTTCCTCCAACCAAGAATGTAAAACTCAAGAATGAGATCACTATTTTTAATCAGTTGGAGAAGGAATCATTGTATAAAGCTTGGGAGAGATTTAAAAAATTGTTGAGGAAGTGCTCACACCATGTCATTCCTTATTACATTCAAAAGGAGACATTTTACAATGATCTGAACTCTTCAACTATCAATGGCCAACTTGAAGAGCTGCATCAGGTAAAAAAGTTACATTTTTGCATGATGTGGATGTTGTTACTTCTTTGACAACACAAGTTTCATTATTGAACATGGCGACAGCAACATCTCAGAATCAAGGAATGACAACTTCAGAATGACTCAAGCAGTGAACCAAGTTGCTGAAGTGTCATGTGTTTATTATGGAGAAGATTACATATTTGAAAGTTGTCCTAACAATCCTACCTCAGTTAATTATTTAGGGAACTTCAACAGAAACAACAATCTATATTCCAATGTCTATAACCCTGGTTGGAGACATCATCTTGATTATTCTCAGAGTTCTCAAGGAACTGAACCTTCAAATTCTTAAAACAAACAGTCTTACCCACCTGGTTTTTCATAGCAGGCCCAAATGCAAAAGCAAAACTCAAATGAGAAGCATGGTGCACTTGAAATTTTGTTGAAGAAATACATTGTAAAGAATGAATATGTCATTCAAAATCAATCAACAATGATTCAAAGCCAAGCTGTATCACTTAGAAACTTGGAGAACCAAGTGGGACAGTTAGGAAATCTTTAAACACCAGACCTCAAGGAACTCTACCAAGCAACACTAAGAATCCAATGAGAGAGGGTAAAGAGCATTGGAAAGCCATTAATTTAAGAAGTGGAAAAATATCAGAGAGCCCCTTTGATAAACCTGAAATTCAAGCAAAAGAAAAAGTCAAAGATGCAACTCTACTAAAGAAAGCTTCGGAAAAAAATATTGTCGAGACTTCATAGCCTATGCAACAAACATAAGAAGAGTGGATAGAAAGACCACCACCTCCTTTTCCTCAAAGACTCTAGAAGAAGAAGCATGATGAGAATTCCAATAATTTTTAGACATGCTGAAGCAGTTACACATCAATATTCTATTGGTGGAAGCCTTACTACAAATGTCTAATTATGTTCAATTCATGAAGTACATATTAACCAAGAAAAGGAGATTTTGAGAATTTAAAACTGTTGCACTGACTAATGAATGTAGTTTGATACTACAAAACTGGCTGCCACCTAAGCTGAAAGACCCTAGAAGCTTTACTATACCCTGCTACATTGGGAAGACATACTTTGGAAGAGCCTTATATGATCTTGGAGAAAGTATAAATCTAATGCTAATTTCCATTTTTAGAGGCATTGATGAAGCTAGACCAACAACTATTGCTCTATATTTGGCTGACAGATCATATGCACACCTTGAAGGGAAAATTGAAGGTGTGTTAGTTCAGGTTGACAAATTCATTTTTTCAGTATACTTCATTATATTGGATTATGAAGCTGACAGAGAGGTGTCAATTTTACTTGGAATACCTTTCTTGACAACATGAAGAACCCTCATTGATATGTAAGAAAGGGAGTTGACTGTGAGGATTAATGATCAGTAAATTATTTTTGATGTGTTCAATGCTGTGAAATTCCCTGATGATGATGTTGAAGAATGCTCAGCTATAAGAGTAATTGACTCCATCATGGTGGAGATATTAAGCAGAAGCTGCAGCAGAACTGAGTTTCCAACGTTTAATTTTGATAATCTTAAGGACGACATCAGTAACCTAAAAGATGCTGAAGTGACCAGACTATAAGCTAAACAACCATGTTTAAGACAGGAAGATAGTTTGTCATTGAAATTATATGTTGAGTCACCTCCCATTCTAGAACTAAAGCATTTGCCATCTCAATTGAAATATGCATATCTTGGTGAAAAGAGCACTTTGCCTATAATTATTTCCTCATCTGTAAGTTTGGAATGAGCAGTTATTGCTTGAGGTGTCAAGAAGATACAAAAGGTAATATGCTGGAAAATGGTAGACATAAAAAGAACCAGTCCTTTTATTTGCATGCATAAAATTTTACTTGAAGAAAATGACAAGTTCAATTGAATAATAATGAAGATTGAACGCTATCATGAAGGAAGTGGTCAAGAAAGAAATAATCAAATGGTTAAAAGTTGTAATTATCTATCCCATTTCAGAAGTGCATGGGTAAGTACAGTGTGATGTCTACTAAAAAATGGAGGTGTAGCAGTCGTTGCTAATGAGAATAATGAACTGATACCAACCAAGACTATCACAGGTTGAAGGGTTTGTATGAACTATAGAAAGATAAACAAGCTACAAGGAAAGATCACTTTCCACTGTCATTCATTAATAAGATGTTGGACAGACTAGCATGAAAGGAATATTACTTCTTTTTAAATGGGTGTTTAGGTTATAACCAGATTGCTATAGTACCTGAAGATCAAGAGAAGACAACATTCATATGTCCATATGGTACTTTTGCTCTCAGAAGAATGCCTTTTTGATTATGTAATGCTCCAGCAACTTTTTAAAGGTGCATGATGGCTATTTTCACATATATGGTTGAGCAAACCTTGGAGGTATTCATGGATGACTTCCCTGTTTTTGGAGAATCTTACACAACATGCTTGATAAGCTTGGAAAGAGTACTTTAAAGATGTGAAATGACTAATCTAGTATTGAATTGAGAAAATTATTATTTCATGGTTCAAGAAAGCACTGTCTTCGGCCACAAAGTTTCAACGAAAGGAATTGAGGTTGACAGGGCCAAGATCGAGGTCACTGATGAGCTTCCTACTCCCATATTCGTAAAAGGAATAAGAAGCTTTTTCGGACGTGCAAGATTTTACAAAAGGTTCATTAGAGGCTTCTCAATGATTTCCAAACCTTTTTGCATGCTACTTGAGCATAACAGACCCTTTGAATTCCAGATGATTGCAAACAAGCTTTTCTAGAGCTTACGAGAGCACTAATATCAACACCAATTATAGTAGCTCCATATTTGGAGTTACCATTTGAGTTGATGTGTGATGCTATCGCTCATGATATTAGGGATGTCCTTGGCCAAAGGAAGGGTAAGGTATTTCACTCTATAAATTATGTCAGCAAAATGCTCACCAATTCTCAACTCAATTATACCACAACATAAAAGGAGTTACTGGCTGTTGTTTTTGCATTTGACAAGTTTAGGGCAGACTTGGTTCGGATAAAGGTGATAGTCTATACAAATCAGTCAACCATCAAATATTTAATCTTTAAGAAAGATGCAAAGCCCGCACTAATCAGGTGGACAAGAATTTGATCTTGTAACTAAAGACAAAAAAGACATAGAAAATCAATTAGCTGATCATCCTTCAAGGCTTGAATGAGGGAATGATTGTTAAAGTATAACAAGCATAAAAAAACTTTCCCAGATGAGTAGTTATTGACAGTAACTCAAATGGATACACCATGATATGCTCACATAGTTAATTATTTGGCTAGTTGAGTGCTACCGCTAAGATTGAACCCATAAGAATTGAGGAAGCTATTTCAATAGGTAAAGATCTATTACTGGGATGATCCATACCTGTACAAGTAATGTTCAAATCAAATAATCAGAAGATGTGTGCCAGAAGAAGAAATACAAAGTATTCTGCAGTAGTGCCATTCTTCATTTTATGGAGGACATTGTGCAGGATTAAGAATTGCTGTAAAAGTCTTACATTCAGGCTATTATTAGCCTTCAATTTTTAAAGATGCTAATGACTTAGCTAAATGCTATGATAAATGTCTAAGGGTTAAAAATATATCATAGAAGCAAAAAATGTCCCTGAATAACATTCTAGAGGTTGAACTGTTTAATGTATGAAGAATGGACTTATAGGACCATTCCCATCATCCGTTGGTAACGTGTACATCTTGGTTTTTGTGGATTATGTATCATGGTGGGTGAAATCTTCAGCTTTGCCAACCAATAATTTTAAGGTGGTAGTCAAATTCTTACATAAGAACATTTTGACAAGATTTGGCACACCCGAAAGCCATTATTAGTGATGAAGGTACCCACTTTTGTAATAAACTCTTTGCGGAGATCCTGGTAAACTATGGGGTAAAGAATAAGGTTACTAAAATTTATCATCCTCAAACTAGTGGGCAGATTCAATTGTCAAACAGGGAGATTAAAAGAATTCTGGTGAAAGTGGTAAATCCTAACATAAAGGATTGGTCCATCAAGCTAGATGTGCACTGTAGGCACATAGAATAGACTTTAAGACTCCACTTGACACGTCTCCCCACAGTCTGATCTTTGGAAAATCATGTCACGTACCTCTAGAGCGACAACATAGAGTATTCTGGGCATGAAGAAACTAAATTTATATCTTTAGGTAGTTGGGGAAAATAGAGCACTACAGTTGAATGAGATGGATGAATCGAGGTTATTTTCTTATGAAAATGCAATATTGTACAAGGAGAAAACAAAGAAATTGCATAATATGAGTATCTAGGGAGCTTATTCTAGGAAATCAAGTGTTGTTATTCAACTCTAGCTTGATGTTATTCCCCGAAATATTGAAATCTCATTGGTCAGGACCCTTCAAACTACTCAAAGTATATACCCTTATAGAGTTGTAGGCCTGATGGATGAGAAAATATGAAGAGAATTAAAAATAAATGGACAATGTGTAAAGCAATATTAGGACAATGAGATAGACAGAATGAAGACCTTAAATTGACTTCAAGATCCATGAAATAACTCAAAGTCAGGATGAATACTCCTAAACAAGCAATTTTTGGGAGGCAAGCTAGGCTACTTCTATTTTAGTTTTGAAATTCAAATTTCTCTTTGTTTTTCTTTAAGCATGTTTTTCTAATTAGGGTTAGGATTTTTGTTTTTCTTATTTTAGTTAATTACATCAAAATTCCTAGTTCAAATTTTCTCCTCTGAATATTAATTTCCTTTTTGTTGGGTATTTACAGGGTTTAACAAAAAAGAAAGCCTAATTTTAAGACAGGCTGTATGGAAGGATTTTGTTCAGGGGAGGTTGCTGTGGTGTTGTGTAACACAAATGTAACAGCACCAATAAGTTCAAATTAGTCAAAATATCTTAGCAAGATACACGCACTTGGGAAATCTATTTTCAATTTCAAAATTTCACGCTGATCAAGCCAATCAATTACCACGTGGCGTTATGAGGCAACTCATTGCTTGCTTTAAATGAAGTGACATAGAAGAAACCCTACCAGTGCCCAATATTTTTTTCAAATTCTCAAAAATACTTTTGTCTTCTTCCTCTCAAGCTCTCTCACTTTCAAGATTAATCCCCAAACCACTGTTCAACTAAGAAAAAGATTTCGTTTTCTTTCAGTCATGAGGAAGAAGAATCCCACTAGAAAGTTTTCCACTAATGAGAAGATTATGAATGAAGAAGCAGAGAAAAATATGCAGATGAGATAAGGCTCGAGAAATTTCATGAATAGAAAAGGGTTTCTGCTCAAGGATACTCAGGCCATTGGGCTGCCCAAGGATGTAGCATCCATTATTCATAGAGAAGGAGGAAGAAATTTTGTACTCATCCTGGCTATGCAGTGATGCCTCGGGCAAGGGAATTCTATGCTAATTTGTTATCGCATGAGCAAATCTCTCTAACTGTTAGAGCTATTTCTGTTCCATTTTCTCTTGAGGTCATAAATGCACTATTTGATCATAATTGCTATAGCAAACTTTGCTGCTGAAAAAGGTAAAGAACCCAATAACCCTCCCTCTGTTCAGCCATCCTCCTCATTTAGGTAGGCTCATAAGCCAATGTCAATGGGCAAAGAAGACCTTGAGCAAGCTCTTGCATTGATTTCAGAAAAATCTTGCCCATCAAGAATCCCTTAATAAGAAAATGTTTTCACTGCTGCAATATCTGAAGCAGCAACAACAATCTTACTGGGAATATGCTCAATCCAGAGACCATGCCTGGAAGAAAACGTTTCAGAAAAACTTTACAAAACCTGTATGGCCTTTTCTTGCATTTTCAAAGGCTATCCTTCAACCTTGGAAAGCTAAGGAAAGCAAGGCATAAAGTATAGGCTGAAGAAGAGCATGCTGAAAAGGATGAGGTATTACTATATGAGGGAGAGGTTTAAATTGAAGAAGAAGAGGACTTGTTTGATAAAGCATTGGAAGAGGAGGAAGTTGATGAATAAGAGTCTGATGGAGAAGAGGAGATTGAGCAAGAGGAAATGGAAATGGAAAAATTGGAGGATGAGAGTGAAAAGGAAGAATTGGAGGAAGAAAATGAGCAAGTGGAGGATGAAGATGAGAGTTCTGTAGAAGAAGAAGCACCACCTGAGCATATTCCTGAGCATATTCAAGAGAAGATCCAGATAGTTCAAAGATGTCTTCAGACCTCCAAGAAGCTTCAGACCTTGAAAGCTAATGGACTGCTACAGCTTGCTGTAGCAAATCAAAGAAGAGATTTCTATGAATATTTTCTTTATGCACCTTTAATTTCTAATGGAATATATTATTTGGATATTTGTGATGGTTGTTTTATATTATTTGCTGTTGGAACTTTCAAATCTCTTGTCTAAGATATTTTTTGTTTAATCTGTGTACAGTGGGGCCCCTACACATCTTTAAGTTTCGAGGGAGGGGGCATGCCCTTTTTAATTTGATGTTAGTTTGTTTTCAATGCTCTACTTTGGTTTGTTTTTTATGTAATGATTCTGGTTTCTAAGTAGCAAGTCTTTGGTTTTAGGAAGCCCTATGATGATTCTGTTTAAATTAGAAAATAACTTTTTTTTAAAATAATAAAGATAACAAGAATTCAATAATGTTTGTCCTATAATAATGCTATTCCCTTATGAGTCTTCTTTCCCAAAAACCTTTGGCCAAGAGCTTTGGTTATTTTCTCTTAAAGTTTTAAATAGTATTAAAAAAATTTATGGAGACTTAATGTTTAGACCTGCCTTTAAAATTTTTGAAAAAAATGTTACGAAATCAGTTTATAAGATAAATAAAATGCTCAAGTTCGAGGAAGGGTACTTATATTGTATTGATGTTGAAATCTAAATGATGCTTCCATTGATCTAAAGAAAAATAAATTTAAAATAGAGTTAGAATAGTCCTCTACTTTAAGTTGCTGAGTAACGGGTATCTTTATCACCAATGTTGGCATTCACATAAAAAGGAAACTAGAAACATGAGTCTACTATAGTAAAGGAAAATAATAGTGTTAGAGTAGCCTTGCTCGTGATATTACTGAGTAACCATATGTTTTCATCACCAATGTTAGCATTCACATAAAAAGGTAGTGTGACGTTTAGAGGTATTTCAACTACTTAAAAAGAAGAAGAAAAGATATCAATGGGTCATTGATTGCAACACAATATCTACAGCTCGTAATGCTTATTTAATTTAAAAGAATCTTTTCTCTTTACTAATTGTTTAATGTAGCTGAAAGATTTGAGAGGTAGGGTCTACATGCTAAACTGGTCTTAAGCAATTTGATAGTGCTACCTTAGTCTCTTTTACAGAGACACACATATAGGGATAGATTCAAATTTTAGAATAGCCTTGTTTGAGGATAAACCTATAAGAGCATGAAATTAATATGGACTTACTGATTAAGCTGTGTCTGAAGGCTGGATATCATTGTTTTCCCTAAAGCTAAAATTTGAATTAGTGGTTAAGTGAACTCTTTGAATCATTTACTTGTTTATTTTGCATGTCACTATTATCATCACTCAAGGACGAGTAATGGTTGAAGTTTGAGGGTTTTATAATTCTAAGAAATTAGAGTTATCTACTAACTTTCAAGTTTAATTCAATAGGAATTTAAAAGTGGTTTGCTTTGTTTTTAGTTTTATTCTATCATTTTATGATTTTGGTTTTTCTCATAGGATGATTCTATCTTTCTAGCTAAATTACCGTTAAATGAGCAATAAGTGCACTTGTTCTACTGTTTCTTTTATATGACTTCAAGGCTGATAATTAAGTGACTCAATGTTACAGCATAAGGATATGCCAGTGCTACAACAATAGACGTGCATGCATGGTAAGAATTCCATCATTTAATCCAGCTGGCACCTAAAAGTGAGCACAGAGCTTGTGCGAGTAAAAAGCACATGGACAACTGGTATGCACTAATTCTCATGTGGTCCTTACCCTTTTTGCTTAGAAAAAAGTGTCATATTTCCATCGTATACCCTAACTTTAAGGTAATATAAATAGCAAGTAGATCCTTTGAAGAGGAGGAGCCGACACATTATACTGAAGAAAGGAGAAAAAGTTGTAGAGAATAAAGGGAAGAGTATAGAAAGGGAAAGAGAGGACGAAGGGGAAGATGACAAGATTGCGAGATATTCCTTAATTCCTTATTTGTTCCTTCGTTATCATTCAATTATTTGTGTTTCTCTCCTTCTTTTAAGCTCGATATTCTATATTTAATGGTTGGAATATTGCTCGATATTTACTTCAAGAGCTAATTCTTTTTAGCTAGAGTGATTGATGAACCTTTAGGTTGTTAATCTTGAACTATTGATGTTTGGATTGCAAAGATAATCTAGTAGCATTTTATTAAAGTGTTCTAATGCTCATTCTCGTTATTTGATTGGCCACTAATGCATGAGAAACCCACTGATTTAGATACATGAAGTGTTTAAATTAGTAGATCTAGCTTGAGTAATGCAAGTTTAGTAATTTAAGTAAATTGTGGGTAATATAGGAATATGTTATTCAACTTGCAAACTTAAACAAAATGAAACATTAATTGGAGTTCTTGATTTTACTCTAGCATATGAATGTGTTAAATCTGAATAAAAGACTTTATATAAGGATGGGAATTATTTATACATATGAGAAGTTGAGGTTACTGTTATTAATGATGTTATCGTAATGCAATTAGTTCTCAGTTAAGATTGACAACTAAAATGGAGATTTAATTACTCTAACCTATCAAACCATGGTTTACAATACATTTGTCTCAACTATTGACTCATATCTAATCCTTGTCATTTTTCATTTTACCTTAGGATTAGTAATCATCCACTCCATGTCATTTTTAGTACACTTAATTGGGTTTTAAACAATTTCTGCTAGGCTACTTATCTTCAACAATCTTTGTGGATATGACATTATCATTATATTACTTGTTCATGACATGTGCAGTTGCGTTTAGATTTTACACAACACCATTCAGTCAACATGAAAATGGTCATGTTTGTTGGGAGCTTTATTGCCTCGAACATGACACTAAAGTAGATTAAAGCAACCCCTCTTTCATCAACTGCATCTCTTTTTGCATACTTTGCCTCCATGAAACACTCATTTGTATTTCTCTATTTAATTTGCTTGAATCAAATTTGTGCCTCAAGTGTTTTTCAGTATCATTTAGACAATGCTTGGCTAAAAAGCCCACTTGAATTAGTTCTATTTTTTTCACTTGGTGATAATTTTATTTTGGTTGTTAATTTTGCAAGTTGATGGACAAAGTGTCCAACTTTAAAGTAGAGCCACTATAATGCCTAGCGCCCAAAAATGACGCCACACGTTACTAACATATAAAAAAACGTCATACATATGTTTAGCCTAACGATGGTAATACTTTAAAATTTGATGGACTAAAATATCAATTTCTAATATTCATGTATTAAAATGTCCACTCCCCAAAATTCGGGGACATTAGTGCCCCCAATATATTTTAGAAATGTTCACTCTAACGTGCATTATTAATTAAGTAATTTAATTGTTCAATTAATTTCACGACTTTTTTATTTCACCATTTCGGTTTCTAAATAGTTCCATGGACATTTTATGTTGGAACATAGAAAATTATGAGGAATGAGGTAAGAACTTACGAACAATATAGTCTTTATCTATCTTGCCTCTTTATTAAATTTCTAATTTTGTCCCTCTTAATTTTTTCCTTTGTCTCACATCCAAACATATCATTGAAGAGATGATGTTTTATAATTCAATTATGAGCAGTGTTATAGCATCATGCGTATTTAACAATGCTGATCTTTGAACCTTGTCCTCATACACTATCAATTCATAATAATAATGAACATAAATGTGATACACAGTATTTTTTTTATTCATATATATAAACCTTATTTTTATCGTAAACTACAGCGGGAAAATATGTCACTTTCCAAAAGCAACAGATTATTTCAGAAACACTCCAAAGAGACAGACTCTTGGACCCCTACTAAATTATTACAGTTCCCCACCAGTTCTGTGTTATTTCTAAACGAGAGAGAATGGGAGATTTACAATCAACCTCATCTTCCACAGTGATCATACATCACTCTATACCAACCTCATCCTTACCAACCGATATATCTCCAATGAAATTGTTCATTTCTCATCTCAGATTTAATTACACACTCACTTATAGCAACTTTGCAAAAATCTTTCTAAAAGTCTTTTTGTTTGTAGGTTTTTTAAATGAATCAAAAATAAGTTTTGCAATCGCGTCCTTTGATTTTAACTGATTTTTTTTAAATATATTCGCCAAAAGGTTATATTAAGACAATTCTTGAAAATTACTATCAATCACGCTTCAGTTATTATTTGTTTTTACAATAACAAAACCAAATAATTTCCCTTGCTTTTACTTTATTTTCCAGAACTCATTCTCAAATTATGAACCAAACATATCTTTTGAGTTCTATTTCAGAACTCTCTATCTATGTGTACCATTTGTCTTTATTTAGAAATCCAAAACGCCCATCCTACAAGAGAACATAAACTCTCTCTCTCTCTCTCTCTCTCTCTCTCTCTCTCTCTCTGTATCTCTCTCTCTCTGTATCTCTCTCTAATAATTGAGTAGAATGGAAGGTGGCAACGAATACAAGAAAGGGTTGTGGACAGAGGAGGAAGACAGAGTTTTAATGGACTATGTGAGGGTGAATGGCAAAGGGAAGTGGAATCGAGTGGCTAAAATGACAGGTATTTTTCCTTAATAGTTAAAAATATCAATGTAGAATCATGGAATATTAGAGAGACTTGTTGCAATTTTGTACAGGTTTGAAGAGATGTGGCAAGAGTTGCAGATTAAGGTGGATTAATTATTTAAGTCCTAGTGTTAAGCGTGGTGATTTCTCTGAGGAAGAAGAAGACCTCATAATTCGACTCCATAAGCTTCTCGGAAATAGGTACTCTATCTCCATGCATATCTTATTGAAAGCTTTTTTTTATTAAACTTAAATAGTAATAGATAATAACTCATACATCTGACAGATCTAGACAATTTTTTTTTTCCAGAAAATGGACATTAAACTTCATAAAAAATTCAATTAATACATTAATCATTAGTTTATTATTATGATTCATTAATACATAAATCATTTTGGGATGATTTTTATATAAAAAAATTATTCGTTTTTCCAAAGTTTTAAGACTCATTCTATATCAATGAAAATATTTCATAGAGCTAATTATGATCATTCTTCAATAAGTCATTCCTAGTAAAAGGCCAAAAAGATTCATTTATTTATTGGGCATGGAGATTGGGAAATAGAAAGCTTCTATTTTTTCAACATTTCTTTTTCTTTCAACGATATTATATCTTAGTCAACCACTTTAAAACATATGGTGTTCTTATTTGAGATTAATATCATAGACGTACATTGAGTAACATTGATATTATTATTCATAATTAATTATCTATATATATATATAATAATTAATTCTTGAACCAAATTATTAAAACGTTGATTATATATACTACTTATTTTTTAAACCAAATCATTAGATGTTAATTTAAAGATTAATAGTCAATTGCCACATGGAATGTAGAAGGTTCTTTAGGAACTTAAGAATGATAGATCGAAAAAATGATCTAAAAATTATTCTAATTTATTTATCATTTTTAATATATTATAAATTATGGATTATAGATATGAAGTATAATTTTAACAAGATTACGTTAAACTAACAATAAGCGCCAAAAATCCGACAAAGTCAACTATTTTGGCATAATTTTTTGCTTAAATGAATGATAAACTTATAGTTGAAAACAATCAAGAAAAGGAGGTTGCGCCTGTGCCTTTAACTACATCCGTCTATGTACTTTTTTAATCATATGATATTTACTTTTGCATTGCTCATATCATGTATACCAAATATGCCATCAATAGATTCGTCACTTAATTGTTGTCTATGTTCATATATAACTCACACGACATACTCAAAGTATGTTAACAATGAATTAATGAGTTGAAGTGGCTATAAAAGAAAATTACATTTAACAATTATCACATCAATTATTTTTCTAGCACGTATATAATGATGGGTAAGTTTCATTCATTTTAGGTGGTCTTTGATTGCTGGGAGGGTACCCGGTAGAACTGATAACCAAGTGAAGAATCATTGGAACTCTCATTTGAGCAAAAAGCTAGGAGTAAAAAAGGTCCTAACTAAGGTAACTTCTTCTCCACCACATATGAAGGATCTAATCAACAACAAAGTCGATTTCGAGCTGCTCAATGATTCCACAAGTAACAAAGTCGACAAACATGGCTGTTGTCAAAATGAGATTGGGTTGGGGAGCAAAGAGGAGGCCGAGTTGATAAGTAATAACTTCGAAACGCATTCTAATTGGTTTTCTAACATAGATACTCATTTCTATAGTCCTTTACTGTTGGATCCTCTACTTGAATTTCCTTTCAACTTCGTTTGGGATGGTTTTTAGAATTTCATTCATGTACTCTCAAAATAATCTCTAAATGTAAGCCTATCGAGAAAAATAAATAAATTCAATTACTTATATTTTATTCTGTTAATTCTTACTTGACAATTCACGAAAAAGTATAAAAGGTCATGAAATATTAAAATTAAGATGGACATATAAATTTGTGTTAGATTACTTTAGCTGAGAGAAAATAAAGAAACATATTATAAAATTGTCACATGTAGAAAGAGAGTTAGACGCGTCACATACATGACAAACTACGTCGTTTTGTGGTTATTGTGCCAAATCATATTTTAATTACTTGATTCATGAGATGAAAATAGATCAACTATGGACAATATCTACTCATACTGGTGTGGTTTAGTTTACAAAACATTTACTTTTCCTCAAATTTATACTTCTTACCAGCATATGTAGCAGAACAGAAAAATCACAGTCCTACTACTATATACCTGGATGACATTGGAGCTCACTCGAACAGTATATCTTGATTCTATAGTTATATCAAACCAGAGGAGGTTTGAGCACAATTCAATTGAAGAGGAGTATCATTCCACATTTTCATACTCCAATACTTTCATTAAACATGTGCTCAACAGTTTCCACACTAGCATTACATAGAAGACATCTATGAGAGGGTTAAAGTCACAATAATATATAGCTTTAAGATGGTGTTTGACTCAACATTTTAAAATAAGATAGCCTAGTGTAAGCTTTAAGCTAAAATAATGTAGTTTATTAGCTTAAAATTTGGTTGAAAAAGTATAGCACTTAACCTTGTTTAGTTTTTTAATATTTTCAAGACTACTTTTTTTTATTATAAAAACTGTGGAAATATCAGTACTAATGTATAATGATATTATGCAAAAGGACAAGACAGAATGTGAAGTAGAAGACAAATTGAAAAATAAGCAAGAAGACGACGAGGAAAGCAAGAAGGAAAAGAAGAGAGGCAGGCTGAGAATGATAGCCTCGATTAACCTTTCATTAAGCTCAACTAAGACAACATATACAAGTCTAATTACTAATAACAGAAATGATAGTTAGAATGATAGTTAGTAAACAATATTTACTTACTAAGTACAATTGAGTGAGCTTAATAGAAGTACAATACAGTAAAGCATGTAAAGCATAAACTCTTACCATTATTCTTAACACCCCCTCAAACTCATGTACTCTTGAGAGGGCATGAGTTTGTTCTTAAGGGACAAAAATATGGAAGATGCTAATGGCTTTATAAACATGTCTGCGAGCTGGAACTCAATACTTATGTGTTTAACATGAAGATCTTTCTTCACAACTCTCTCTCTAACGAATTGGTATCTATTTCAACATGCTTAGTTCTAGCATGAAAAATAGGATTAGAAGCCTATGCTATGGCAGAGGTGCTATCACACTAGAGAGTTGGAGGAGCATTGAGAAAAATGTCCAGATCACATAGAAACTATCTTAACTAAGCAAGTTCAGCTGCAATATTAGCTAAAGCCTTATATTTAGCCTCTTTTGAGGACCTAGCCACTGTAGGTTGCTTCTTAACACACCAAGAGATATGATTTAAGTCAAGAAAAATAACAAAACCTGGAGTTAAACATCTATCTGAAGGGTCCCCTGCCCAATCTGCAAGTAAAGGCATGAAGATTAATAGGGCCATATTTGAACCATAAACCACTACAGAAAGTGCCAGAGATGTATCTGAGGATGCGTTTAACGGTAGAAAAATGAGTGGTTGTGAGAGCATGTATGAATTGGCACACTTTATTCACTGCAAAGGCAATGCCTGGCCTGGTAAATGTCAAATGCTGAAGTGCACCAACTAAGCTTATGTTCACTATTATATCAAATAAGGGTGACCCATTGTGATCTGATAAGGAAGTTTTGGTGAAGCTAGGTGAGATGCAAGGCTTGGCTAGACTCATTCCAGCCTTCAAAAGAAAGTCTTGAGCATACTTTTATTGATTCATAAAGATGCCTAGATCTGTATAGTGAACTTCAAGCCCCAAGCAATATTTCAATTTTCCCAAATCTGTCATATCAAATTCTTGCTTCAACACAAAAATTAGATGCTCTACATAAGTTTACTCAGTACCTGCTATCACAATATCATCGACATACAACAAAAGGTATGTTACAAAGTTGCCGTCAGTCCTGATAAACAATGATGCATCTGAAGAAGAAGCTAAGAAGCCCAAGTTACTCAGATATGTGGTAAATCATTCAAACCAGGACTTTGGTGCGTGTTTTAAACCATACAGTGACTTGTTCAGCTTGCACATATAGTTGGGAAACTCCTTGATGATAAAACCTGGAGGTTGACTCATATATACCTCTTCTTGAAGCAACCCATGTAAGAAGACATTTTTAACATCAAGTTACCTCAAATTCACAAAATTACGAACAAAACAACTTTCAGACCTATGAAAGTGCTTAAAACGGTATTTGTTGGGCCTGAAACTGGGCTGTGAGGGGAATTCCCATCACACATGTAAATCTCTGAATTACCTTCGATTTAATATTTTACAGGCCATGTGGTTTAACCCGAGTAAAAAATTACATCATCTGAAAGTTGATTTGCGCGTGCCACGATCCATTAGCTTCAGAAATTTTAAAGTTGCACCGCCCACATCATATAAGTATTTTTTCCGTTCTGTCTTTCATTTTTCATTTTTTTTGGTTCACGGTTAAATATTGAAAAAAACGAAGAGAAAATAATTGAACTAAAAGTATTAGTTATCTTTAAATGCAAACTGAAAAAAGTTGCATAAAGAACTGAACTAAAACGATTTAACAAGATGTTTTATTTGGTTATGAGAAAAATTAGATCCTTTCAAACAAAAGCTAAATTTATGATACAGCAATAACTTTCTCAAAACTCCTACTTTGGGAGACCGTAATTTTATACATTAAACCACATAAACTTTTTCCATCCAAATCTTAGAATCTACCAATCAATAATCGGTCATATGAGAGAGAGAAAAGAATGATGGAGGTGCAGTAGTGTGTGTGTGTTTGAGAAGAGATATGGAGGCATAAAGATATGGAAACTGGGGGTTAGTGAGTTGGGAATGAGTTTTGATTTTACGGTTAAATTATCTTTAGTTTGAGGTTTCAAAAAAAAAAGTTATTTAAAGGAAAGGTATAGATAATAAAGATTTAATGATTCCATTCGAGTTTTTTAAAGTGTCGGAATCTTTGAACCGAATACAAATTTTGGTTTTCTTAGTTTGCCGAACTGAACCAAATTGAATGAAACTTGAAAATCTTGAGCCGTCTTGGTGTAGTTCATCAATTTGGTAGGTTTTCAAATACCCATAATAATATAGAACCATGTATGTATCATGTTTAGATATTTGAAAGAACTTGAGTTTTACTTGGACGTAAAATCATATATAAAATTATTTTGAACCATTAAACACTAAGTTAATTTTAACTGTCAAAGTTACGTTAATACAGATACCAAATTACGTACATCCGAAAGTAATTAAGTTAAAATAAATATATTCTAACGTATTTGATAAACATTAAATTAAAATAAATTATAATTTAAAAGTGATTCTCAGATAAAAGGCATACTTAAGATGTGAAGATGACTCTATTTTAGGACAACATATCTGATGATATTGAGAGGTTTGTCAAAAAACTTTTTTCGTGTTAAATACGATCGATTTGTCTCATCCGTCCCAATAACTTCATAAACAACTCAATTTGTTTTTTTTTTTTAATTTTGACCCATTATTCTTTTAAGGTTTAACTTTAATCTTTTTAACTTTAAAACTTTTTTTTTTAAATTTTTCGCCCTTAAAATTTTAGCTCAATTTTAACCTTAAAATGTTCAAAAAAATTCTACAAAGACCCAAAATATTTTTTGTCCCACGGTCCCGAACCGTGAACTATCTCGTTCCGTCCTGCTAAGTTTTTGTCCTTCCCACAGGATGGGACGGGACTAAAAATACCATATCCCATCTCAAATGGGGCGAGACAAAAAATGTAAAAAATTATTTTGTCTCGTTTTATGTATACCCCTAAAAATAAGATAGATAAATTAACAGAACCACGTTAAAAATCATATTTTAATATTGAGGCGTTGGTTGCAATAACCTTTTGTACTTCGGAAAAAAACACCCTTAAACCAATCAACTCAAAACTACTAACAAGGAGGTTGCAGCTTAATTGGTCTGGCAGTGAGTTTGTTGTTATCTACAACCCATCAGATCGATCGACACTCATAACCACTAGAAATTTAGTTAAACCGTGTTGTGTTCTAAGTTGTGATCGAGACCAAATCACGCTATATTTAAGAACCCATGATATAGTCAAACGCGAGTCCCAATATTCGTGTTAATTTTTTTTAAAGTTATTACGTTAAATATATATATTTTAAGCTAATTTAATAAATATAAGTTTTTTTCAATCTTTAAATAAATATACATATTTTCTTGTCACGTCATCAATAATTATTTAATAATTATGATGAGATGATTTTACCCTTAAAAATATAGATTCAAATCTTTCATTGATTTTTTTTATTAATTAAATCTTCGGGTAATTAATGATTGAACCTCCTTCATTAATATTAGTTTGGGCAAGATTCTATCTAATTAATGATATCATCAAATCAATCTCTACTATTCAACAAAATTTTGGGGGATGTTTGCTTGACTTGTGTAGTTCTCTATAACATTTATGGTATTATAGTTTCATTGTTCATTCTCTTTTAAAAATTCTTCAAAACTCCATTGTTAATTTCTTCATTAGAGATTCATTAATGAAAGGTATGTTTTTTGTCCCATCATTAGTGAATTATCATCATAATATTCATCATTCTTCTTCCTTAATTAATCTATTTCAATGCACTGATTTTCGAGTTTTTGTTTATTTATTATATATCAGTATATCATAAATATCAGTGATTTAACTAAAAATCATCTATATACCACTGGATAATCTATTTTAGTCTTCAGATGTTTGGTTGATGGATAGTTGAAATGATATGATTTGATTATGATTAATGACGGTTTACTTTTGTCAGTCTTTTATTGGAAATCGGTGATAGACGATGAGAATTATTTTTACTATGGTTAATTGGTGGTTCCCTTGTATTTATTGAAGATGATAGAAGAAAAGATTGTACCGTTTTTCTATTGACAAATGTTTTCGTTAGTATGAGAGTAATTGATGGCGTCAATGGAATATTTTCCTCTATCCAGTATAACAAAGAAAAAGGACTACATGAAGAAGAGAAGAACTATGGTTTTGAAAGATGAGAGGATTTCCTTGTTTTTTTTTTCATTTGTTTTTTGATTGATTGATTTACAATTGGGAGATAATCTTACCATGGTTAATTTAATAGTTACTAAAACTATAGTTAATTTATTTTTATTTTCACTTTTTTGGTAGTATATGATTGATGGAGTTCAAATTTGGAACTTTTGTTAACTAATGTTTGGAGGGAAGTTAGTACAAGGATATTTACTTATTTTAGGATATTTAAGATTATATTAATATTTGGAGGGAACTTTTGTTAATACAAAAATATTTAAGATTCTATTAATTATGATTTTCAAGGAGTTAAATGTAGTTTTCTTATTTTAAAATATATGATTTATTTATATCAGATTTACCTGTCTACTTAAATCTATTAAAAATATACTATTTTGTAAAACACACCCTCTAAAATTGTCTATTATATAAAATTTCTAAAAAAAAATTAAGTTACTAAGAACAACTCATTAAAGCAAATTCACACAGGCAAAAAAAAGAAAATAATGAAAGAATTATGAGTCCACGAGGGGCGAGAGGATAGGGTTGATAATTGCCTTGATTGCCTTTTATTAGTAAGAATGATTGAGGCTATTCAATAAGACAAAGTAACAAAAACAAATTCAATTACCATGATTATTATTTGATTAACTTCCAAAAAGGTTCCACACAGCGGGACCATCTAAACTTTTAGCTTTTTTTTAGCAATAACATTGTCCATGGTCCCTTCTCATTGGTGTCTGTGTATAATCCAAATATATTGGGCATTGTAGATGCAAGGACGTCACGTGAGTGAGGTGTAAGAGTGGTCTAGTCCTAGTTTGTGATCGGAACAACGTCTGAGAACGTCGGGGAGGACGTCAGGAGGTAAAAGGGGAGCACTTAGACACTCAAGGGCGGTGACAAATGCTAGCTTGCTCTCTCTCTAGAATTGAGAGTTTCTCACTCTAGAGATAAGAGTTTCTCTCTCTAAAGTGGGAGCTTCTCTCTCTAAACTTCCTCATTCTCCTTCAAATGATGGAGGAGTCCTCCTTTTATAGGTGAACAAAAGGAGGGAGACCATTGCAACTAATCTATTGATTAGTTACAAGTCCACCAATCGAATCACGTCATTTAAACTAATTGATCATGCTTAGTTGAGTAAGATGAGGATTACACATGAGCCAAACGGGTGACGCCACATGGGTCTTGTAGTGACCATGATCTAGGGTGAACATGCCTAGCCGGTGGGGCATAACGGCGGTGTTCACCCAACGCCTCCTCTCAAGGGTTCTCTCAAACCAATCTCTCCCCAAGGTGGGATGGTAGCACACCCTCAATGTCTAGAGTGGTCGTACTGAGTAGATATGTCCCCCGTCTAGTACAACGTAACCTCGCCCCTAATCTTACCAGTCCACAGCCTCCCAAGCATTCCCAAACAACTATGCATCCACCCAAGTCTTTGTCACTTGACTTGATGATTTGTGATGTGATAATTCGTTGTGATAGTGTAGCGGTGTGTCTTGTCTAAAGCGTGTAATCATTGTCTCCAAGTTGCATTACAGAGGGTGATCTAGGCATCTCCATGGTACACCCATGAGGGCGACATCAATGGTGTTACCATGGGGTGACATCAATGGTGTTACCGCAGGGGTGACACCCCATGGTGCTGCAATGGGGACGACCCCCATGGGTACCTCAATAGCGGCACCCCAAGGGGTGCAACTCAGCGGTGACATTCCATGATACGTACTTGGTGGAGACACTCCTGATACATCATAAGAGTTGCGTTTTACGAATAATCAATATTGAAGTCTTTAACCCTCATCTACATACATTTAAGTAATAATAAAAAATATCGAAGTGAAACAAAAAATGCTCACGCAAAATTAAAGTTGTACAAATGGCAGGTTAAATCCTATTTTAATGGAATACTTTGAGACTATTAAGAGCCACAAAGTTTTATAATAGAATTCTATAATACTTATATTATTTCATAAATTTATAATAGTATTTATATATCTGAAATTTTTTTCTAAAAGTGATACTACAAAAATATTTGGAATATTCAGTTCCTTTTCAAAAAAAAAAAAACAAATGTGATATTAAAATGAAATTGATAACCATGCTTCCATGGTTACTAGTTCGATCTACATATAAATCATTAGAGATTTATCTAATCGTTAACTTCAATGATCATGAGATTAGTTGGGTACAAACCCTAAAGCCCTTGTTATAATAAACTTTTTAAGATTTATCTTCAATTAGATGTGGATGTTATGGATGATGATTTTTTAGGACAAATTGTGAAAATAATCACAGCATTTTAGTTATTTTCAAATCAAATTTGTTGAACAATATTTTTAGCGAATTTAGTACCTCAGCGAATTCAGTATATGCAATTTATTTGTTTTTACAATTAAACATTATTTGTTTTTCAATTAAACATGTTACACAATTCAGATAGTTTTAAAGCGGCCCAGCCTAATAATATATTTGATTCGTTTTAAAAATCATTTAGTACCAAATATTTTGAAAATTTTGTATAAGTGTGAATTTGATTTGATTTGAAAAATTTGTGAATTTGATTTGATTTGAAAAATTTGTATAAGTGTGAAACATTAATCTAACTGAAATATCAATTATATTTTAGTACATATTAATTGTGTACGTGGAGGCACTAATTTTTTAATAGATTTTATATAAGATATACAAAATTTTCAAAACGTGAATGTACTAAATTCACTAAAATATTTCCCGGTGTGATTAAAAACATTTCAAGTGGAGAGGATATTTTCACCTTTAACATTTTTTTCCTTTTTATGACGGTAAATCTCTTGGTATATGATTTTTCTGACCTAAATAAATGTGACTCTGACAGCTAGGTTACGAGAAGACAATATCTATCTCTGGAACAGGAGAAGAATCATTCTTCTTTTCTATTCTTTACAACCCTTTCCATACCTTATTTCATTTCCTTAAGTTGAGTTAGCTTTTTGATAGAAAAGACGGTAGTAGAGTTGCGTCAAATCCTTCGTCTTACTCTACTATTTGTTTTCCAAGCGGGGATGCCCAGTGTTCCCTGCTCTAGCTCCTCCGATTTCCCTTTCCTTTGTAGCTTGAATATTTTCACCTTTAATGTTCCAAAACGCTAATGTACATTTTAACAACAACATGATTAATGTGCTAATGTTCTAAGAATGTTATAATTAATTTTAATATTTTAATGTTTGTTTTGAATGTCATTAGTGTTGGAACAAAGGTATTACTCACAAGCAACAAAAATAATAACAAGACGTTAAAAGGAAAAAAATTTAATAATACAATTCAATTTCTCTCGGAAGATTTTCATACCCATCGGAGATCAGCTGATCAAGTTACGAAGGCAGAAGTTTGAGTCTCTCAATGTAAAAGCCATGCAAGTATTTGTTTTTTCAAAACAAAATTACAGTTTTACATTGATCGGAGATACTTGCATTCAAGCATATGACCTTATAAAACGAATTTAGTAACTTAATTATTGTACCAACTCTTTTTGTCAGCAACATAGTATAAACATAACATGTTGACTTTGTTAGAATTAAGCTGTAAATAGCGAAGATTGAACTATTCACGTTGTGTATCATTTTCTTTATGAGATTCGTAATCAAGTTCTCGAGTGAGAAAAATGTGTTTTCATTATACTATGCGGCTAATTACAAGTTTATAAAAAGAATATCTTTCTTCTAGAGATGTCTATTTAATACTAGTATAATTTATTTTTCTATTGAATACCTAATTAACCAAAGAAATATTATAATAAATGAGATCTAAATAAATAAGTAATGAAATAACGGAGGAAAACAATAATAAAGCCCATTAGGACAATTTAATCATAACGAATCCATCCCTAAATCTTTTTAATTAATAGATTAATTAAATCTTTCAACCTAACATGTTGCTAATGGTTTCACATATTCTTATTAATATTATATTCCTAGATATATCATTTGTACTTTCATTCCGATCAACTAATTATATTTCTAGATATGAATTTAGATGATATAACCCTTTTTTTTATCATGAGAAACGTTTAATGATTACACAAACTATAATCTCATCTTGTGATTAAACAATGTAGTTTATGGTATATATTCAGAAACTATTTTATGGATAATTCATTTCAGTCTGAATCTAGATCCTCAAAACAACCAATTATTTAAAAATATTGAGTAAATAAAAAATATTCAACATGTAAGGAATAAGATAAAATTAAATTACATTAAAATAAAGGAGTTTATAGCTAGGCTACGGTAGCCCTAGTATAAGAAAATTAGCTCCTCATGAAAAATATAAAAATATAATGGGAAGAGATGATCATCTTCAATTTACAAGTGAGATTAGAAAAAATATATATAAAACACCTATTCTCTACTTTATAAGAGAAGTCCTTTTCGTTTCTCTCTCATATAGAGAAGTTACAATCTATGTTTGGTTGCTAAGATAAAGCTGTGTTTGTGCTTCTGAGGAATCTCTTTAGGAAAAAAATATTATACTGAAAATTTAATACTTTTTTATATAATTTGATGACATATATACATTTTTTATAAATTTAAAAAATTTACTCTTTTTTTAAAATTTAAATAAAATATAATATTTTTAAACACGTTTTAATTTTAATAATAAACAAAAATATTCCATATTCGTGTATCCATACTTTCTCCTCCTCTGTATGATTCCTTTTTTTATCGAATACTTCGGCCAAGAGAGAAGGAAAGAGATAGAATTAGTGTGCTTTGTAAGGACCAGGTGGCGAAAGATCATTAGGTGCTGGAGACAAGACGACGCGTGGCGAAAAATCATTAGTGGAGAGCTGAGAATGGGACGCAGAACAAGGATGCCGAGAGGCACCAGAATATATACGGAAAGACGACCTTTTTCCATGCGTCAGGGACTAGGCACGCCTTTTCGACGCGTGTAATATACATACGCTCCTGAGCCATCGGATGTAGATTAGGGCTTCCGGTCCTGCTCTTATGTGGCTGCACATGACATCATTATGTTGCCGAAATCTTGTTTTTCTTCGTTTTTCAGCTTTATTCTATTTTACTTGAATGACCTCTTAACTTTGTTTATTTGCACATAACTCCATATCAATGCTTGACCTATTTTTAGCTTGAGTTTTCTTAACTTATTAAAACTATAAAACTCACACGAAACACATTATAACGACAATTTCATCAAAAAACTAGCCAAAATAATAAATAATAAGGCAAACTAAATGTACAAAATATTCAATATATCAAATAGCCTCAAACCTATCTTCTGCTAGTCCTTAAGTAAAACTGCAAAGTAAAAACTAAAAAAATGAATTAAAATAAAATCTTCCTGTCGTAACATGCCTGCGACATAGAACGATGATTGAAAAAGATATTTGAAAATATTATGGACCACCTCACAACACATGCTGTTAAAACAATTACTAAAATTTATCAACAAAAAAATATTTTGGAAAACTATTTTTACATGTCCCACAATGTACTATCCTGTAAAAAAAATAAAACAAGTTTTGTGATATTAACGAGTGACAAATAATACATTAATAAATAACTTTATTAATTTGCTATTAAAAATATTTATATGATTAGAAAATATTAGAATTACGAATTGGACTTCAAAAAATAGTTCCTATTTAATTATTTTGAGAAATTAGACTTCGAATATTTCTCAAGATATTATTTTAATAATCATGTATGTATAAACTTATTTTTGAACAATTTGAGATTGTAAAAATCATGCTGAAATCAGGCTCGAACTTCCAAGTATGATTTATTATATATTGATTGTAGAGAATTAGACTTCCAATATCTCTAAATCCTTTTTTATGAAATAATTTATAAATTTATGAAAAATATTAGAATTAATTTTGGACTTCAGAAATATATAATTCCTCACCTCTTAAGAATAGAAAATTGGACTTCCAATATCTCTAAAACCCGATTTCAAAATTTTAGGTTTGAAAAAAAATAAACTATTTTTCAAACATTAATTTAAGTAATAGTAATGAGAATCGTGTAGATTTACAAAATAATAAATAGTTTAAAATATCCTCATATATCTATTAATATATTAGCATAGAGATATAAGATAATGCAAGGAAGAAAAATATATATACATTAAAAATAATAATATTGTTTACCAAACTTTTAGAATAATCGGTAGATGTTCACAATATTGGATTGGATTCTAAGAGTTATCATTATGAAGATTTTAAGAAGATCATCCAAACTAACATGAAGTAATGAGTCTTTCCAGATATGTGAAATATTTGACTGGAAAGAGTTTCTTGAATTTTAGACTTTTAGGTTAACGATGATGGTGTTTATTTCAATCAAAAAGTAGGTTGGAATGATTGAATTTAATGAGAGGGTTTGAATGGTGGTGGTCGTTCGTTGAAAAAGTCACCGGTAACACGGTTAATGGAAGAGTTAACCAAAACTTTAAGTCGCCGATGACGGATACGGATAATGGCCGTATCTCGGTAGTTAATGTTGAGACGAATCTAACAGTAGTTTTTACGTCATCAGAAATCGGCGGCTGGAGACGGCTCCGACCCCAAGAGTGGGTGTGGGGCACTCTCTTCACTCTTTCTCTCTCTCTCTAAAATTGTATATTTTTCACTCTCTAGAAAAATCGATCCTCTCTTTAATCTACCAAAAAAGTCATCTTTTTACATGTGAAAATTATGTTCAATAGTGAAAGGAAATAAAATCATATTTAATGCTCAAATTTTAGAAAAGTAATTGATGTTTAATATATTACCAAATATGAAAAATGTAATTAGACTTAATTTTGTACACTTACATTTATTAATGAGAGAGATTTTATTTTTTACCATGAAGAGAGAATTATTCAACATCATGTTTAATACTCCAAATTTGGGTAGTTGATTAATACTTAATATATTTTCAATCATGAAGAATGTATCTAGACATAATCTTCTATCATTGAATCTACTAATAAAAGAAAATTTATTTTTTACAATGAAGAGAAAAGTATTTAAAACTTAATTTTTCCTTTTTTCAATTTATTTTTACCTTTTTCGTTAATTAATTTAATTTCAAATTTTGAATGTTTTTTATTTTATTTTTATTATTGATTTTTTGGGGTTTTGGGGGCTCTAATATTGCGCCAAAAAGTAAAATGGTCTGGAAACAATGACCCGAACCCACACGACATCTACACTGCCCTTCTTTGTTTACTCTCCTAAACTCAGGAAGTGTACAAATGTGTAGATGAGTATTTTGATCGACATAAAAAATGACTACATGGGTAAGTGGAATAGAGACCTCAACGTAAGTCTTCGATAGAACTCATGGATAGACACATGCTTCAATCTTAACTGAGCCAGGTTTAATTTAACCAAAAATGAGAAAGACGAAATTAGATAGACACATGCATCAACCTCGACTGAGTCAGGTTTGATTTAATCGAAAATAGAAATGGAGTTGGATAGACACATGCTTCGACCTCAATGTAAGTTAGGTTCTATTTAACCTAAAATGAAAAGATGGACTTGGATAGACACAGGCTTCGATCTCGACTGAGTTAGGTTTGATTTAACAAAAAATATTTAAAATGACAACGTACCTGGATAGACACAGGCTTCGACCTCGATTAAGTCTGGTTTGATTTGCTAAAAAATCCTTAAAATGAAAACAAACCTGGATAGACATAGGTTTCAACCTCGACTGAGTTGGATTCGATTAAACCAAAGATATTAAAAATGACAACAAACGTGGATAGACATAGGCTTCGACCTCAATTGAGTCAGGTTTGATTTAACCAAAAATATTTAAAATAAAAATGAACCTGAATAGACATAGGCTTCGACCTCGACTGAGTCGAATTCGATTTAACTAAAGATATTGAAAATGAAAACAGATCTGGATAGACACAGGCTTCGACCTCGACTGAGTTTATTCGATTTAACTGAAAATGAAAATGGATTTGGATGCCGCAGGCTTCAACCTCGACTGAGTCAGTCGACACCAGACTTTAACCACAACCGAGCTGACTTCGATTTAACCGAAAATGAAATAAAGGACCTGACACTGACACCACGCTTTAACCGTGACTGAGTTAGGTTCGATTTAAGCGAAAATTAAAAATTGACATGGCGTTGACACCAGGCTTTGACCGCGATCGAATCAGGTTCGATTTAAACTTATTGATTGAAACAGACCTAGCGCTGACACCAGGTTTTGACCGTGAATGTGTCGGGTTTGATTTAACTATATTTATTGAGACAGACCTAGCGGTGACACCAGGCTTCAACCACGACTGAGTGGGGTTTGATCTAATCATATTGGTTTAAACTGATCTGACACTAACACTAGGCTTCGACGTGACCGAATCAGGTTTGATTTAACCATATTGATTGAAATGCACTGGCACTGACACAAGGCTTCGATTGTGATCGAGTCAGATTCAATTTAACCATATTGATTGAAAATGATGTTGAAGTTGACTTATGCAAGTCTCATGTGATAACGAGAGCTAGATCAATGTAAGCTTTACATATTGTAGTGTCCACAGATTTCAAATGGATGTTCTTGATAATTTGAAATAGATGAAAATAACTAGTATGATGTTGTCTATGCAATGAAATTCTTGACTTATAACACAAGTGAGATGATATTGACAATGCGAACGTTATGCATGATTGTGAATATTTTAAGAAAATCTTATGATGGGCGTTTTCAGAATGGGTCATCGTGGTCATCTCCATCATCATTCAAAATAATCATTAGGACTAGGATCATGGATTGATAAGGAGACGCCGAGCATACTTTTGAGAGAATCATGCATTCTTTTGTACTGGATCATGCCCCAATATTCAACATTTTTCCAATGGCGAAAAAAAGTAAATAATTTTTGTTATTTTGCTTCTTTTCTTCACATTCAAATGTGTGAAGCACCCAATAGTATTTTTTGAGCTTTCATTATGAGCATACTACCTTGTAGGTGCAGTCATATCCTCTTACCAATGGTGTGATTTTGGATTTTCACCATAACTGCAACTCTTCTTCTTTTCGTCGGATCATGCTTCAAGATTTCAACTTTGTTTTTGCGAGAGATGAAAATGAGAAACGGAAATTTTTATCTTGATACATCTTGTAAAATGTCACAACGCCCCTTTTGAGTTTTCATTGTGCATATGTTACCTTGTAGCTATAGTCTTACTTTTTTTTCCCATGGTGTCATTTCATCTTTTCACCACGCCTTAGACTGCATTTTTTTTCTTTTTTTTGGCTAAAGAATCATGCTTCTAAGTTATGTCAACATTAATCTACAATATCATCTGTTTTGAATGTAGTGGGGGCAAGGAATGAAGAAAGTAAGAATGATAGAATATATATTGTGACTGAAAGACTTTTTATTGACTAAGAAATGGTGATAAACAAAGTTTTGAAGAGATTATAAAAAACTAAATTGTGGAATAAGTTATTTCACCTAACTTCACATTTCCACACTGATAGTGATCATTTATTTTTTTCATTTTTCTTTTTTGAAAGGTGATGTCTTGCTTATAGCAGACTTACATTGATGTACTAACTTATTCAAAACCACGCTCTTATTGTAGATGGGTCTTCTTAGTCTAGAGAGGACCTTCATTTGGACTGTAATATAGGCTAGATTTTATAGGCTTAAAAAAGAAATGATATTAAAGGCTCAAAACTCATCTGAAAATGGTATGTCTAAACCAATGATCATCGTTGATGATTTTTTTGAACAAAGACTACCTCAATGTGGGCTTAGACATTTTGTCTTGAGAAAATAAAATAGTATAAGAGTTACATAAGATCTTTTTACAAGAACTGCCCCCAATTTGAGAAAATGCAATTGCATTTTTTAACAAACTTTGCTCTAATGTACGAGGACACTCTTAAAAAATCACAGGGCTCACTTGGCTTTGACTTTTTTTTGTATTTGCAATATATTTTTCATTGAATTTTTTTCCTTTGTCTTTTCACTTTTGCCTCGATTCAGAAACTTATCAACTTATGAGACATGTACTTTGTCAAAAAGAATAATTTCTCAGTGTAAGGAGTGATCATTAATCGTGTGCCATGTAACAAATATTGCTTTAGACTTAATATGGCTTTCAAGGGATAATGTGTTTGGGATAACATAGAGAATGCCTCTCCATCATTTCCAATCACATTCGAATTCAGTAAAAACATGACCTTATATGTTGAGGTACTAACTTATTCAAAGTCACGCTCTTATTGTAGATAGATCTTCTTTGTCTGGAGAGGACCTTCATTTGGAATGTAATGTAGGCTAGGTTTTATAGGCTTCCAAAAGAAATGATATTAAAGGCTCAAAACACATCTGAAAAGGGTATGTCTAAACCAATGATCATCGTTGAGGATTTTTTTGAACAAAGACTGCCTCAATGTGCCTCAATGTGAGCATATACATTTTGTTTTGAGAAACTAAAATAGTATAAGAGTTGCATAAGATTTGTTTTACAACAACTGCCTCTGGTTTGAGAAAATGCAATTGCATTTTTAACAAATTTTGCTCTAATTTACGAGGACGCTCTTGGAAAATCATAGGGCTCTCTTGGCTTTCACTTTTTTTTTTGTATTCGCAATATATTTTTCATTGAATTTTTTTCCTTTGTCTTTTTGATTTTGCCTTAGTTTCAGAAACTTCTCAACTTATGAGACATGTACTTTGTCAAAAAGAATAATTTCTCAGTGTAGGGAGTGATCATTGATTGTGTGTCATGTAATAAATATTTTTTTAGACTTAATAAGGCTTGCAAAGGATAAAGTGTTTGGGATAGCAGAAAGATACTCTTCACTTTCGTCTATTTCTTTATTGAGAATGAGATCGTTGAAGCTGTAAATATTATTGCTTATTTTTTAACTTTCAAAATCATCATTCCTAATTCTGGGTTAGATTGTTGGGTAAAAGAAAAGAAATGAGAGAGATGTAAGAGTATGTCGTCAATGAACCAAAGTTGGAAATGTATTGATGACTTTTTTTTATCAAAAGGGAAAATATATTAACACAAAGAAAGTACACAATTATAAGGGACATACCCTAGGACAAACTAGAAAACAAAGAAACACTAAAGGGTGCTAAGAATCTAAAACATCAAGGACACTAAACCCATCTATCAAAACAAGACCCATCTAAATGATAGTGTCTAACCTAGTTTAAGCAAATCAACCTATCCCCAATAAGCCTGGTAATTTTCCTAGTGATAAGCCTATCGTCAAGCACATATCTAAGAAAAACTATCATATTCCTTTCGAGCCAAATACAATAAATATAAGAGGAGAGAAAAATCTTAGAGCTAACAAATTCATAAAAAGTAGTTTTATTCAAACCCGAGAGCCAAGAAAATGAAATAGCCTAGTTCATATAGCCAAGGAAGTTGTGTTTGGTGAGAAGGTCTTTGATAATCTGTGTAGTAGAAGGACAGTCAAATAATAAGTGCTGGTAAGTCTCAAAACTAGAAGTGCAAAACACACAAGCTAGATTAACCTCAGGCTTCCATGTAATAATCTTGTCTTTTGATGCTAGCTTATTCAGGAGAGCCAAGCTAGAAATTAAGGAACATTTAGGTATACAACCAAAAAACCATATGATCTCAGCCCAAGGAACATTTTTTCTGTGATATACCAGGCAATGATAAGTCTTGCTCACAGAAAATATACCTAAAGGAGAATCATGCCTAACCATATGTCTTCTACTTGAAGGGGAGGAAGATCAAGCCTGAAACCCCAGAAATTCATAGAAGAGGCAACCTGGTTATTTGGCCAGACCCAATTACCTCTTCTAGTCAGAGAACTCAACTTACTATCATAGGGTAAACTTGGACTCTCAACCAGCTGCTTTCCACCCATATAAAAAAGAATATCATGGGGATACCAAGGATCTGTGAAAAGGGTTATGTCATCTCCCCTCCCAATCTGTAAAGAACAAAAACCAGAGAGCCTCTCCCTGAGCCTAAAAATTTTTCTCCAATACCACGAAGGATCTGCTATCATTTTGACAGTGAAAATAGAGTGATCTTTGAGAAGGTTATGGTAACACCAAGCAACCCATAAAGAGTATTTAGCCTTATTCACAATCCTCTAAAGTGTCTAGCAACAACAACAACATTCCAGACAGTGAATATCTATGATATTTAGGCCCCCCTTAGTAAAGGAAGAACAGACTGAGTGTTAAGTCGTGTTAAATCTAGTGCTATGACCACACTTCTTATCCAAAGAAAGTTCCTAAGTGCAGAGTTGATGACCTTCATCACCTTATTTTGATAGAATCAGTAAACTAGACCAATATCCTTGTATAGCCAAAAGAATGGACTTAATAAGATGAGGTGATGTGTTTATTTTCCCAGCCCTTAGCACTAGTGATAATATTATCTACTAAAATCTCACAACTAGTTTTGCTAAGTTTAGTAGAAATAAGAGGGATACCAAGATATCTGACAGGAAGCTCACCCTTAGCAAAAGCGGTTTCAAATAAGACACTCATTTAAGTCTACTGACTCACACCAGAAAAAAGATATGACTCTTAGATTCATTAGGCTTCAAACCATATGAAAGGCTAAACAAGTCCAAACCATCTTTATTATTTTAACATATTGGAGAGTACCTTTGCAGAATACAAGGAGATCATCTGCAAAACACAGATTAACCCACTTACAATGAAACTGAAAACCAGGCTATTTGGAAGCTGAATTAAGAATACCAATTAATACTTTCATAGCTAGAACAAAGAGATAAGGTGACATTGGATCACCTTGTCACAAGCTTCTACCTCTAGAAAAGTACCATGAAAACCTCCATGAATATAGATAGTATAAGTGGGAGTGATAACACACTCCATGATCCAATTTATAAACCTGTCAGGAAAACTAACCCCATAGAGGACCTTACTTAAGAAGTGCCAGCTAATACTGTCATAGGCTTTAAGAAGGTCTACCTTTAACTTACATCTTGGAGCTTCATTATCCCTATGGTAGCCTCTTAGTAACTCTTGTGAAAGGAGAATATTATATGCAATATATCTTTAAGGTACAAATGCATTCTGGTTGAGGCTAATAAGCTTAGGCAGAACTATCTTAAGCCTATTAGAAATGAACTATTGATAACTTTGAAATGAACAAAAAATCAAATTGAACAAAACATGAATTGAACATAGGAAATGACTCAAAAGTAGATGCAACACGATAAAAAATAAGTGCATGGCACATTTTTTTTTCAAACATTTGACAAATCCTTTAGGAATTTGACGTTACCTCCTCACTCTTGAAAGTCACTAAGAAGTATTGACAACTCAGTCACATCCCAAATATTTAACTCATGATTAGAGTAACATTGATAGATGGAAGCCTCGATGTTTTGTAGCTATCAAAACTTTTAGCACATCAAATTGTTCCATTATCACATGAAGAGAGATGTCCACGGAATTTATAGTGGTATTATCATGATTTGGTGGAGAGTTATAACTAATTATGGGTTGTCATCAACTTTCTTGAAGTTTAGCCAACCAGCTTTGATTAGTGCCTGGATTCTATTTTTTATTAACACATAATTCTCAATTTAATGACCGATTTCCCTAGCATGATAGTCGCATCGAGCATTTGGATCATACCACATTGGATATGGCAGCTAAATGAGATCATATGGAACTTACACTGATTGATTATTTTGGATCAACTATTGTAAAAGATTTACATACGACATGAGAATTGTGTCATACTTGGTGAATCTTTGATGTTTCCATTTCATCTTTAGTTTTGATCTACATGAACAACATTTTGTAGGTGAGTTTGTGGTCTCAAACCATGTCCAGGTTTATTATGACAAACTTGTTACTGAGAGTGATAATTGCAAAGTATATGCCATATATGGTGTTGCATGTCGAAGCTATATATTATATTTTTGAAAATGGTTAAAAACTTCCATCTTGTGATGAATATTCGTAATTGACCTCTTGCACATCTCCTTTTTTTTTTTTTTTTTTTCATCTGGCCTTTATACTTGATGGCTGCTTCTAGTTTTTGAAATTCTACCATTTTACCCTAATATTATATCCTTTCATTAATTAATATAATTATAATAAATGTTATTTGAACCATTTTTACGATCATATCATAGAACGGAGACCTCAAGGTAATGAACATTGCATCCATTTCTTTTTTGATAGGGCAGGTTACACTTCAGCCTCTAACTCCCTTTACCTTTGTGCATAGTCTTTATAGCTTTTAGGGGACATTTTTCCATCCTTTACAAGCAAAAATGATCTATAGCCATGTTCATGTTGTACTTGTACTGTCTCAAGAAAGCGTCAGCTAAATATTTCAACCTCAAAATGCATTGACTATCCACTTGGATATACTAGCAAGATACGCCCCTATCAGGGTGCCTTAGAAGAAGTGAATCCGCAACTTATCGTTATGCACACATGCATCCATCCTACTACAATAAGGTAACTTCTCAGCCATGTGCTACCTTTGTATTTTTGAAACTTGGGTAGCTTGAATTTTTTAGGGATAGTTATATCTGGGACTATACATAATTATATGGCATCAATGACGGCATACACATCTGGTCCTTCAGTAGCGCGCAATCTCTCCTCTAGAAATTCTAACTTATCTCTCAATAGTAGATTTTTGCTTGACTTGGTAACAAGCATATGCATTTTTGGGTCATCAATCAGGTACGGTAATTGTCTCTTCAGCATGTTCACCTTGTGGGAGTGAAATTTTGATTGTGGCCATGTGCCTGTCTTGGGGTATTGTACCCAGTTCTGCCTGAATGCATATTTTTTTGGGCATCTGGAAACAAGTACTGCTAGATATTCACAGGTAGTGATGGGACATGCTGAAATTGATATGTCTGATGATGCTGAGAGATTGGGTTGAACCTAGTTGGGTATTATAAGAAGTTGGTCTTGTGACAATTAGCCTCTTAGTGGATTTTCAGCACTAGACTTCCCTTGGTGGCAGCAAAAAGCTCTTGTAACATACCATTTTCTCTCCTAACTCATTAATCTTTCACCTCATTTCTTCTCGTGATAAGCCTTTTTATTGCTCATACATGATTTTAGCTTGAGATCATGCCTATAAGGATGATTTTGGCACAACCAATGAGTTCTTTTTCTTTTGCTTTTTTAACGAAGAAACTAGATTAGTGTATGCATGAAGGAATGAAAGAAAGTACAATGCATCAAGGAAAGAAAAATTCATGGAGAATGAAAGAAATTAAAATGCATGAAGGAAACAATGAACCTATAATGTAGTGAAGCATGAACTAAAGGATAAACCTATAATGCATGAAAGAAATAATGAACTTACGATGCATGATTTGTATACAAATCATGAATTTAAAAAATGTTGATGGATGGTGTTAATGACAATTCTAAAAAAATGGAGAGAAAAAAGACTCGTCGCTAGAAACTTAATCTACTTGTTTGCTAAACTGGTAACAATTATGAAAAAAATGTTGCATGTAATGATGAAAATGATTAATCTATGATGATGGTGATGGTGATGACGATGATGATGATGACGATGATGATGATGACGATGATCATGATGATGATGATGATGATGACGATGATGGTGATGATGAATTGATGATGATGATGATGGGGATTTCTGAATGAGAGAAAATATATGATAGTTAAAAGATAGAAGATAATTATCCAACATCTCATACTTAACATTTGAACGACCCTAGTGTTTGTTTTCAAATGCTCAGTGAGTTTGCTTTAAGGTTGTCTAGATATATGTGGTTAGGGTCTAAAACACTTAAAAGCCTCTCAGATTGTTCACATTGTTACCAATAAAAATATAACATGGGCCCCCAATTGGACTTCTTATTGGGTCGACCTAAATGAGAATTTTTCATGAGCTTGCACGAGAACCAATATTCCATGAAGATGATCATTACTTTACTCTCACTAATCCTAAATAGTAAAGCCCAAGTAGGAGGTTGTGATTCGTGCAATGAGTGAATGGTATGAGGTGGATACAATACACATTACATTATTTACAAGTAAAATAATACGAAAGAAAAAAATACTTAAAGGGACAAAAAAGAGCATGTGACAAAAATAATTTGGCTCGACTCTCTATTAATTTAAAATAAAGTTAGAATGACCTCCGTAGGAGTCTTAAACTGACACAACGTACCTGCGACGCAAAGCGGTGATTGAAAAAGATATTTGAAAATATTATGGAGTCACCACCAATCAAATAAGGGTATGATTAATCATCCAATTTTAAAAATATATTTGAACTACGAAAGAGTTGGTCCAGGACTTGTTTGCGTGTGATGAATGTATTATCACCCCACAACACCTGTTGTTAAAATAATTATAAAAAAAATTATTTTAGAAAATTATTTTTACACGCCCCACAATGTACTATCTTTTATAAAAAATGAAAAAAGTTTTGTGACATTAATGAGTGACATGGAGGCAGTTAATAAAAAGTTTAGTACAAGCTTATATATTTATTAATATGTTAGCATAGAGATAGAAAAAAAAAGAGAGAAAAATATACATACATTAAAAATAAATAATATTGTTTGTCGTAGTAGAATAACGATAAATGTTCACGATATTGGATTGGATTCAAAGAGTTATCATTATGAAGATTTCAAGTGGATCCTCCAAACCTACTTGAAGTAATAATTCGCACCAGATATGTGGGATATTTGATCAAAAAGAGTCTATTGAATTTTAGACGTTTGAGTTAACTGAAACGGTGGTTATTTCGTCAGAAAGTAGGTTGAATGATTAAGTTTAATGAGAAGTTTGAATGTTGGTGGTCGTTCGCCAGAAAAGTCATCGGTGACGAATAATGGAAGAGTTAAATTTTTATAGACCAAAACTTTAAATGGCCGTAATCTCGGTCATCGTTTATCCGATTTGGTTGAAATCGATCCACCTTTTAAACTACCAAAAGCGTCATCTTTTTGTAGGTGAAAATTATGGTTAATAGTTAAGTAAATAGAATCATATGTAATGCTTAAATTTTAAAAAGGTAATTGATGCTTAATATATTATCTAATATGAAAAATGTCATTTTCACCATAGTCTTTCCTCCATTTCTCAGCACCACTTTTGTAGGAAGCCATTTGTATAGGGTAAATGATGCCATCATCCAATTACGTAAGAACTTTAGCACATACATCGTGTTTCATGTTTGGATTCAACATTCTTTGACTTTCAATGGTGGGCTTGTAACTGGCTTCTATCAAAATTTGGTGTATACACAAAGAAGGGCTATGCTTTCCTAGTCCATCCAAGAGGTGTCTTATGCTTTCCTAGTACTTGCAATAGCTTTTCTTCTTCTTCTTTACTTAACTCCGAGTAGATAATCACAGGTAGGGTCTCTAAGTCTTCAAGATAAGCATAATGAAGATGGGAAACTAATGACTTTAAGATACGTGTTGGGGCGATTTCAATGCTCGACTTGAGCTTTGTGGGTAAAATGCTTAAACTTCTATTTGTGTCTTGAAGGTGTGTATTGTGGCATTAACTCCATATAATTGAATATCTCCACAATTCTCAGCTCGTCTTTGATCATCTCATAGTCCTCGAGATGGCCTCTAAATGGTCTTCGAGATATTGAGTAGAGACGTGTTGAGCAACAACTTAATATATCACCTCCATTTCGAAGCAATACTCAATATCAAGTGGGTACTTTGTAGCATCAAATACATGAAACTCTATTTCTTGATCCCAATTCTTATAATCAAGAATCCTTTTTCTACATCAATCAATGTTCTTCCTTTGATCAAGAATGACTTTCCTAAAATAGTAAGGGTCTTCCTAGTTCAGAAAATCAGCAGGGAAGACGAATTTGTCTATATTGATAAGCACATCTTCAATTATTCTACGTGGGTGAGTGATATACTTGTAAGCCATTTGCAAAGTTACATTAGTTAGTTTAATCTCCCCGAACCCAATTATTTAGCAATAGACCATGATATTTAATTAATATTAGATCATAAATCACATAAAGCTTTACCTAAAAAGTAGTTCCTATAGTGCAAGGTATAGTTAAACCCCTTGGATCCTTCCTTGCATTATAGGAACTGCTTTTTAGTAAAGCTTTATGTGATTTATGATCTAATATTAATTAAATATCAAGGTTTATGCTTCTAGAAGACTGCACTGCATCATTTGTATGTTGTATGGTCTCAGCCTCATCAAGCTTCCTTTTCTTGCTCATGATATTTTTTAAGAATTTCTCATAGCTATGCATTTACTCCAATGCATCACTAAATGGAACGGTGGTCTATGACTTCTTGAAAATATCAAGGAACTTTGAGAATTATATGCCTTACTTATTTTGCGGAGACATTGAGGTAATAGAATATGAGGTATAAATGACTTAGGATCGTGAGGGACATAATTTTTTGGCAGTAGTGTGTTATGATTCTGCCAATAAGTCACCAGCTAGTGGCATAGATTCTACAACAGTATCTCTCACGGACTCCAACTATTGCTCATGTTGTTTACACTTATTTCCATCTTCTATATCCACAACAAGCTTTATTTCTCTTCCTTTATTAGTGCTTCAGCAATTTTCCCCACTTGCATCTCCAAATTTTAGATTGACGCTGCTTTGTTCTAAATACCCGTGTCAGTTTTATTTATTAACTAAGTGATCGCGTCGACAAGTTATGCAATGGCGTCCTCCCATCCTTCTTTCTTTTCTTGAACTTGAAATCATGATGGTGATCCTGGTGTATTTTGATTAATCTTCAATGAGAAATTAAGATATCTTTGCCATCATGGATTATATGTGTTAGAAAATGGATCATTGGTAGGGCGTCCATAGGTGTTCACCATGTTTGTTTGTTCTTGCAAGAATTCTGAAAAAATTTCCATCCTTGTGATCATTAACTCTAAACTTAATTAACTTATTCCTATGCTTAATTTAGATTATAGTTGTCTCTTATTAGTTCTAACTGATTGAATTACAAGGTGATCATATATGCTTGTACTACTCACTAAACACTTAGATCTACGGGATTTAAGCATCCAAGTATCATTCAAGCTATATCTATTAGATCAAACCCGTCCAGTATTTAATCTAACTTGTACCTTATTAGAGATGGTTAGTCAACAATAAAGTCTAAACATTAAGTAACCTTGAATGAAATGGTAACAAGAAATGAGCAACATAAACTTTATTAACTAGAAATAACAACTTGAAGGTTCATTACCCATACTAGTTCATTACCCAAATCAGCTAAGAATAGAAAATACTGTAAAGCAAATAAGGTTAAGAAAGAAGAAAGAGGGAATAAACGAATATCCTCTTCCTTGTCATCTTCCTTGAGTACTTCTTTTCTTTTCTGTCTTCGTTTCTCTCATTTCGTCTCTGCAAAATGTTTCTTTATTCTTAGCAAAGGTGTCGGCTCCTTTCCTCACAAAGACAAGTTGCTATCTATTGGAGCCTTGAAATTAGGGCTTTAGTTTCTTGCAAGAACGTGAGTCAAGCAACGCTACAACAAGGACCACAGGAAAAGCGCGGATGCCAACTAGATAAACTGATTTCTGAGCTCACGAGCTTTTTCTCTCTTTTTAGCGGCAGCTGGACTACACGACAAAGCCTCATGCCAAGTGTACTTGGACAATGCTATAACATCGAAGGAATTCACGCTGCAACACTTTCTCCAACTGCTAAGCTTTCAAGGAATCTACACTGAAGCACGACTTATGCATAAAAACTACTAGGAAAGCTAGCGGTAGCTAAACTCAATCGAAAGCTAAACTAAAAGGAAAATGACATAAATTAGGTAATAAACTTCTACATCACCCTAAGGTGTTGTCGTGTTCTTGATCTTGATCGAACCACTTGCATAGTTATTTACTACAGCCTTACCCGAAACAGTCAGTGCTTTATTAAAAATACGCATGAGAACTATTCTCTACTTTATAGGATTAGTCCTTTTCGGCTCTCTCTCTTCTCTCTCTCTTATAGAGAAGTTACAATCTATGTTTGGTGTCTAAACAGAGGTGTTTGTGCGTTTTAGGACTCTTTTAGGGATGCTTTATTGATCAAATGCTTCAGCCGAGAGGGAAGGAAAAGATAAAATTACTGTGCTTTTCATGGTTAAGGTCAGTGTAAGATCATTGAACATTCGAGAAGACAGGACGCATGGCAGAAGAACGTTGGAGGAAAGATGGAGTCGGACGTAGAACAGAGCAGCCGAGAAGCACTAGGATATATACAAGGTGACCAACTTTTTACTTGCGCAGCGAAAAGTAACGCGCCACTTCTTTCGCGTGTATTTCACTCGCTATCTTGAACCATGTGTGGCTGGCGTGAGATCAGGTGCCGAAATCTTATTTTCCTTCTTTTTCCCGGCTTTTTTTAATTTTTTGTTTCTACCCTATTGGCATTCTTTATTTACACATCACTCCATCATCAACTTTTGATCTATTTCTATCCTGATTTTCCCTAAATTATTAAACCTATAAAACTCACACAACACATTAAGATTGGCAGTTTCATCAAATAACTAGCCAGAATACTAAATTATAAGGTAAACTAAATGCATGAAATATTCAATAGATCATTAAGATTGTCGAAGAATAACTCACAATCGTTGTCGAGAAAAAGAAGTTTCTCAAAATCGAAAATAATCGATAGTTTCGAAATATCACTTACTAAAACAATCATTGTGTTAAATCTTTAGTTAGAATACTGTAGTAACTAATACGATTTAACTAATCAATTTTATCATTTCTATATGGTGAGTTATTCTTCGACAACGATTATAATATACAGTTAAATAATTTATTTTTGAAGTACATACAACATAAATGAGATATATAATTTTTTTAATAAAAATGAGTTACATTACTAAACAGATCGATGGCCTAAATGAGGTAATATTCCAGCCGGTATCATAGAATTTGAATTCTTAACAATATAAATGTTGTAAGGAAAAAGAGTTGAAAATTAGAGTAATAGGTCCAAAGGTTTACTGGTTCAGTCTTAAATTGTAAAAGCAATACATTTATGTTATTGGGGTATGATTATGAACCAAAGTAAAGCCTAAAAAACAGAGCTTGGACATATAGACACCAAAAGAACAGACAATTTGAGTATGATCTCTTAGCTGTTTTCACTATGACTAAAATGTACGAGACCCACTAGCATTTAAATTGATGAAGTTAAATTAAATACTGACAACGATGCTAGAAACTCAATTCTCTATAATTGAGTGTCACTTCAGAAAGTAAACCTGCCATAATTACTAGAACGTGGTGTGAGAGAAGAAATTACACAAAATACGTTTTCTAAATTCTGAAGGACAATGAGTTTGGTTTGGAAGAGAGTAAAAAAGCATTCAATGACAAATTGCCAGAAGGTTTGTCTTCTTTGATGGGAGCTCAATTAAAAGGTCAAAGCTCATGTGGTACATTAATGATATCACGTCGAAAAGCCAATGAATACCTTGACATTTTAACCTTAAATTTTAAAAACGGTTACTTTAATAATCCTTCAACTTTTAAAACATATATCACTTAATCTAAAGAATAAGCTGTTGTTACTTTCATTAAGCGAAATTCATGAATGCATAACAAAGTTTTCATTTTGAGGTCATTGGAATTCTTCAACTTTGATAGTTTGACTCTTTAGTTTAAAACTGGACACTTAAATCTTTTGACTTCAAAACATAAATCATATGGTCACGTATTAAAAATTAGTTAATTTGATCAATGTCAACCAAAATCACTTAAAATGTATCAAAATTCAAGGAGTTCCAGTCGTCACAAAATGAGCTCACGTACATGCCTGACACGAATTTCCCATTAATAAAAGTAACAATACTTTAGTTTGATGTTAAAAATATATATGGTTAAAATTAAGCGACTAAAAGTGCCTATTTTCAAAACTTGTGAGATTAAAGTATTCCATAACTCAAAATTCCTAATAGCTTTATTCTACAAAGAAAATTTTAAAGTAGTATGTCTCAACTCGTATAATCACTACATTTGACTGATTGAATTAATTCGTACTTAACCAACTTGTATTTTGGGATGTTTAATAAGTTGGGTTTCTCGATACACTGTTTTTCTTATGCTGAAGATCATATTTATTTCTCGTTAGAAAACAAATCAAACTTACACCAAGGGGTCTAAAGCCACCTCTTGTAAGCACCAACTCGTTTTCTACCAAACCAGTAATATGAAAATGAAAACCAGGAAATAAGCTAACTCTTATGTTTCGATTATAACTATATTTGGCGACATAGTCAGCAATTAAATTATATTTCTTGTTTATTCAAACCACACAACAAGAACTAGTTTGGTTTAGTTTCTCTCTAACATTACTGCATAGGGCTTTCAATCTCCAGTCAGCAGAGCCAGAGCTATTTAACCAATCTACAACTTTTTTGCAAAAAAATTCAATGATGCAAGAATATAACTGATGCAAAGGGACACTTCTTCGGGTGTCATCATTTGTCCTGAGTTTTTGCAGAGATATAATTTGTCTGTTGTCATGGAATTTATATTTACCGTTAATTGCGAAATCTCAACAGTACAGGTGTCCTGCGTTATGGGCTATAAACCTGCACACTACGGATGAAAGAACTCAAAGAACAAGGGTGATCGTGGTGTTCCTCACCTACAGACTTCCGATACTTAAGTTAGAAGTGTCAGTATTTTGGTGGAGTTCTGTAAGTCTTTTGATGGCTTCTTTTTACGATGGTTGGGGAGGGCATTTATACCCAAGGCCTACTCTTGGTGACCGTGTTGAGAAGTCTAGGTGATATGTTGTTTTACTAACAAGGAGGATGATCATTGGACAGTCGAATCATAGGTCCAATGATGCGGGGACGAGTGGAAACTTGATTTCAACTGGTAGTGATCATGGTGACGTGAGTGCATTATCTCCCTAGCTACCTAGAAAGTGACCCAGAGCTGCTGACTCCTCAACTTATGGTCTCCCGCAATTCATGTCAAGGCATTCCCAACTGGGGTTCATAGTCTACCTTCACTGAATTCCAGCTTTGGTCAGAGTCACATGACCTTGTATCTTGTTCTGGAAACCGAGTAGTGGGAAGCTCTAATAAAATCCCAGAGGTCTTGCTGCCAGGGAGAAAGACTTGTGTTGTTGTCTTACTGAGTTACGGAAAATACCCATAATAGTTGCCTCCAATCAAGGAGTCTATACGGGTCTAGACCGTTCAGGTGTGATGACTTTCCATGCGGTTAACCAAGCTCTTCAACAATGATCGTCTATGAGCCTGTACAAGTTTAATGCATTAATACTACAATCTCAACCAAGCTCATTTTTAATCATTGCCTTAAATCGCCAGATCCAACTCCAACCTGCCAAAACAAAAATATAGAAACCAATAAGAGATGTTAAATAAAATTACCACTTTAGGATATCATCAGCTTTGATAAAAAATGGTCTTAAGAAAGGTGGAAGAGTTCAAATATTTTTTACCTCTTTACCCATTCCTAACATAAATTGGGCTAAATCATCATGATGTTCTCTGGCAAGCCTACTTGCCCTGCATTTCAAAATAAAATGATATCACAAATTTTATAATGTAAACATATAAGGTAATCTATGCTACTTACATGCTTGGAGGACTTAAAAACTTTGAAAGATGGAAACTAATAGGAGCTTCTATCAAGAAGAGCTCTAGTTTTATTATGTTTTATAGGATACAAAGTCTAGCCAGGATATTGTGACAAGAATTGCTTAACTGATTCTACTGGTGAAAGATAAAAAAACTAATACAGAACATTCTATCAAGGGGAAAAAGATTATATGAGATGTGTCTCTAGTGAAAATACCCAAGAACCTGAGCACCCACATTCCTTTTGATAGCCTCTTCATGTATCCAAAATACCTTCTAGTGTAGTAATCATAACATAATCCCACTGGATAGATATATATAATCTCAACATGAATATATAATGCATGTAAATATTAGAAGCCATACGGGATGTTGATATTTGCTTCAAGAAGGGAGAAAAAATGATGAGTTCACGATGTGAAGGGAAAACACAGAGGTGCTATCATGATGGAAATTAGGGTAGTGAGGGCTTCATAAAGTGACACTACTAGGGTAGTGATGCTGGAATGCTAGCACAAAGCTTGCGAAATATCGACAATGAGACAGAGGTTATCTACAGTTAGTAGGTAAAGGACCCCATTAGAGGTGTCACTATCATAAGTGGCAGGTAAAACATTCAAGACAACACATAGAAGCATATACTTGTGTCTGACCTGTGAAGATAATAGCTTAATCAAATCTTCTTGTTCTTTTTCCACATGCTTACGGGCATCACCATATATAGATGCAGCATTTGCTAGTATTTTGTATTTTCAGCCCCGTAGTTACAACACTCCTCCGACAGCTTGGAGCTTGCCTACCATAAAGTCCATGATTAAAAAAGTAGAATGATTAATATTTTTATTGAAATTTAATAATTGTTAACAATGCCAACAAAATATTACTTTACCAAAAAGTCTTTGTGCAATAACAAACAAATTCACGGCTGCTCATGATAATAGAATACTCACATGTCTCAATATGCTTATAGCCAATGGCTATAAGTGTTTCTCCTGCTTTAACAATATCTTTTTGGAAATCCTAGTAACAGAGAGGAGAATATAATACATTTGTAAGACCAGATGAATGATCAATAAATATCAAGAAATCAACAAAAATATTTAGCGGTATACTACACCAAGCTCATTTAGCTTCTTCCATAAAAAGAGATTTAATATCATTTATACACAGCAATAAATTGAAGGGAAAAATTCTTTACCCTTCCAGCACGAGTTGATCTATATAGTTTTTCTAGTTGTTGATGTCTTTGCAACTCAGCTTCATCAATTACCATCACACCTGAACTTTCATAACCACTCCCACCAAACTGCTTTATTACAACCTAAAATCCAATAAAAACAAAATTAGCATTAGCATTTATTTTCTGACTCAATATTCATAAAGCAACATAATAAGAAATGATAAGGAAGGAATTTTCGACATGTATATTGATCTTCCTACTCATAGTCATCCTACTGCTAGCACCACCAAAGGTATCCCAAAAAAATTGAAAAATTATAGAATTATCAAATATTGCACTTCAGAGTTTCCTCTTTTTTCATATCTACTAAAACAAAAATATTCATTTAATGGGTTCTACCATAGATTTAGGCTTTAGTTTGACGGATTTATCTTTTTCTGATTGTTGAGATTAAAGAAGTGAATTCAAATATCCTTTGCCTACATTTTCTCATCTACCATTTTGGTAGATATGGGTACCGACAACACTAATGATTCGCTTATTTTTCATCCATTTCCATGAAAAAAATGACAATCTCTATCAAATTCAATGTTTAATAAATCTCTACTGCTCCCGTTTACTCGATAACACAAAGAACAAGTTGACTAATTGACCAACAAAACATAAAGAAATCAGACACCTAAATGAATTGGTTATTCAAAAAGTACCTATTGTTGCTTTGCTAGTTGATGCTTAATTTTACTGGCTTTTCTTTTAAAAACGTCCATGGCAACTAGTTGGTTTCAGCTTCTAAATTATCCTGAGGAAATCAATGTAAAAGGATTAAAAAAGACACAGTACAATAGTTGCTACCGGAGCAAGATTTGAGCTCGCAAAATCGTCAGAGATCTAATAGCCAATGCACCGTACAAGATCATAATCCATCTCTCTGAAATTTGACTGATTTTCTATGTGAAAAATTGAATTTGGCTGGCTAGGCAGATCAATAACGAAGGTTCGAGTTCCGCTCTCTCTATTCATTAAATGATAAACATAATGAAAAAAAAATTAAGGTTCAAAAGCATGACAAAAAAAGACACAAAATGAAGGCTGAAGAATACCCTTACCCTCAACGCCTATCGAGAATAGCCATAAAATTTAAAGCGCACCGTTCGATGTGGAATTTCATGGACAAGGAGGGATCTTGCATGGTGACCACCTAACGCGTACTTCATCCTTACAAATCCTCTATCGTCCTAGCTTCTCCCTCCCGAACAAAAAAGCTCGAAGAGCCATGAAGAGAGAGGCGAGGGAGAAGAAGAAAGGCAGAACTGAGACGAGTAGGGGCGAGAAAGATGAAGAGAGGCATACCTGAGACTAGAGGCGCACGGGAGAAGAAGAAAGGTAGATCTGAGACAAGTTTATGGGAAAGGGGAAATCGAAGGAGCCAATGTCATTACTTGCCAATCGCCACTGATCTCCTCTCGCCTCAATTAAAGAGAAAGAAAATAAGTAAAATTAGGGTTTAGGATGGATTAAATAGGATGGTATTTTCATAAATACAATAAACTTTAGTCATTTTTTATACCACTATAAGAAGTTATTTTGACGGCCTAAAAATTAACTGTCATTGTAGATAGTACATTAATGACAGCTAATTTTTGAGCCGTCATCTTACTCAAATTGTCTCACGCTACAGTATTTTCCTTTGACATATTCTGTCATTGTATCATTGAGGTGACTGTCATTATAAGCCAAAATTGTAGTAATGTGCAGTACTTGGTGGTATCATTCTTCTCATCAGGGGTCTTTATTACTCGAGGTTGCTTTATCATGTTTCGATCCTTGTTCACATAGTTAATCTCCTCTCTTTTGGGTGTGATGGGGTTATAGGTTGTGAATTGGCTGCTCAGGTATGGATTCTTCCCTCTTACCTATTTGAGAGAGATGGACTAGCCTCACTCGATAGTTGGACAAGCTAGATAAGTCTAGGATATAAGCCTATCTTTTCTTCGTATACCTTCTTACTCTTCTTGAGGTTATGTCTGCTAGACTTCTCCAAATCCCTCTCGCGCGAATCACCTCCTTTACGTTGATGTATGTTTGTATTCTAGTTTACAGCTCCATAGGAGAGATAAGGTCGTATTTGGCCATAGAACACCTCATCTACTGGTGGATGATCCCACTTCGTAGCACAACCATGATAGTATATTTACTTGCATTGTCAACCTGAAGAATTTCTAAGTTAAAAGGGTTCATGTAGTCTCTTAAGGTTTCTGCAGGCCTTTGTCTTAAGATCATTAGATGGGATGCTGGTTTTCTCTATTCTCATCCCTAAAAAACTACCCGAGAGCTCGGCGAAATACTGATTAGAGTTTGGCTTCAACTATCCGATCCATTTCTGAGCAGGTCCAATGAACATCGGGCGAAATAGTTTTCACATCATAGGCTCTGGAATATGGTGCATGTCCATCAATTGAAAGTTTCTAGATGCTCGAAGGGGTCATTTGCTTCGTCATAGGGATTAATAGAGTGCATATTAAACCTGGGTGATAGTTCAGCTAGTATTTTCACATAAAAGAGGACTCCGTTTGACCCAAAAATGCCTCTATGGAGGTTCTAGAGGTCTGTCTCTGCCCCTTTCTCAACTCCTCAATTTGCTATTGCAACATTTGTATTTGAGACCATGGCTTGGAGCTCTCCCTAGTGTTGCACGTTATCTCTATAGTCCTGGTTACCATTGTGTACCCGTCTTCCATAGCTTTGGTTTTTTCTTCAATGTGCGGGGCCTCTCTATCTCTTTCTCGGGGCTCTTCCCCCTTTCTCAGGTCTTTCCTTCTCCCATTTCTCGTGTATGGGAGGGACCACGGTGGTGTGATGTTTGCAGGTGGTGGTAGTGGTGCGTATTTGGGTATAGGAGACAACTACGATTTGGATGATGACTTCTATGTCTTTCTTCATTCTCCTGACCATTTTGGAGAGGGAGGAAACAGAGTATTTCTTTTTTCTCCATGTTATGGTTATAGTGGGAGGCAAGTATTTTCATGGAGAAGAGGAAAACCGATCTCCCACTTCGTTAGGAATCTTATGAGATTGTGATGACCATAGTGAACTCATTTTCCTTTACTTTACAAGGGAATAACTGATAAAAGCTTAGAAAATTTTTTGAGGAAACAAATTCTTGTCATTCCTATAGAAAGCACCAACTGTTGATGTATCAGTACACGTGTCATGCGATGATGGACTGTAAACATACACACCACAGATGAAAGAATCTAAACAACAAGGATGACGGGGATGGTTGCCTAGCTTAAGAGCCTCCCATGTTTAAGTTAGAAGTGTCAAAGTGTTTTGGCAGATTTTTTTTTATGTGTTGGATGACAGAAAATATTCATAATTGTGATGTCTTCACAATCATAAAAAGGAAAAAAAGGTTTTTCACTCCAAAACTTAATGGGAAAATGGTCTCATTCTCATATACTCCTCTGTTCAAATATATTTCCATAAATTTTGAATTGCCAAATTACACCATGAATTTTACAGGATTGGCAAAATACCCACAAATTTTCAAAATGGTAAGTTTTCCTCTCAAACTCTCATGGTTAGGCAAAAAGACTCTGCTCACTAACAGACGTTAGATATTTAATTAAAGTGATCATCGTTTCATCATCTATGGCTTGTCACGTAATAAAAGCCCATCAATAGTTGAAGTTGATCTATATGTAGTGAAAATTTTGCTGCACTACCACTTTTCCTTCTCCTAGATGTCCATTTCTTCACCTCGCCTTCTTAGTTTGTGTCTAGTTATGTTTTATCTTTGATTTTCTCCCACTCGGTATCATTTGACTCGTCAGTTTGTTGAAGTTTATACAATTTCATCATTAGATACAATCCATCCCCTCGACTACAAGTATATCAGATGAATACGTCCAAGCATTCTCTCCTAGAAGTAATAATATTCACGAACATTATATCTAACTTTTCTTTGAATTCTAGGTCTATACATTCCTTGTGTAATTTTGATGCATTTAGATATAAATACATATTGGGATTTTATATTAGAATAAAATTATGATAATAAAAGAGAGTTAAAATGCAAATCACACCCCGTACTTTTAGAGTTTTGCATAATACACCATTGTATTTTGTAAATGACCAATTTTATCTCCGTAGTTTTCATTTCTCTCCAAATTAGTTCTTCTATAACAGAAAAGGTTAAATTTTATGCAGAACCATGTGAGAGAATAGACTCTTCCCAAATAACCGTTCTCTAACACGACATTACCATTGACTTTCACTGAACCTTGCGTCTAGTTTTACCTTCTCCATCAACATCAACCCTTCCCCATTAGCATTAAATTCATTAGTTAAATTTTGGGTGCAATCCGTGTGTATATTTACCGCACAACACCACCAAATAGCCATGTCGAGAGGGATTGCGCTCCGGGAGAGGGGGATTTCCAACTAATAACAACTTCAGAGGGCTACGAAAATTGGGTAATGGAGGATAAATGTTATTGCTTCTTTGATCCAACACTGTCAAAGAACTTAAGGTAGACAACTTTGTGGCTTTCCGATCTTACCATTCAAATTGTTGGTCCAAGTGTAATCTGAATAAGATCGAGCCTCGATAAACCGATGACAGACTTTTTGAGTCGAATAAAAAATTATTCCCAACCAACCTCTTGACGTATGGGTATTACCAGACCAAGCCGAAACATATCTTAAAGGGTAACTTAACCCAACCAACTAAAAGAATTTGATGCTAATGGGGAGGGTTGGATGTTGACGTGAAGAAGGTAAATACTAGATTGTAAGGGTTTGATGAAAGTGAATGATGATGTAAAGTTAGAGAAGGGTTAATTTGGGAAAATATTGTTTCTCTCACATGGTTCCGTTTAAACTTTAAACATTTTCTGCTATAAAAGGACTAATTTGGAGAAAAACTACAGGGACTAAAGTAGACATTTCTAAAGTATAAGGATGTATCTGCAAAACCCTGAAAATGCATGGGTATTATTTACATTTTGGCCTAAAAAAGAGACACTAGAAACTATTAAACGTGTACGCACTTGCAGTTTCTCATGCTATTGAGGTATTAAAGAGCATGGGAATTCAAGGACATAAAGTCGGTCAGTTGTAAACTTGTCTTGAGTTTCTTCTCGTGCCACCATTTTATGTCATTGAGTCCCTTGAATGGGGATCCCACATGAGGTATTAAAAAAGAGTAATCTACGCCAACCAAATAATTAATTAAATTTTAAATGATCAAGTGATGTGAAATTTTTTATGTTATTTTATCAAATCATTTTAATAAGTCATCAAATATCAACATATAAATGATTGTCATATCTTTGACCACTTAAAACTTGGTCAATTTTTTGGTTTACTCTAGAATTATTCTAAAGAATAGAGTAATCTACGCCGATCAAGTAATTAACCAAGTTTTAAGTGATCAAGTGACGTGACAACCATTTATAGGTTATTTTATCAACTCATTTTAATGAGTCATCAAACATCAACATATAAATGATTATCACATCATTTGATCACTTAAACCTTGATCAATTACATCAGTGCAACAAAAGGGCTTAAATGACGGTGAAAATCCGTCATAAAAACCTTTTAATGACGGGAAAGTGACTGTCATCTATCAGGATGTCATCTAAACTCATTTTACCAAAAATTATCATTAAAAGGTGCTGGCAAAACACCTTTGATGACGGAGAATCCTCGTCATTATAGGTGCCGCAAAAATACCTTTAATGACGAACAATCCCAGTCATTAAATGTGCTGCAAAAACACTTATAATGATGGAGAATCTTCGTCATTATAGGTGCTGCAAAAACACCTATAATGATGGTGAATCCCCGTCATTAAATGATCATTTAAAAAAATTATCATGGAAAGGTAAAAATCTGCCTTCCCATGATAGTTTATGTCTGCCCAACTAATGCATTTAAAGCTTTTTTTTACCATATTGCAAAGAGAATTAATTACTATATTGTGACAACAGCGAGAGCGCCCACATTCTTTTGGCGCATTCTAAACATAATCAATTTACAATATCCTATGTTTTAATTATCAATAAGGGAAACTTATGCTTATAATCAAGCAAATGAACCAATGTAAAATGATCCTTTAAATAATATGCACGCAGGAAGGTAAAAATGGAAAGAATTATTAGCCCACTATAATCACAACTAGCTCCAAAGTGAACTCGAGAGGCTACATTATGCCACCATGGTAGATCATCTTCCTCTTTACCACCACTGTTGGTACCTGAACCGAGAAGAAAACATATCAGCAACTTTAGATTAGATCAAACCCTAAGTGCGCTTAGGTATTTCAAATTCATAAACCCTAAGTTTTTGCCAGAGTGGAAATCAATTTGAAATACTTAGAAACCCTAAATATTTCAATCATATGTTCGAGCATCCCCCAAAGCTAGAGTATCTGTCAATTGCAATTTTCTCTTTGAAAGCACAACCACTAGATTAAAGTTACCCTGATGAATTGTAGTTTATTTTGGTGAGGTAGTATCTAGCGATGGAACCTTTGCCTCTCGACTATTTCCCCTTCCTCTCGAAGACAATAATTGAGAGGGAGAAGCAAATGATTTTGAAATATAACCCTCCATTAGAATAGGAGGAAAAATCAGTTAAAAATATAGAGAGAAGATACGAAAAAGAATAGAGTGGCAAGAATCTCGAACTCCTCAGCTACAAAAAACTAAACAAAAATGCCCTGTTCCAAAGTCGACTCCTCAACTCCAAGGAATGAGGTAGAACCCACCCCAAGCCCAAGCTCTGAGCTGAGGTCATTGGGGGATAATCAACAACTCACAACCGCCACTAAAATCACATGGAGAGCTGATGTATCTCTGGTGAGCTTTGACGAGTCTAGTGGCAAGCTCGACTTCTCTGGTGGCGCAAGCTAGGGCTTTGTGTGTATGTGTGTGTGTGTGAGAGAGAGAGAGAAGGGGGGGAGATGAGAGAGATGAGAGACTTTAGGTTTGAGAGATGAAGATAATGTTAGGGTTATGAGAAATTGTATTATATAGATGGCAATTTTGTAATTAAAATAAAATTTGTAACCATGACAACTACTATTATATCTGTCATCTTAAAAAAAGTAAAAACTTATAATGATAGAAAATAAAATAATTGTCATAATAGGTAAACAATTTATGTCAGTTTAAGTAAAAACGGTCATGTTAACTCAAAAAATAGAATTGCCTATTCCAACGTCTTTTTTCTATGACAGATTTAACAAAACTGTCATAATATCTTTTTTTGCCTCTCATAGTAGCCCATCTTTGTAGTAGTACGTGGTCACTCTAGAATTATTCTAAAGAATGGAGTAATCTATGACGACTAAGTAATTAACCAAGTTTTAAGTGATCAAGTGACGTGACAACTATTTATAAGTTACTTTGTTGAGTCATTAAACACCAACATATAAATGATTGGCACATCATTTGATCACTTAAAACTTGGTCAATTATTTGGCCACTCTAGATTTATTCTAAAGAATGGAGTAATCTACGCCGACCAAGTAATTAACCATGTTTTAAGTGATTAAGTGACATTGCAACTATTTATAGGTTACTTTGTCAAATCATTTTGATGAGTCATTAAACACCAACATATAAATGATTGCCACATTATTTGTTCACTTAAAACTTGGTCAATTACTTGATCACTCTAGAATTATTCTAAATAATGGAGTAATCTATGCCGACCAAATAATTAACCAAGTTTGGTGAAAACCAAACTAGCACATTAAAAAATAATATTTTTACAATACGGCTGAAATTTAGGGAATCTGTATCAAAATACCTATTCATCTACTTTCAAACTATGCTGTAAAAATCTATTATTATGGATAAAGTGCTAGAAAAACCTTTGGTGAAAACCATTACTTAAAATCCTAGAAAATACATATTGGATCACCAAGAAATAATAGAAGAATTAAGCAGAAATTATCTGAATCTATAACGATAAATTATTTTATAGAGCCAAGTAGTTTACCTTGCAGATTTACGCGATTGTCTAAGAGAGAGTCCCTTTTATTGGTATCCTTTATTTTCTCTCTAACAATGAGATATTAAAAAGAATAGAATGGTTTCTCTTCTCCTGTGATCCGTGGAGCAAAACCACTATATATATATACACCTTCCATGTTATCTTTTGGATTTTATATTTTGGCACATCACAAAAATAAAAATTATCCTTAAGTCTCTACACATCAAAATCTCACACCCTATTAGATACATTATCACCTAAATTACCCAAAGTTTAGTCGATCACATTTAATTGGGCTTAACCGTATTTCACTGCCTGTAACACATTATTATTCACATATAACGTAATATTGGATTAAAGACCCAACAATCTCCTACTTGGGCTATATGTGTAACCTTATAATTATGCTTTGTAGATTTAAGTAACCGAACGAGCTCAACTTGGTTGTCATGACTGAAATGTATCTATACCAATTCGGTCCATCAATCATATCAACATAGGACAAAGCGAACTTCATTACATATATCTTAACTCAATCCATCAATAATCACCTATGTCGATACAACTGAATGGTATGGGTTATGATGTGGATGTGATGTATCGAAATGTCATCTAATGTGATATTAATATGCTTATTTTCAACTGGTCCACCCTTATACCTTAGTGAGATAAAATTATATCAAAATATGAGTGTAGAAAATCAAAACTTTATTTCATTAACCTCAAAATATCCATAAGCTAAAATAACTGAAAATATGTCTATATCATAAGAGACTCTAAAAGTATAAACTTTGAACATCATCAATCGATACGACACCCATACAAGCAGTGTACTCGTGAAATAGTTTGGGTGGAAATTCCTTAGTATGCGGATCCACAACCATGGAGTTTGTTCTAATATGCTCTATAGATAACTTTACACTATGAACTCTTTCCTTAACAACTAGGAACTTAATGTCTATATGCTTCAACTTCATCGAGCTTATGTTGTTTCTTGGAATAAAGAACTACTAACTTATTGTCACAAATAACTTGACTGGTCTCATAATATTGTCCACTATGTGCATCTCCATAACAAACTTCCGTAGCCATATTCCATGATTCGATGCCTCATAACATGTTATGAACTCTCATGGTATATGAGGCTATAAGTGACAGTTTATCACTCTTTTAGGAGATAGTACCTCCAGTTAGCAGAAGGATATATCCCGACGTAGATTTCATATTATCTTGACATCTAACAAAATCAGAGTCAATATACCCAATGATCTAAATCTGATCAAACCTCTGATATGTGAGCATGGAATCTTTTATTCTTTGTAAGTACCGCAAGACCCGTTAACTGCTTCTCAATGGTCTATTCCTGTATTGCTTAAATATCTACCCAACATCACAATAACATATGCAATATCCAATGGTATACTACTGAGGCATAAAGGATTTTTAGCAACTCTTTTTCCTCAAACTCATTCTTAGGGTATTGATTGAAACTAAACTTCTCTCCCTTAGTCACATGGGTATCATTTGATTGGCACTCTTGCATGCCGTATCTTTTGAGATCCTTTTCAATATAAGTCTTTTTCGATAATCCAAGAATATTCTGAGAGTAATCTCGGTGTAACTTTATGCCTAACATAAAAAAGGCTTCACCAAGATCTTTCATCTCAAAATGTTTAGCTAGAAATCTCTTGGTTTCGTGCAATATGCCTCTATCGTCGCTGGAAAGCAAGATTTCATCGACGTATAAAACTAAAAAACTATGCCTGCCCCCACATAACTTATGGTATATGTAATCATCAACAAATTTATCTAAAAACTAAATGAGATGATCACTTGATGAAACTTGAATGCCATTGTCGAGATACTAATTTGATTCTATAGATATATTTTTTAAGTTTACAAGCCATATTCTTTGAGCCTCCTGACATAAAGTTTACTGGCTGCACCATATAGATCGTCTCATCAATGTTAACATTTAGAAATATTGTGTTCATATCTATCTAATATAACTCAAGATTGAAATACTCCACTAATATCATTATAATCCAAATAGTTATTCAGAAAAAGCAGAGAGAAAGTCTTTTTATTGTTGATGCATTCTTTCTATGTAAAGCCCTTTGCGAGAAAATGAGCCTTGTGCCTTTTTACATTATATTTTGAATCCCTATGGGTCTTAAATATCCATCTACGACTAATGAGTTTTGCACCTTTTGGCAATGGGATGAGATCCTATATGTCATTGTCCTTCATGGACTTAATCTCCTCATTCATTGAATCCATCCACTTCTGTGAGTTAAGACTTTCCATGGCTTGATGGAGGTTGGTTATGTCATCTTCCATCACTCTTATGTTACGTCATGTTCTTGGAGAAATACAATGCATTCATCTGACATTTCACTTCTCCTCTCTCTAGTGGATCTCCTTAATAACGTAAGTTCTTGAGATGCTAGAGTTTATTCTTCTGGAACAATTTCTTGAATGAAAAGTTCTCTAACATTGTCTTGAATAAGGTTAGGAATGAAATCTTGATCAATGCTAAGAACACCTATGGGAATATCAACAGTTCCTCTTGAAAGATAAAATCTTTAACTGTATGTCCCCCTACAAACTCGATATCCTCAAAGAACCTAACATTTCTCATCCCAAATATTGATTTTAACGTGGGATCATAAAACTTGTATCCTTTAGATCTTTTAGAATATCCAATAAAATAGAAACTCACTGTCCTTGAGTCCAATTTATTTTCATTAAGGCTATTCGACCTTGCATCAACTGGACATTGCCAAACATGTAAGTTTTTTTAGACTAGGTTCCTTGCTTGTCAAAAGTTTATATGGAGTTTTGGTAGTCACTTTAGTTGAAACTCTATCAAGGATATATGTTGCAGTCTTAGGCTTCTCATAAGGTAGAATGACTAATCATTCTCCTCACCATGTCTTTAAGTCTCATGTTTTATCTTTCAGCAACGCCATTCTTAGAGGGTGAACTTGACATAGTGTATTGTGGTACGATTCCACTTTCCTCTAGGAACTTAGCAAACAGTCCTAGACGTTGTTCATTTGAGTCGTCATATTTCCCATAATACTCACCACCATAGTCTGATCTGTCACTTTTCATCCTTTTGATGAGTTGGTTCTCAATTTCAACTTTATAATTTTTGAACACATCTAGGGACTGTGACTTTTCATGAATGTGATATATATAGTCGCATCTGGAATAATCGTCTATGAATTTTATAAAGTATTGTTAATCATTCCAAGCAACTATAGAAAATGGCTACAAGTATCCGTATGTATGAGGTCTATCACGTCCAACTATTGTTGGCTTTAAATCTTGTTTTCTTGGTTTGCTTTAACTTTAAACAGCTCACACAAATATCAAAATATGTTAAATCCAAGGGACCTAGAATTTCATATTACAAAAGTCTCTCTATTCTCTGTTTAGAGATGTGACTTATTCTTTTATACCATAAAACAACCGAATTCTCACAGGTTAATTTTCTCTTTGTACCTCGTGTACTTAATTGCAGGAATTCATTAAATGAAGTAACTGAATCAAGTAAAAACATACCATTGTAACCAGATAAGGAATCATAACCAACGAAGATGTTGTATCTGTAATAATTAATCTAAAATTCCCTATTACCTCAACTTGAACCATCTCACATTTGCCCACATAGATGTATCTTTTAATATCACTTGGCTTTCTGCTACCCAGACAACCTTGCATAGACACATTAATATAAGTTGTTGGACCGGAATCTATCCAACACGTGTATCTAGGATCAAAATTGAATTAACATCAGGATAAACCAAATTAAGAAGCATACATTTCTTAGCACCCCATACATGATAGTTGATGCATTGCTTCTTCCTATGCCTTTTATCTCCATAGAAATAACAACCAGGACTTTTGGATCAACTAGTATCTTATGAAATGTTTTATTTGTAGCTTCCTTATCTTTCTTTCTTTTCTTTCCCTTGCCCTTATCCTTAGCGGTTGAGTCTAGGAAAGCATTCTCTACCTTATCTGTAGCTTCCTCTTCTTGGGAACACAATGTGAAATGACCTCATTCGGAGACCAAGTCTGTTTCTAACAGTTGTAGATCACCTTAAACTTGCTAAACTGTGCCAGCATGGAGATAAGAACTAGATACACTGGCAAAGTCCTTAGAGATTTCGAGCTTAAGTGCTTGCAACTTTGGAGCAACTTGAGACATCTTCGTGATGTATACCATGATATTTTTCCCCTTTTACCTCTTTAAAAATATTATTCATCTCTTGAGATATTGTGCCCTTAAATGCTTCAGAAATGAAATGACTTCCTTCATGATCATCATACATATGTGTTTTAATTTCTCACACCTTTCCATCTATCTCTTGTCATCAAGGGTATGTTTATCCATAAGAAGTGAATGAGAATTAACCCTTAATGCAAGGTCGAGGTATATTACTCCAACAACTATCAAGAGGTTCCCTTTTAAGGACTTGAAGTTTGAGCCGTTTAGTATAGAATTTGAATTGATGGTGGCAGTAATATTAACAGGACTAGTTGAACAAAGAACAACAAACAAACAAACAAAACAGGCTCATATAAGTTTCAAAATAAAAAATAAATTTAAAAAAGGTAAGCCCCATCACCAGACACCGAGCACTCCATTAATATTTTAACTTTGACTAAAGTATTAACTTGCAAATAATGTCTTGGTGAAGTAATCGAACATTGATAATATAAGAACATCTCGAACAATAAATCTTCCTTTAGCTGGTTTGTTGCTCAGAATTAAAAATGAATAATCATCACATGTTTATTACAACAAATACACATGCAATATCAAATATTTAGCTTCCTTTAGGTTGATTAATATTTATATAAGTTACATTTACATTACAGTTTATATCTAAAAAAAATAATTTCAACAAAAGATATCACTTTGGTTACATGTTTTTTAAATTAATTCATCTCAAAATATACATAAACATACCAATATCCTAATTAAAAATACACTGAAATCAATCCATGAAAAAACTTTTCTTAATATCGTATTACTGAAATACCGAATAATAATATTTTAATGATGATTGAAAAAATGTATAAACTAAAAGAAGTTTTTTCTTAGTATTGATTGCATTGCAGCAAGCCAAGGCCCACCGCCCAAAATACCTTTTTCTTATAGTATTGATGATAACTAGGCCATTTGTGAAAAATATCATATAAAATAACCTTAAGTTTGAAAAACATCAAAACTAGCCACTTAATAAGGTGGCATGCTTCTCGAAAAATGAATTTGACGCTAAACAAAGAAGTTCGGTGAAAAAAAAGTTGCAGAAAACTAGCTGTATATGGTAAATTTCATATATACTGTATACATTAAATATATTATATATTATATGTACAATATATGTTACGTTGACATTTTGTTTTCTTATAAATTTATGGTTTTTAAAATATATATTTTATATATTTAGTATATTTATGGTATGTATTTAATTAGTATAGTTCACATTAGTTAGGTTTTTTCATTATTTATTAGATGTAATAAATGTAATTACATGATCGTTTATTGAAATCTTAAATTTTATTAACATGAAAGTCATACAAACATACTCACAATCTCATACAATGAGAGACACATACACACATTCTTCAATATATTAATTGATTAATTGAATTAATTAATTTAACTAACTAAAATAACAATTAATCAATTGAATAATTATATTGTTAGAGAAAATGGAGAAAGAGAGAATGAATTAGTGATTTGGGATGAGCAGAATGGGTTCGGTGAGGAAGAGAGTGGACTGGGTGAAAGGAGTTTGAGGAAGGGGAATAGAGTGGGCTCGGAGGTGGGGAGTTGGAGAGGGAATGGGGAGTTCGGGCTAGGTGGTAACACATGGGCTGGAGATGTGGGCTTAAGAGTCTAATGGCTATTTTTGATGATATTTTACAACTGGACTATTTTTTATGTTCATTATTTGATTTGGCCTATTTCTGATGAAACTCATTAAAATTATTTGTTATTGCTGTGGGCTAAGGCCCATAGCCTAATTTGTGTATTGTTGTGGGATGAGGCCCACAACCCATATATTCCCAAGTGTTGTGGGCCAAATTCCATAATCCATTTATTTATTTGCTACGGCCAGTTAACCGATAGTCCGAAGCCGCGACCAAACCGTCGCACTGGTAACCCACCGTCGATAGTGGTGAACCACTAGTCGGTGGCCATAAAAACAAAAATAAACTAACAAGAAAATATTAAACAGATCTCAAATCATAATCGAGAATTTAGGAAGACAATGGTTCTCATATCCAATAATACCAAAAGAAGAATTATCAAACTCAAGAGCACCCAAATACATACATAGATACATATATAGATACATACATAGATACATATAAGGAAATATACATACATACATACATATATACATACATACATGCATACATACATACATACATACATACATACATACATACATACATACATAATACATACATACATACATACATACATACATACATACATACATACATACATACATATATACTATATACGTACATACATACATAAGAGAGAGTACATGGGCAATTATACACATGGATAAGAAAGTTAAAAATACTAAAATACACTTCAATACTAGAAAAGTAAAGCATAAACAAACAATATTATCCAACACTCCACCTTCAGCTGACGAGTATATATCCATCATGCCCAGCTTGGGAAGAGTTGACTGTAGAAGAGAAGGATCGATGAGTTTTGTAAGGGCATCAACAAGTTACTTAGATGAAGGAACAAACTTTGTATAGATAGCTCCATGCCGAACTTTCTCTCGAATGAAGTAACTATCAACCTTGATATGCTTGGTCCTTTCATGAAAAACAAAATCTGAAGTTAACATCAAAGTCGACTTATTGTCACAGTACAATGTGAAAGGTAAATAGGGCGAGAGATTGTTCCCCTAGAATAGAGTGGAGCCAAAGAACCTCACATGTCCCTTGAGCCATTGCCCTGTATTCGACTTCAGTAGAGGACCGAGAAACCATAGACTGCTTCTTGCTTTTTCAGGAGAGAATATGTTTACCTTAAAAAGTAAAAATTCCAGATTAAAATTATCTTTGACCCAGCATAGCCAGCATCAGTAAAACATGACACATTAGCTTTATTCTTGGAGGAATAGAAAAGACCAAGGCTCAGACAAGACTTCAATTACCTCAAAATGTGGTAAACTGCATCAAAATGTGAAGTACATGGAACATGCATAAGCTGGCTCACAAGGCTAACAGAAAAAGCCAGATCAGGACGTGTGTTGGTCAGATTAATAAGTCTCCCAACCGATATCTGATACATTCTCAGATTTGCTAATAGTTCATCTGATTCAATTGAAAGTTTGACATCCAGATCCATAGTTGTAGATGCAGGTCTACATCCCAACATCCCAGTATCACCAAGGTAAAAAATAAACTTCCACTGGAAGAGAAGGATACCTGCCAAGAAGGTCAAGAAAATAGTTCAGATCCTTCTTGACCTTAGTAATGCCGAAACTGTCATCACCAGTCAAGATGATATCATCCACATACACAGACAGAATGACATATTTCCCTAATGAATTTCGTCTGATAAAATAGGTATGGTCTGAATGACATCTATGAAAATCCCAACTCAAGCACCACTACACTAAACTGAGTAAACCAAGCTTGTAGAGGCTTTTTCAACCAATACAAGGATTTCGCAGATGACAAACTTTCCCTGAATACTTCCCCTTAGCCCGAAAACCCGGAGGCGTATCCATATAAATAACCTCATCTAAATCACCATTCCAGAAGGCATTCTTGACATCCATCTGCAAGGACAAGGAGTGACAAGCAGCCAAAGAGATAACATGACGAAAATTAGTGAGCTTTGTAACATGAGCAAATGTTGCATTGAAATCTTTACTAGGAATTTAAGTAAAAACCTTGACGGCTAGCTGTGCCTTGTACTGATTAATAGTTCCATCTGTATTATATTTAAGATTGAATACCCAACGACATCCAACTGTATTCTCCCCCTGAGGCAAAACAACCAAGTCTCAAGTATGATTATCTTGAAAGGGTCTCATCTCATCTTGCATAATGGCCATTCATCGTGGGTCCTGTGTTGCTTCCCCAACAGATCACAGAATAGCAGTAGAATCAATTTGACTGACAAACCCCTAAAAGGAATTGGACAGAGCAGTGTATGAAATATGACTCTCAATAGGTGGTCAAGAGAACATGATAAAGTGAGGCTATTAGAGGGGCGATGATCTCGCAAAGGAAACCGTTGAGTGGGGGGATTAGTACCTTCGTTCGTAAAGGAAACAACACACGGAGACGAAATATAAAAGAATGGGGTATTCTCCCAAAAAGGTAACATCCAAGGAGGAAATAAACCATCGAGATGAGAGATCGTAACATCGATACCTTTTGGATTGAGATGAGTATCCTATAATTGCACAGCGGATAGACCTATCATCTAACTTTGTTCGAGTAGGACTCCTGCTTTGAACAAAGCACACACAAATATAGACACGAGGAATATAAGGAAAATAGGTTTTTCGGGATGAAGAATACCTAAAGGAGTTTGCCCTCCTAAGATTCGACTGGGAACTCTATTAATCAAATATGTTGTGGTCAGAACAAACATGTCCCAAAAAATTTATGAACCGACATTCTCTTCAGAAGGCATCGAGAAATGCCCATAAGTTGGTGATTCTTGCGTTCAACTACCCTATTTTGTTTAGAAGTATATGGACATGTAAGCTGTTGAAGAATCTCAAGACTGGAAAGATGAGAGAAAAGATCACTCGAGATATACTCCCCCCCATTATCAGAATGAAACGATCGAACAACAGTTTGATAATGAGTTTTAATCATAGTAAGAAATTGTCTAAGCACATGTGAGGGACCAAATGAGATTTTTCTTAAGCAAATAAACCCATGTACATCTAGAAATATCATCAATAAAAGTGACATAATATTTGTGTCCAAATATAGCAATAACAGGAGAGGGACCTCAAACATCTGAGTGAATTAAACCAAACATAGCAACGGATCTACATATGTGAATATAAGGCTTAATACAATGTTTCGAAAGCTCACGAATTTCACATGTAAACTGAAAAGTGTTTACATGCATTAATCAATGAAGGAAATAACAAACATAGATATTGAAAATTGACATGTACCAAATGGCATGCCATAAATGTAAGTCTCTAGAAGAAAAAGAAACTAGAAAATAAAAAATAATAGAATCGGCAACTCGAATAATAGGATCAGGTGGTTGAAGAGGAGGTGGACAACCAAAGTAGTATAGTCCATCCCGCTCATACCCCCAGCCAAAAATCTTCTTCGTATGACAGTCCTGCAAAATCAACGGTCAACCAAGAAAATGACAGCACAATCTAGAGCTTTGGCTACGCGACTAACATATAAAAGATTCATAGAAAATTTAGGTAAATGAAAAACACAGGTAAGAGTGATTCCAGTAGACAACTATATAGTCCCCCTAATGTTCACAATAGTTCGAGAACCATCAACCAATTGTGTTGAACCTTTAACAGGTTTGAATGGCGATGAAAAAACTGATAACTCACTAATCATATGACCATTTACCCCAGAATCCAAGATCCATATAGGTGACTCAGTATGAATATGGAGAGCAGTGGGAGTACATGAGGCAGTAGGATCAGAGGCAGGAGCAGTAGCAATAGTAGAAGTTTGCTGAGACATAAGACGAGACACCTGTGCCTGTAAAGCTTCCACTTGTGATAGGTTAAATGACTCAGCCGAACTACTAGTGACTACAGGTGTATTAGCTACCGCTGCCAAACTAGTGGGCATATTTATCTTCTTCTGGAACTGAGCACGCAACTCGGGATAAAAATTCCAACAAGTATCCTTAATATGACCGTTGTTCCCACAATGATGGAAAAATTTCCTCCCGGTAGAGGATGTAAACCAGAGAAACAACGGACAACAAGTGTCATATGCATTTTAAAACACTGTTTGATATTTATGATAATAATATTTACTTAATATTATCCAGTATTTGATGTTAATAAAGAGGACTCACTCATATCCATGTAGTGCTTGTCATCTAACATCAAACTTTCACAAAAAAATAAATTGTTTTGATATTCCATAATTCTGAATGATTTTGCAGTATTTGGAGAAAATTATGGGATCAATTCTCTTTTGATGGGTTACTTGTGGTGTAAGCTTGGTTTCACTTGTTGAGGTAACGTGCATGTTTCCATTTTGTATGCAAGTATTCTTTCCCTCTATCCCTTCTTTATTGAATATTTGGATTTTTTTCCGGGGGTGGTTGGGGGGTGTATCTTAATCTCCCTCTTATGTTGATTTAGGATATGTACTGTAGATTCCTCTAAGGATTTAGGATAGTGGGGGGGGGGGGGNNGGGGGGGGGGGGGGGCGTAAATACTATTTCGCTTCGCTTATTTCAGGGCCTACTTCTCCCTTGACAGTTACTTTTAATTTAATTTGGAAGGCTATGGTTCTTAGGAGAATCCTTTTCTTTGCTTGCCCGTGGACGGATTAAAACGTGCGGTGTGGTGCAGAAGAGATTTCCTTTTTTGGCTTTATCATTCTCTCATAGACTCATTACGTGCGACTCAGCGGGGGAAAATATGGATCATCTGTTTCTCTGCTCAATTTGTAACATGCTTAAAAGTGTGAGGTTCAAACAGAAACTCTAGATGATGAAGCCAATAAAGGACTTGATAAAAAATGTTTGGTAATTGAGGGTCAAAAGGAAGCAAAGAAAGAGTGTTTTACACCAAATACATCCTTTATTGAGCATCTTTGCGACTTTCTACTACTTTCTACCAAACAGTACAAAAGATGGCCATGGATGATGAAGCCAATAAAGGACTTGATCTCAAGTGTTTGATAATAGAGGGACAAAGGGAAGAAAAGAAGGGTGTTCTACACTAACTACATCTGCTTCTTTAAGAGCATCTTTGTGACTTTCTATTGCATTCCACTAAACAGTACAAAAGATGGCTATGACTGTAGAAGCCCAAAAAAACTCCCTCTTTTATGCATCTTCCATTTGAATTTACTTTAGAAATGTCTTCAGAATGGAGGAGGACCACCCACCTAACCTAATAGTAAAAGATGATATAGAAGAAGATATGGAGAGGAAAGAATGGATTCACAATCCATCGAGAAATAAGAAAAAGGAAAACCAAGTTTACAACTAGCGTTCAACATAAACCAAGGTTCAACAAACATTGTGGATGAAGTCCTTTTCTATTTATAAGTCAACTTATAATTACACAGAAAAAGTACCCAAAAAATAGGACATACAAGGTGTTGAATATAAGGATGTTTTTACTTTATTTATTTGTTTTAGTTTAAGGATAGTTTAGTAATTGCTCTTATTTCTTTTCTACTTTAGGTACAAATACCCCATTGTATCTAGATTTGTGTTAACTCAATACAACATTTCTTGTACCTTTTCTATTTGATATTAGAGCCAATATAACCCTAACCCTAACCATAAACAGCCACTCATCACTACTGCTCCCCTTGACTTCCACTACCGCCTACCTCTGCCGTCATCCACCACTGTCGGCCGCTGCCGCCAACCACCTCCAGTGACTTTTCTGGCGACTTTTCCGTTTCCTTTACAACTTCATTTTTTTGAAGTGGTTGGTTTCCCTAGCTAGTGTGCTGATCAAACCTAGGGCTTCATGTGTTTTTCGGGTTGCTGTGGTTGTAAACCATAGTTTGGTGACATTTTTTGTGACTTTTTCATGATATAGAAGCTTGTGAACAATCTTTCTTCGTTTCTATGTAGTATTTTTGGCAATTTATGTTACTTTCTTGGATTTGAGATGTTTGAATCTTCAGGTTTGGGTGTTATTACTAAGCCAGATCTAGATTATCCCGTGTCCGATGGGAGAGTTACTAGCATCTTACTGAATGGACACAACTTTGCCGCCCCTCTTGCCCCTTTGGCCTCAGGTACTCCCACTGCTTTTCATGTCCGCTCTGAGAATATGACTGGTGAGTTGTCTCTATTCTTCACGCCCTTGGATCTTGTTCATAGCTCTGTGCATCTGGCATACGGTTCTATGATTAGTATGAGTGGTATGTGGAGCATACAACTGTTGTAGACAATCAATATAAATGGCAACCAAGCACGTTCATGGCAGGGATCCTTACACTGCAATAGTATTCATATGGCAGAACTCGATCTTACAAACTCCGGTGGGGGGATAGGGGGCTAAATCACTTAAGCAATATTCATTTGTTTTCAACGGCCGGTGAAATATATTTTCAAGTACTAGCAGAAAGACTACCATGTTGCATGTTTTTCGTTGAAAATATATATTCAACTCAGTATCTATAAAGCAGTATGAGAAAGATTCCTATGAAACAGCATCATGGTCTTCCAAAAATGAACATTGCTTCCAAGGGCATAAATTACTAAGTTTGTATAGAAATTAACTGAATGAAGAAATATTATCGAAGCTTGAGCTGAAGAACTACTCACAATAGCTGGTTCAAGCATGCAGCCAAAGAGGTTGAAAAGATCTCTGCAAATGAAGTGCTCCCGAGCTAGTATTACATTGATTGGGATATCAGAGCAGACTATAATGAAAACTTCTACCATAAAAAACAAGAAAAACACAATGTCATGAAAGATTGAGCACGTGAAGCATTTAATGCAACTGTAGACCCAAACGAAAAGCCAAAGAAGAAACAATATCCCATTATCCATGTCATAAAAAAGCAACAGATGCCTTTGGTGTATTTTTCGTGGTAATTGATGATTATTTGAGGTATTTCAGCTATATTCTAGCTGATAACACTGACTACTCCCAAAGTTAGTTAACCCCTTAAAAAGGAGGAAAATTCTTTTCCAACCCAAAAGTAATGCTTTTTCAGAAGTTAAAACAGTCAACTAAAAATTAAAAATCACTAACTTCAGTGTTTAAGAACAGGGAAACTGTCAATAATTATCAAATAATGCACCTTTGTGATTACACCAATGGTTCTTAAACCTGTCAAGAATAATTTGGAACAAAATGGTAAAAAATAAGAATACTGGTAACAAATTGATATAAGAAGCAAAACTTACCATCAGGATCAGCATTTCCTGCAATCTGAAGAGCATCTAAGTTAGCTAAATCTTAATTTTCTGTTGTAAAAGCAATAATAAAACAGCTTGAGACTTTAATGCATGACATGATCTTTGTGCCATGTCAGAAGACTGATCTCCAACTGGAGCCTTTGTTATCCCAGGCAGATGAACAAGTGTAGTATCAAGTACATCTGGTAAAAAAAATCTTTAAACGAATTTGCTCGTCTGAAATGCCTTTGTTTCCTCTAACTTCCCTTTCACTCTCAGCCTATTTAGAGGAGGAAGGAGAACGTAAGAGATCGTATCTTCAATGTATTTTGGTAAAGCAGCTATTTAGTTAAGGTGAAAAACAATACCTGAAGTTGGCCAAGATTTGCTATTGAGATCTATGAACCCTCCTTTGTCCATTGAACTAAGCAGACCCAAACGTTAGGTGCCGAATCACACAATTTTGTCACTTGAGAAGAAGGTACTTAAAATAGAATGAGAATGACACTATAGGAATCATTTATAAATAAAGAACTCAAATTATTATACTAGTTCAAACGCGAATGTACCCTTTTGACATGAGAACAAAGTTATCCCTGGAACCTTCTTATTAGTACTATAATGCTTAAGCTACTACACAAAAAGATACACGTGTTTATGAACTCTGGAACTCAAATGTAGAGATTCAGTTTATTAGAAACATAGGTCGAATTTATAACTCAAATGTCGAGATTCAGTTTCTTGGTGTTTCACCATATACTTTCTGAGGTTTTAATAGAAAAAAGTAGAAGAAATGTTATATTGAATTAACACAAATATAAAAACAATGGGGTATTTATACCCAAAGAAGAAAAGCAATAAAAGCAATTACTAAACTATCCCTAAACTAAAACAAATAAATAAAGTAAAAACATTCTTATATTCAACACCCCCCACAAGTTGGCGCATAGATGTTCATCATGCTCAACTAGAGTGGACTTAAGTATAGATGGCCCGACTGATTTTGTAAAAGCATCACCAGCTTGTTCAGATGGAACAAACTTTGTAGAAATAATTCCAGACGGACTTTCTCTCACATAGAGTGGAGGTCAACCTCAATATCTTAGGTCCTCTCATGCAGGACAAAATCTAAAGCTAACATGATAGCTGACTTCTTAATGCAATACAGAGTCGATGGAAAACGGGCAGGAAAACAAAGTTCTCCAAGAATAGAGTAGTGCTAAAGAACCTTACATGCCACCTGAGTTATAGCTCTGTACTCAGCCTTTGTAGAAGATCGAGAAACCACAGACTGCTTCTTACTTTTTCAAGATGAGATGATTCTCATAAAAGGAATAAAAATGAGATGTAGATCCTCTATCTGTCTTAGACCCAGCATAGTCAGCATCAGCAAAATAAGATACATCAAACATGTTTTTGGAGTCATAGAAAATACCAAGACGAGGGCAAGATTTCAAATGCCTCAAGATATGAAAAATAGCATCCAAATAGGAAGCTCGGGAAGCATGCATAAACTGACTCACAACACTCACAGCAAATGCTAGGTCAGGACGAGTGTTTATCAGATAAATAAGTCTCCTGACCAACCTCTGAACTCAGATATTTCAATGGTTCACCAAATTCAGCAGAAAGCTTTATGTTCGGATCCATAGGAGTGGATGCATGTCTACATCCTGTCATCTCAGTGTCCCTGAGAAGACCAAGTACATACATCCGCTGAGAGCGAGAAATACCACTCTTGGAACGAGCTATCTCAATCCTTAAAAAATATTTCAGACAACCCAGATCATTGATGTCAAACGCAGAACTGAGATTTTTCTTGACCCCAGCAATGCCTAAAGTGTCATCACCTGTTAAGATAATGTCGTCCATATAAATTGATAGAATAACACACTGTATTGTCGGATTCATTTTGATAAAGCACGTGTGATCAGAATGGCATCTCAAAAAACCCAATCGAAGGACAACCTCACTAAATCGAGCAAACCAAGCTCATGGAGACTATTTCAACCCATACAACAATTTTCTCAAATGGAAAACTTTCTGAAAATACTTCCCCTCAGCCTGAAACCCCTGTGGACTCCATATAAATCACCTCATCCAAATCGACATTCAAAAAAGCATTATTAACATCTATTTGATGCAAAAGCTAAGAGTGAGAAGGAACAAGAGAGATAATGAGTCAAACAGAAGAAAGTTTATCAACCGGGGAAAATGTGTCAGTAAAATATTTGGCTAGAATCTAAGTAAAGCCTTTTGTTACTAGACGAGCTTTGTATCAATTAACTGTACCATCTACACTCTATTTCAAGTTGAACAACCAACTGTCTTGTCTCCCTCAAGGAGAGACACCAAGTCCCAAGTATGCTTATGCTATAAGTGAGTCATATAATCCTGCATAGCAGTCACTCATCGGGAGCTAATTTTGCCTCCCTCACAGATATGAGAATCACTGTAGAATCAACGTGACTAATAAACTCCTGAAAAGAACTAGACAAAGCATTATATGAAATATGGTTCTCAATAGGGTGATTAGTAGAGCAAGATAAGGTAAGACGATCTGGGGGAGGAGAGAAACAGGGCTCAGTACCTTTATTCAATGAGGAATCCTATACAGGAATATGAGAACGATGACTATACTCATGAGTATGAGAACTTGGAATAGGAGATAAAGCAGAGGAAGAGACAACAAGAACATCCATATAAGTAGGGTTAGTAATGGGAACATCCATAAAAGTAGGATCAATAATAGCAACAGGACAAGGACCATCCTCAATAGGTGAAATATGAGACCTACGAACGTCATGCATGCTAAAGAAGGGGGTATCCTCCAAGAAGGTCACATCCAAGGAGTTGAGAAAACGCTAAGTGAAAGGATCATAACATTGATACCCCTTTGACTTTGAAGAATAACCCATAAAAGCACACTGAATTGACTTGTCATCTAACTTTGTTCGAGAAGGGCCTTTGTCCTGAACAAAGCAGACGCAACCAAAAACTCTAGGAAAAATAGAAAAAAGAGGCCTTTCAGGATGGACACCTAAATGAGTCTTTCCCCCAAGATCCTACTAGGCATCCTATTAATCAAATACGTGGTTGTCAGAACAGCCATGTCCCAAAAAGATTGAGGAACAGTCAATACCCTTTAGAAGACATCGGGCAACACCCATAAAATGACGATTCTTTCACTCAGCTATCCCATTTTGTTCAGGGGTATACGAGCAAGTAAGCTACTGGAAAATACCAAGGTTGAATAAATTAGTGACAAGATCACTGGTAATGTACTCCCCCCCCATTATTAGATCGAATAACACGCACTACAATATTATATGTGAGTTTTTATCATGGCAAAAAACTATTTACGCACATTCAAGATCTCAGGGTTTTTCTTAAGTAAATAAACTCAAGTACACCTAGAGAAGTCATCGATAAAAGTAACATAGTAATGGAGTCCAGACATAGAAATAACAGGAGAGGTCCCTCACACATCAGAATGAATCAAGTCAAATATAGCAGGTGATCTATACATGCGAGAAATATAAGGTTTTTGACAATATTTTGAGAGTTCGCAAATCTGACATTCAAAATGAAAATGTTGGCAGACATCAACTAAAGTGGGAAATAACAAACAAAGGTTCTGAAAGTTAACAAGTCCCAAACAGGCATGCCAAAAGTGTATGTCTTTAGTAGAAAAAGAAATAGGAAAATCAAAAACAGTAGAGGAAGCAGCCTGTAATACTGAATCTGGTGGCTGGAGAGGTGATGGGTCCCCAAAGTAGTATAGTCCGTCTCGCACATATCTCTTGGAAAAATCCTCCATCAACTTAGGTCATGTAAGAAACAACTATCAGCTACGAAAATGACAACATAGTTAAGAGATTTAGCAAGATGGCTAACAGATAAAAGGTTCAATGCAAATTTAGGAACATGAAAAACTGAGGAAAGGGTAAGATCAGGTGAATAATTATATAATATTATTATTTAAAGTTCTCTTTTTTGTTTATAAATATATTTAATTTTAAGAATAAAAATGAGATTGTAAAAAAGCTGCTATCTATTATAGCAGGTATAAAATGCCGTAATATCATACCATCAGATGTGAAAAATTCTGTAAAATGTATTATATATTTTATAACGTCTACATATCCGTCATATATCGAAATGCTATAAATGATATTTTATAGCGGACTATGACTATTATACAAATAAGTAGTTTATAGGAGACAAAAACACTACTGGTCTTTTATAGTGGCCTCAAAACGCTATAAAAATATGAGATTTTTTTATAAATGACATTTTATAGTGTTTTCCCGCCATAAAATACAATTTCTACTGTAGTGATTAATTTGAGGTTTTGTGAGAATGAGTTGTGAAAACAGTTTAAATTTTCTTTATTAAACTAGAACATTTGGCTAGTATGATCTGATATACAAATGACAATGTACCTTGAAAATATGTGAATGTTTGATAATTAGTACATTAATGGATTTTGTGATGATGTTGAATATATGATAAATTAGAAAATTTTGTTTGGTAGGATGTGATTTACATGTAAGTAACAGGTGTGATGATGAAGATTTGACACTAGCTAGGACGTACTTTAATAGATGTTTTAACGACGCTGAACCAGTATAATTTGCTTATTATGATGTGAATTCAATGAAAATGATAGGTACAGAGAGGTTGCTCATAATCGATGCTAGGAAATGTGAATGTTTAAAAACTAGTCAGTTATAGGGATTTAGATCTCCTCCTATGGGATCCCTATCTGTTTAGAAAATCTCGGTCATCTCTTATGATAACGGACGATCAAAATTTTCTCGGCACAAAAGTTGTTGTGATAAAAGTGAAATTAACATTTTTTTTATTTTTTTAATTTACTTTTTCTCATGTCAGATGTGATCCATCCATTTTTAAATTGAACAGGCTAAAAATAAATATATTTTTCTCTTGTTCTAAGAATAAGAGAGGATCTAGATCCCATTAGTGGACATTGTGATGACGTTGAATGTATGATAAACTAGTCCTTGGTATGATGTGATTTAACTAATACTAAAGGTGCGTTTATTAAATTTTTGGATTGACTATTTAAATTAAGAATTTGGATTGAAGATAAGGATTTAGGATTTACATTGATGATTTAAATTTAGAATTTATATTATTGTATTTAACTTGAATTATATTGCGTTAAATGATTTAAATTAAATTAGAATAGATAGATTTATTATAATGTCTTCAATTAATAAATTGTTGGTTTGTGTGATGATTTAAAATGAGTATTTTTTACTTTGCACATTAAATCCAACAAATATTTAGATTTGGATTTATATTCTCTCATTTTTAGTTGGATTATAAATCCATAAAAACTTAAATTTCAAATTCAATAATGTGATAAATCTCACATAAATTTTTGAATATTTATTCAGTAAACATTGAATTTGGCTCACAAATTCAAATCCGTAGGAGTGAATTCAGAGCTTGAAAGTGGACAGGTATGATGATAATGAATATTTGATAAACTACTACATTGATAGATGTTGTGATGATGCTGAATAAACTAGTTTATTTTGCTTATTAGGAGTGAATTCAATGTAAATGACAGGTACCGGGAGGTTGTTCATCAACAGGTACTGCATGAGTAATCTCCATAGGTAAATAATTTGTTAAAATGTGTAAGGACCTTATTACCACACAGCTTCTTGTCAATTCCAGTTGGCCCTATTAATGGCTGGTGATCATAAAAACTATTTGATTTGACAATTAATTCAACAACGCAAGGAATGTAATCTAATATGAGAGAACAGTACGTCTGAAATTCTAGAATTTGACCATAGCACATAAATCATTTACTGTCTGTATTCAAGAAGTAGCTTACCCAGATGGACAAAGATATGGCTTTTCATCTCAACTACTTGACCAAGACCACAATCTCACTCAGCAAGGTGGACATGACAATGATCTAATCGTTATCCCCAGTCTTAATACTTCTAAGATCCAGAAACAAGCTAATGAATCGATTGAAATTTCATCAGCAAAAGAGAAACTAGAATTATTGGAAGAACGATTACATGCTATTGAGGGATCACATGTTTACAGCATTATTGACCCAACCCATTTATGTTTGGTGCCTGATGTGGTCATTCCTCCTAAGTTTAAACTTCCTGAGCTCGAAAAAAGTATGATGGGACCTCATGGCCAACAGTGCATCTTATTATGTTTTGCTGAAAGATGATTGCCTATGCACACGGAGACAAGCTTGTAATCCATTTTTTCTAATACAGCTTATCAGGACCCAAACCCATTGGTACATAAATTTGGACAGCCAACATAATTCGAAAGTGAAAAGACTTGGCTGATGCCTTTTTAAAGCAATATAAATACAACATTCATATGGCCCCTGATCGTTTAGAGTTTCAAAGAATGAAATAGAAATGCACGTGATGTTTTAAAGAATATGCACAAAAGTGGAGAGAGGTGGCAGCTCAAGTCCCACCTTTCCTTTCTGAAAAAATATGGCAACAATGTTCATAAATACATTGAGGCCTTCATTTTATGACAGAATGATTGGAAATGCCTCGACCAACTTGTTTGACAACATAGTAATTGGGAAAATGATCGAATATGGGGTGAAAAAAGGAAGAATCCTTGAAGTTCCCTAGAAGTGTCATCTATAAAAAAGGGCCAACCAGTAAAGCGAAGGGAATGAGATATACAAGCGGTCAATTATGAGATATCACAAGTTGGAAGCTCTACTTCAAGCTTCTCAAGATATAGTGAAAGATCTCGATCTATAGTAACATATATGGCTAACGGTTACAAGAACCATATAATAATCACTCCTAACCATTAGCTTTCAATAATATTCCAAGGCCCGGTTGAGACCTTAAGTTCACCTGTAAAATGTTAGTCACGTTGATAAGCACCAAAGGGGAAATAGGAATGGCCAAAGGTTTCCACAATATGATCCAATATCAGTGTTATACACAGAGCTCTTACCACAGATGATCCATAATAATCAATTGGTGTCAATTTCCTATGATTCTATTCAACCATCTTATTCTAGTTGATATGAGCCAAATGCTTGATGTGATTATCATGCAGGAGCAATAGACCATCTAACTAAAAAATTCTTGGCATTGGAAAGGAAAGTTCAGATATTGGTCAAAGCCGATTGACAAACATCAAGAAGGGAGGTAAAATCCTGATATCAATTCTAATCCTCTACCGAATCATGGAAACCCCACAATGAATTGTTGGAATTATGTCTATAAAGTATGGTGTAATAACTATTTATGAGTAAATAATTATTTCTTTGACATTTATGTATTACTGAATTTTATGAATAAATTGAAAGTTTCCTTTAATTAAATTGTGTTTATAATTTATTTAAGTTCTGAAACTATTATTAACGTAAGAAGAGTACTGATTGAGTGGTCTTCCAGACAAACTCTTCTGAGATAGTTTAGAATGTTATTCATAATCTTAGGGTCGACTGGAAAATCAAATCCAATTATGACTATTAGGTTGAACCAAAAGATGCCGGTCTCGGAGTATGGGAGTGGAGACTCTAACGGTTAACCTAGACATGACATGAAACATGTTGAATAGATCATTAACTATTTAGTTTAGAGCAAATTCATTTATTTAGCTCTAAATCTAATTTTTACACCTTAAGGGTATTTTTTTAATTATCTTTATCGTGAGGTGAATATGAAACTTGACCTAGCCTTTTACGATATCTGATATGCCAAAGAAGTGAGTTTGAATTGTCAGACAATACTTCAACTGTTGGGACCGTGATTCAACTATGTTGGAGTTGCGTGATTCATAGATATGGAATTCGTGGTAAGATTGTAAAAACAACAATATCACCATATGCTTTATTGATGAGTGTGTGAATAAATAAACCGAACTTGGTACTCGATGACATGAGCCATTGAATAAGATATGGTGATATGTATGAGTCACTTCACTGATATGTCTTTTTTATTCACAATCAATAAATGAGTTGAAGAAATAACAACCATAGGAGTAAAATGATAATTTTACATCTCACTCTTGTTAGCGATAGTCACGAAGGTTAATATCGTTACATATTCTATGGATCGTGAGATATAAATATTTATTTGTACCGACAGAATGTAGCACGCATGAATCGAGAGTTTATTCGGCATCAGACCTATAGTGAAGTCGTATAATGCTATGATTAAATATGTCATAAATTTATGGAGATAAATTAGCCGGGTATTTGAATCTCATAGCTTTATTCATTTGGGTCCATTCAGTCTCAAGAGTAGCTCATAAGGATAGAAATGAGAAACAACAACAGTTGGACCAAAAATGTATTTTGGACCAAGGTACACTTACAAAACCCATATGAGATGGGTGTCATCAGTGTATTAGTGAAGCGTAAAATTAATGTTTAAATTAATTATTTTATTATTTTGTAATTATTAGATAATTATTAAATAAAAGAAATTAAATAATTAATAGAAAGAGATCAATTTAATTTATCAATTTGGGCTGATGAATTTGGAGAAAATTTTGAATCTAGGAGAGATGTAAAAATCGCACATCACAGTGAAGGGAAAACGTTATTTTTCAGTTTTTATCATATAAGGTTATATGGGTAAATTTTGTAGTTAAGACATTGAATTAGGGTTGCATCTCTAATCTAATCTAACCTAACTTAACCTAAATGTGTTAATTAGAGCAGAAAAGGTTTCTCTCCTCCTCTCTCATTGTTGCCGCCAAAATCCTACAGGGAAGAGAAAAATTTTGTTTTCTCTTCTACAATTGTTCTGAGAGCCCACACTCAATTCCTACACAAATCCTTGAAAGATTTACTTCTGACTCTAATGAGTGGTTGTTGGTGTGAAGATCAATTACTATCTCTACGAATCTCAAGAACGAAGAACATGAGATAGAGAATTTGATCCCACCAAATCAAATATTCTCCATTAATTGAAAATGTATAAATTGTTTCTATCTATTCCCGACACGATTTCACCGTGATGCATGTCCATTGGTTTGGTATTGCATTTAATTTGATTAAATGTTTGTTTTGAAAATTTTTTATATTCCGCCTATAAACTAGTCATGATTCATTAATTTTCTACAAAATGTAAAACCCAATCTAACAACTGGTATCAAAGCCTATGATTTTTTGCATAAGGATGAATATGATGATATTGTCATATAATTTTTGTATGGTAGATTCAAAACATGTTTGAATGTATTTTATGAATGGACCCCGATCAATTGGCTCTAGTCTAGGTGTTATTTTTCAGTTTAAGAATTGATGTACGCTAAAATTGTGGCATAGGATTTTATGTAATTTAATTTTGAAAAGAGTTGTGTTGTTAAATTCCATGTAAATTTGTTGTTCCATGAATCACGAGAAGCCGTCGTCCGTAGCCGTTGTCCGCTGTTCGTGCCATTCACCGCGCGCCACTACCTGCTGTGATCGTCTGCAGCACCCTAAAACGTAGGCCGCACTCTCACTAGGGTTTAGGAAACCGTAGGGGTTCGGCACTTAGAGTTTAGGAAACCCTAGCGCGCCTAAGACCATGCTGGGCATTGGACTGGCGTGGACCCACCAAACCTGTTGATGGATTGGACCGAACAAGTGTTACTGGGCCCAAATGATTTGCATGGAGTTGGGATTTGATTCCAAGCCCAATCCAGTCCTAAAATTAATTTTTTTAATTTGGTAATTTTTCAATAACGATTAACTAGAATTTATTTCTAAAATTATTTTAAAATAAATCATTTGATTAATTTACTTGGTAATTATTTATCAAAGTAATACTTATTGGAAAATTAATTTTAAATTGAATTTTGAATTTTGAATGGGACTAGACCTTGTTAAAGGGTTAGAACAAGATGAGACTTTTTGATGGAGAAGAAGAAAATTACAAAACGCCATGAAGACTAGCATTGAAATTATTGTAATTTATTTGTTATTTTTTATGAGTTGTAATTAGAAATGAATCATAGAGAGGTTAATTTTGAATGTAAGATTTATTATTAATCTCTCATCCTCATATAACATAACATATAAGAATAGGGACATGCCAATATCAAATTGACATGTAATATGCACATGCATCATTGTAGTTTAAATTTATAATGGGTTAAAATTTAATATAAAATGTGAATTTTATAAAAGTTATAAATTATAAATTGTGATTTAAATTTTATAAAAGTTTATAATTTTTGAATTTGCTTTTCAAATTTATAAAGAGTTATGTTTTTTGAAAAAGTAAAGAAAAATCTAATTTTTCTAAAAACTAAGTGAGATGATCATTTACGTTGAAACGTTCCCAAGGTCCCCAACGCAAACTTGATCGTGGCACGAGAAATGATTTACAACCGCCCTATCGGTCATCTCTTCAATGGAAGAAGCTTGAGAATCATTTCACTTTGAGCCATTGAGTTGTTTGTGAAGCTAAAGTTTGTAAAGGAAGTAGTGAGGCAGGACCGTCCCTAGATGGTTCATTACTTCATAGCAACATTTAAAGTCGATGCGTTGGTTAAACACTTAGACTGAAGTACATTAGAATCTCTCATAGGAGCAAGTCAATGGAGTTAAGGTGACCAAAACTATTAATGATTTGTTGAGCTAGATGTAATTACATCTTGAGAAACGTTAACCAAACAAGATGAGTCTCGATGCGATAGGAGGTAGCTCAGGTGTTGTCCCTAGATGAGACGAGCTATGATTTTTTATCATAACATCATTGAAGAAATATGTTTTTATCGAATTTTTAAATATTTAAGTATTTGCATCATGCATCATACTTTTCTAAATGCTTAAGTATTTATTTGCACCGCTTTATTTATTCTTTTCAGTAATCATGTCATTATTCTCACTCTTAACAATCTTAAATTCAAACAAACTCACTGATGAAAATTACGTGAATTGGAAACGTAATCTAGATATCGTACTGACGGTAGAAAAGTTCGTGATATCTACCCCTTATCCCATTGAACCTATTGCTAAATCGACTCAAGAGGAACATGATATCTATGCTTATTGGCTGCATTCTGATGAGATCGCTACATATTACAACTTAGCGTCAGTTAGAAATATGTTGCAGCAACAACATCAGAACATGGAACCGCCACTGATAATGATGTTGAACATCACCGAAATTTTCAGGGATCAGGGTCGTCAAGCCAAACAAGCTATTGTGCGAAACTTCATGAACTGCCGGATGAAACCTGAAATCCTGTCAGAGAACATATGATGTTGATCATTAGTTTTTTAAATGAGATGAAGATCATGGGAGTTGAGGTAGATGGCGAGACTCAAGTTGATATGGTCCTTGAGACCCTACCAAACACTTTTGAGAACTTCAAACTTATTTATTCGATAAATAAGTTATGGTACTTTCTTTCAGAACTCATGAAAGAGTTGCAAGCTGCTGAAATCCCGTTTATGAAGGGCAAGAGGAAGAATGGAGAGACAAATTTTACTGAAAGTAAGCCTTCCACCTCTGGTGCAAAAAAGAAACACAAGAGAGGTCTCGAAGAAAGCTAAGAAGGTGAACTTGAAAGCTGCAAGGGAAAGGGGCCCTGCGTAAGGGAAAAAGTCAAAAGATAAGTGTCATCATTGCGGAGTCACTAGTCATTGGAAACATAGCTGCCTGAATTATCTTAAGGAGTTGAAATCCAAAGGTACGTTACTTGTTATAGAAGTCTGTTATGTGGCTGACTATACTTTTTCATGGATGATAGACTCTACAACCACTAGGCATCATTGTAGTTTAAATTTATAATGGGTTAAAATTTTATATAAAATGTGAATTTTATCAAAGTTATAAATTATAAATTGTGATTTAAATTTTATAAAAGTTTATAATTTTTGAAATTGTTTTTCAAATTTATAAAGAGTTATTTTTTTGAAAAAGCAAAGAAAAATCTAATTTTTCTAAAAACTAAGTGAGATGATCGTTTACGTTGAAACGTTCCCAAGGTCCCCAACGCAAACTTGATAGTGGCACGAGAAATGATTTACAACCGCCCTATTGGTCATCTCTTCAATGGAATAAGCTTAAGAATCGTTTCACTTTGAGCCATCGAGTTGTTTGTAAAGCTAAAGTTTGTAAAGGAAGTAGTGAGGCAGGACCGTCCCTAGATGGTTCGTTACTTCATTGCAACATTTAAATTCGATGCGTTGGTTAAACACTTAGACTGAAGTACATTAGAATCTCTCATAGGAGCTAGTCAATGGAGTTAAGGTGACAAAAACTATTAATGATTTGTTGAGCTAGATGTAATTACATCTTGAGAAGCGTTAACCAAACGAGATGAGTCTCGATGCGATAAGAGGTAGCTCAGGTGTTGTCCCTAGATGAGACGAGCTATGATTTTTTTATCATAACTTCATTGAAGAAATATGTTTTTATCAAATTTTTAAATATTTAAGTATTTGCATCATGCATCATACTTTTCTAAATGCTTAAGTATTTATTTTCACCCATTTGTTTATTCTTTTCAGTAATCATGTCATTATTCTCACTCTCAACAATCTTAAATGCAAACAAAGTCACTGATGAAAATTACGTGGATTGGAAACGTAATCTAGATATCGTACTGACAGTAGAAAAGTTCGTGATATCTACCCCTTATCCCATTGAGCCTATTGCTAAATCGACTCAAGAGGAACATGATGTCTATGCTTATTGGGTGCATTCTGATGAGATCGCTACATATTACAACTTAGCGTCAGTTAGCAATATGTTGCAGCAACAACATCAGAACAAGGAACCGCCACTGATATAATGTTGAACATCACCGAAATGTTCAGGGATCAGGGTCGTCAAGCCAAACAAGCTATTGTGTGAAACTTCATGAACTGCCGGATGAAACCTGAAATCCTGTCAGAGAACATATGATGTTGATCATTAGTTTTCTAAATGAGATGAAGATCATGGGAGTTGAGGTAGATGGCGAGACTCAAGTTGATATGGTCCTTGAGACCCTACCAAACACTTTTGAGAACTTCAAACTTATTTATTCGATAAATAAGTTATGGTACTTTCTTTCAGAACTCATGAAAGAGTTGCAAGCTGCTGAAATCCCGTTTATGAAGGGCAAGAGGAAGAATGGAGAGACAAATTTTACTGAAAGTAAGCCTTCCACCTCTGGTGCAAAAAAGAAACACAAGAGAGGTCTCGAAGAAAGCTAAGAAGGTGAACTTGAAAGCTGCAAGGGAAAGGGGCCCTGCGTAAGGGAAAAAGTCAAAAGATAAGTGTCATCATTGCGGAGTCACTAGTCATTGGAAACATAGCTGCCTGAATTATCTTAAGGAGTTGAAATCCAAAGGTACGTTACTTGTTATAGAAGTCTGTTATGTGGCTGACTATACTTTTTCATGGATGATAGACTCTACAACCACTAGGCATCATTGTAGTTTAAATTTATAATGGGTTAAAATTTTATATAAAATGTGAATTTTATCAAAGTTATAAATTATAAATTGTGATTTAAATTTTATAAAAGTTTATAATTTTTGAAATTGTTTTTCAAATTTATAAAGAGTTATTTTTTTGAAAAAGCAAAGAAAAATCTAATTTTTCTAAAAACTAAGTGAGATGATCGTTTACGTTGAAACGTTCCCAAGGTCCCCAACGCAAACTTGATAGTGGCACGAGAAATGATTTACAACCGCCCTATTGGTCATCTCTTCAATGGAATAAGCTTAAGAATCGTTTCACTTTGAGCCATCGAGTTGTTTGTAAAGCTAAAGTTTGTAAAGGAAGTAGTGAGGCAGGACCGTCCCTAGATGGTTCGTTACTTCATTGCAACATTTAAATTCGATGCGTTGGTTAAACACTTAGACTGAAGTACATTAGAATCTCTCATAGGAGCTAGTCAATGGAGTTAAGGTGACAAAAACTATTAATGATTTGTTGAGCTAGATGTAATTACATCTTGAGAAGCGTTAACCAAACGAGATGAGTCTCGATGCGATAAGAGGTAGCTCAGGTGTTGTCCCTAGATGAGACGAGCTATGATTTTTTTATCATAACTTCATTGAAGAAATATGTTTTTATCAAATTTTTAAATATTTAAGTATTTGCATCATGCATCATACTTTTCTAAATGCTTAAGTATTTATTTTCACCCATTTGTTTATTCTTTTCAGTAATCATGTCATTATTCTCACTCTCAACAATCTTAAATGCAAACAAAGTCACTGATGAAAATTACGTGGATTGGAAACGTAATCTAGATATCGTACTGACAGTAGAAAAGTTCGTGATATCTACCCCTTATCCCATTGAGCCTATTGCTAAATCGACTCAAGAGGAACATGATGTCTATGCTTATTGGGTGCATTCTGATGAGATCGCTACATATTACAACTTAGCGTCAGTTAGCAATATGTTGCAGCAACAACATCAGAACAAGGAACCGCCACTGATATAATGTTGAACATCACCGAAATGTTCAGGGATCAGGGTCGTCAAGCCAAACAAGCTATTGTGTGAAACTTCATGAACTGCCGGATGAAACCTGAAATCCTGTCAGAGAACATATGATGTTGATCATTAGTTTTCTAAATGAGATGAAGATCATGGGAGTTGAGGTAGATGGCGAGACTCAAGTTGATATGGTCCTTGAGACCCTACCAAACACTTTTGAGAACTTCAAACTTATTTATTCGATGAATAAGTTATGGTACTTTCTTTCGGAACTCATGAAAGAGTTACAAGCTGCTGAAATCCCGTTTATGAAGGGCAAGAGGAAGAATGGAGAGACAAATTTTACTGAAAGTAAGCCTTCCACCTCTGGTGCAAAAAAGAAACACAAGAGAGGTCTCGAAGAAAGCTAAGAAGGTGAACTTGAAAGCTGCAAGGGAAAGGGGCCCTGCGTAAGGGCAAAAGTCAAAAGATAAGTGTCATCATTGCGGAGTCGCTAGTCATTGGAAACATAACTGCCTGAATTATCTCAAGGAGTTGAAATCCAAAGTTATGTTACTTGTTATAGAAGTCTGTTATGTGACTGACTATACTTTTTCATGGATTATAGATTCTACAACCACTAGGCATCATTGTAGTTTAAATTTATAATGGGTTAAAAGTTTATATAAAATGTGAATTTTATAAAAGTTATAAATTATAAATTGTGATTTAAATTTTATAAAAGTTTATAATTTTTGAATTTGCTTTTCAAATTTATAAAGAGTTATGTTTTTTGAAAAAGTAAAGAAAAATCTAATTTTTCTAAAAACTAAGTGAGATGATCATTTACGTTGAAACGTTCCCAAGGTCCCCAACGCAAACTTGATCGTGGCACGAGAAATGATTTACAACCGCCCTATCGGTCATCTCTTCAATGGAAGAAGCTTGAGAATCGTTTCACTTTGAGCCATCGAGTTGTTTGTGAAGCTAAAGTTTGTAAAGGAAGTAGTGAGGTAGGACCGTCCCTAGATGGTTCGTTACTTCATAGCAACATTTAAATTCGATGCGTTGGTTAAACACTTAGACTGAAGTACATTAGAATCTCTCATATGAGCTAGTCAATAGAGTTAAGGTGACCAAAACTATTAATGATTTGTTGAGCTAGATGTAATTACATCTTGAGAAGCGTTAACCAAACGAGATGAGTCTCGATGCGATAGGAGGTAGCTCAGGTGTTGTCCCTAGATGAGACGAGCTATGATTTTTTTATCATAACTTCATTGAAGAAATATGTTTTTATCGAATTTTTAAATATTTAAGTATTTGCATCATGGATCATACTTTTCTAAATGCTTAAGTATTTATTTGCACCGCTTTGTTTATTCTTTTCATTAATCATGTCATTATTCTCACTCTCAACAATCTTAAATGCAAACAAACTCACTGATGAAAATTACGTGGATTGGAAACGTAATCTAGATATTGTACTGACGGTAGAAAAGTTCGTGATATCTACCCCTTATCCCATTGAGCGTATTACTAAATCGACTCAAGAGGAACATGATGTCTATGCTTATTGGGTGCATTCTGATGAGATCGCTACATATTACAACTTAGCGTCAGTTAGCAATATGTTGCAGCAACAACATTAGAACATGGAACCGCCACTGATATGATGTTGAACATCACCGAAATGTTCAGGGATCAGGGTCGTCAAGCTAAACAAGCAGTTGTGCGAAACTTCATGAACTGCCGGATGAAACCTAAAATCCTGTCAGAGAACATATGATGTTGATCATTAGTTTTCTAAATGAGATGAAGATCATGTGAGTTGAGGTAGATGGCGAGACTCAGGTTGATATGGTCCTTGAGACCCTACCAAACACTTTTGAGAACTTTAAACTTATTTATTTGATGAATAAGTTATGGTACTTTCTTTGGGAACTCATGAAAGAGTTGCAAGCTGTTGAAAACCTGTTTATGAAGGGCAAGAGGAAGAATGGAGAGACAAATTTTACTGAAAGTAAGCCTTCCACCTGTGGTGCGAAAAAGAAACACAAGAGAGGTCTCGAAGAAAGCTAAGAAGGTGAACTTGAAAGCTGCAAGGGTAAGGGGCCCTGCGTAAGGGCAAACGTCAAAAGATAAGTGTCATCATTTCGGAGTCGCTAGTCATTGGAAACATAACTGCCTGAATTATCTCAAGGAGTTGAAATCCAAAGGTACGTTACTTGTTACAGAAGTCTGTTATGTGGCTGACTATAGTTTTTCATGGATTATAGACTCTACAACCACTAGCCATATTTGTTGTTACCTATAGGGGTTCAGGGAAAGCAGAACGCTTAACGAGGGTGAGTTCAGCTTCCGTTGGGGGAATAGAGCACTAGTATTAGCAGTATCAGTTAGAACTATTAAATTGTTGTTTGAGAATAATTATTTGATTTTGCGTGAGGTTTATTATATCACGGTTTTTTGGAAAAACCTCATTTCAGTAGCTAGTTTAATTGAGCAAGAATTTTCTTAGAATTTCATTGATAATAATATTGGTATTTAGAAATGATTGCTTTATTATTGCTGCATGCATGATAAACAACCTTTTTTATTTAAAAGCAAAAGTTCCAATGGTATTTGAAACTGAGGTAAATATTGATTTTCAAAAAGATGGTAAAAAGGTTGAAGTATGACTCAATTAATCTAACTTACTTGTGATACTTGCGTCTTGATCACATTATCCTAGACTTGATGGCCCATTGTAAAGTTTAAGTGTAGGATCATGACCCACATGTGAATCTTGCATATAAGGCAAAATGAATATCCAAGCGAGAGGAGGTTATGAATATTTTATAACATTAACAGATGGCTACTCACGTTTTGACATGTTTATCTAATATGTAAAAAGTCTGAAACCTTTGGAAAGTTTAAAGTGTACAAGACTATGGTTGAGAAGCAATTCGATAAACAAATCAAAACACTATGATTTAATCATGGTGGGGAGTAATTGCTAGGAGAGTTCGAAGACTATCTTAAGGAATAATGCATTCTTTCTCAGCTTACAACACCTGACACTCTAAAATAGAATGTTGTGTCAGAGAGAATGAATCAAACTCTGTTGGATATGGTTAGATCCATGATGAGTTACTCATACCTCTTAGATTCATTCTAGGGATTTGCCTTGGAAATAGTAACATATATTCTAAACAAAGTTTCGTCAAAGATGGTGCCTAGTACACCATATGAAAGATGGAGTGGACGAAAGTCGTCTGTAAGAAACCTTAGGATATGGGGATGCCCGGCACACGTATTGAGCCCAAAGACAGGCAAGTTGGTCAGTCAATCAGAATTATGTATGTTTCTAGGATATCCCAAGGGAATGAAGGGATACATCTTTTATAGTCCGACTGTCAAGAAAACTTTTGTGAGCAAGAATGCGCGTTTTTTTGAAGACGACTACATAAGAAGTGTGAGGCCGAGAAACACACTTGTGCTAGAGGAATTATTGAGTGGGATGACACCGACTCCCCCATCATGACCTTTTCTCAATTTAATCCTGGAAGAACCACAGCAGGACTCGAAGCTTACGAACCCTCGACGTTGTGGGAAGGTTGTGAGATAACCCAACTGTCTTAGATATGGATCACGATGAACCTGTTTCCTACTCGCAGGCCATGGTTGGTCCTAAAGCAAACCTATGTCAAGACGTCATGAACGTCGAGATACAAATGATGTACTCGAACGGAGTCTGGAAGCTTGTAGATCCTTCTCAAGAGGTAAAACCCGTAGGGTATAAATGGATTTATAAGAAGAATAGAGAACCAGATGGGAATGTGCAGACATTCATAGTTAGGCTTGTAACCAAGGGCTACACCCAAAAGGAAGGTATTGACTATGAGGATACCTTCTCGCCGATGGATATACTGAAATCCATCCAAATTCTTCTGTCCATTGTGGCTTCCCTCGATTATGAAATATGGCTGATGGACGTCAAGAATGCTTTTCTAAATGACAATCTTGAACAGCGTATTTATATGGCTCGACTAGACGGATTCATGGAGAAAAGCCGAAAGGGTAAGGTTTGCGAACTCCTGAAGTTTATTTATGGACTTAAGAAAGCATCATGTTCGTGGAATATCAGATTTGATGAAACTATCAAGAACATCAATTTTGAGCAGTTAGTGGACGAACCCTGTGTGTGTTGATACACGAAGGGAATGTGGTTTTTCTGATTTTATACGTGGACAATATTCTACTCATTGAGAATGATGTGGGTAAATTATCTGATGTCAAAATCTGGCTTGCAAAGCAATTTGATATGAATGATCTTGGAGAAGCTACCTTTAACCTATGTATTTAGATCTTCCGGGATCGGAGGAACAGAAAGTTGGCACTTTCCCAAGCATCTTATATTGATAAGGTGATCGATCGCTTTAGTATACATGACTCCAAGAAGGAATATCTTCCCTTTAGATATGGAGTCAGTCTCTTCACGGAGCAGTCTCGCAAGACTCCTCTAGAAGAGAAAAATATGAGAAAGAGTACCTATGCCTCAGCCGTAGGAAGTCTCATGTATGCAATGTTTTATACTAGGCCAGGCATTTACTACGCCATACGCTTGGTAGGTCATTTATAATCTGATCCTGGAATCAAGCATTCGAATGTTGTCAAGCCTATCCTCAAGTATCTTAGGGGAACGAGTAACTATATGCTTGTGTATTCAGGTGCTAGCCTGAATATGATGGGTTATACCGACTCTATTCCAAGCGGACAAGGATTTTAGGAGGTCCACTTCAGGATTGGTATTCATCCTAAATGGTGGAGTAGTGGTATGAGGAAGTATCAAACAATCTTGCATTGATGATACTACCATGGAAGTTGAGTATGTGGCACTTTGTGAAGCTACAAAGGAGGTTGTCTGGCTTGAAAAGTTTCTAAAGACTCCGGAAGCCATTCCCGATGTTGACAAACTCATGACACTTTATTGGGATAACAATGAGGCTGTAGCAAACCCAAAGGAACTGAGAAGCCATGAAAGATCCAAACACATAGGGCAGAAGTACCATCTCATCAGAGAGATAATTCAATGAGGTGATGTTCAAGTAACACACAAATCGATGGTTAATAACTTGCCAGATCCATTCATGAAGACTTTAAGTAGTAAAGTCTGTGATGGTCATCTGGAGGGCATGGAAATCCTACAATGAATTGTTAGAATTATGTCCATAAAGTATGGTGTAATAACAATTTATGAGTAAATAGCTATTTCTTTGACAATTATGTATTACTGAATTTTAGGAATATATTGAACGTTTTCTTTAACTAAATAGTGTTTGTAAGTTTGTTAAGTCTTGGAACTGTTATCAACGTAAGAAGAGTAAAGATCGAGCGGTCTTCCATATAAACTCTTATGAGATCGTTCAGAATGTTTTTCACAGTCTTACGATCGGCTAAGCAATGAAATCCAATTATGACTGTTAGGTTGAACTAAAGGATGCCGGTCTAGAGGTGTGGGAGTGGAGACTCTAACGGGTGACCTAGACATGTTATGAAACATGTTGAATAGACTAATAACCAATTATTTTAGAGTAAATCCATCTATCTCTAACGGGTGACCGAGACATGTTATGGAATAGGTTGAATATACTAGTAATAAATTATTTTACAGCAAATCCATTTATCTAACTCTAAATCTAATTGTTACACCCTAAGAGTATTTTCATAATTACCATAATCTTGAGGTGAGTATGAAACTTGATTTAGTTACTTGCGATCTTTGATATACCAAATGAGTGAATTTAAATTGCCAGACAATACCTTGGCTGTTGGGACTATAATTCAACTATGTTGGAATTTCATGATTCATTTATATAAAATTCGTGGTAAGATTGCAAAAGCGACAATATCAGCTTATGCTTTATTGATGAGTTGTGAATAAATAAATCGAGCATGGTACTAGATGACATAGAACGGAAGTACCACCTCATGAGAGAGAGTTCAACGTGGAGATGTTGAAGTAACACATTTATCGACGATCAACAACCTGAGAGATCCTTTCACGAAAACTTTAAGTAGTAAAGTCTTTGATGATCATCTAGAGGGCATAAGGATACGAGATTGCACATGCCTACTTTAGTCTAAGTGGAAGATTGCTAGAATTATGTCCATAAAGTAAGGTGTAATAACTAGTTATGAGTATATAATTATTGCTTTGACATTTATGTATTACTGAATTTTATGAATAAATGAAAGTTTTCTTTAATTAAAGTGTCTTTATAATTTAATTAAGTCTTGGAACTATTATCAACGTAAGAAGAGTAAAGACTGAGCGGTCTTCCAGTCAAACTCTTTTGAGATAGTTCATAATATTATTCGCAGTCTTAGGATCGACTGGACAATCGAGTCTAATTATGACCGTTAGGTTGAACCAATGGATGTTAGTCTCGAGGTATGAGAGTGGAGACTCTAACGGTTGGCCTAGACATGCTATGTAACATGTTGAATAGGCCAGTAACCAATTAGTTTATAGCAAAGTCATTTATCTAGCTTTAAATCTAATTGTTATACCTTAAGGGTATTTTTATAATTACATTAATCTTGAGATGAATACAGAACTTGACTTAGTTACTTGCGATCTTTAACATGCCAAAAGAGTGAGTTTGAATTGCCGGACAATACTTCGGCTGTTGGAATTGTGATTCAACTATGTTTTTAGTTGTGTGAATCAGAGATATGGAATTCGTGACGAGATTGCGAAAGCAACAATATCATTTTATGTTTTATTGATGAATGTGTGAATAAATACAACTGGCTTGGTACTCAATGAAATGAATCATTGAATAAGACATGGTGAAAAGTATGAGACACTTCACTGTTATGTCTTTCTTATTCAAAGTCAATAAATGAGTTTAAGAAAATAATAACTAGAAGGGTAAAACGATAATTTTACTTCTCGCTCTTGTTACTAATATTAACGAAGGGTAACATCATAAAACATTCTGTGAACCATGAAATGAAAATGTTTATATGCACCAACAGAAAATGTAGCGCGCATGAATCAAGAGTTGATTCGGCATCTAACCTATAGTGGAGTCGTATCATGACGTGATTAAATATGTCAGGAATTTATGGTGATAAATTAGCCTCATATTTGAATCATATAGCTTTATTCATGTGGATTCATTTGATCTCAGAAGTAGCTCATAAGGACATAAATGAGAAACAATAACAGTTGGACCAAAACTGTATTTTGGACCAAGGTACACTTCTCGAACCCAATAAGATAAGTGTCATCACTATTTTAGTCAAGAGCAAAATTAATGTTCAAATTAATTATTTTTTATTTCTAATTATCAGATAATTAGTAAATAAAAAAATTAATTAATAGATAGAGATCAATTTAATTCATCAATTTGGACTAATGAAATTGGACACAATTTTTGGCTCTAGAGGAGATGTAAAAATCATACATCACAGTGCAGGGAGAATGTGATTTTTGCTTTTTATCATATAAAAGGTATATGGGTAAATTCTTTAATTAATATATAAATGATTGCATTAGGATTGTATCACTAATCTAATCTAACCTAACCTAACCTAAGTGTCTTAATCGGAACAGAAATTTTTTTTCTCCTCCTCCCTCATTGTTGCCGCTAAAATCCTATAGGGAAGAAAAAAATTTTGTTTTCTCTTTTATAGTTGTTTTGAACGCCCACACTAGATTCCTACCCAAATCCTTTAGAGAAGTAATTTTCACTCTAACGAGTGATTATTGGTATGAAGATCAATTACTAGCTCTGTGAATCTCAAGAATGAAAAACAAGAGATAGAGAATTGGATCCTACGAAATGAGATATTCTTCATTAATTGAAAATGTATAAATTATTTCTATCTCTTCTCAATATGTTTTTACCGTTATGCATGTTCATTGGTTTGGTATTGTATTTAATTCGATTAAATATTTATTTTGAAAATTATTGATATTCCACCCATGAACTAGTCATGGTTCATTAATTTTCTGCAAAATGTAAAACCTGAACAAACATGAATTCCATTGAGCAATCCATTTCATATGATAAAGGAAGTGTGTCAGATATAAATATATCAATGAAACACTTTTATATTTTCTTTCAAAAGGGTTATATCCTCCTTATCCAGTTCGAGGCCAAAGAATTTTCGAAGGAACGCAATTTCGACCCCATTTTTCTATTTCATATGAATGCAACTGGCATTGGATTCAAGGATGCAAAAAATACGCAACTAGGCATAGGATTCAAGGATGCGATGCTCTTAAGATGGAAGTGCAAAAGATGTTGGGTGTAAAAATACGTACTATAAGTCAAAAGGGGATAGGTAAAAATGAGCAAATTGGTCATTTTGTTTATTTTGTTCATGCGAACCAGCAGCCAATGTCTTTAAACCTGTCATGATTAATTATGATGCCTAGACAACGGGCACTACCACAACTGGAAGTATGGATATGAGTTTATAACAAGTAGAAACCACCAAAGTCAAAATGATAAATTCGACGAACCTTAATTTTCATATCAGTAGTATTTCCGGGACCAATGGACTAACTTGGAGTGGTAGATGTTATACACCCTAAGATTTGAGATTGGACAAAGTTGAAAGGTTGAGAGAGACAAATAAGGGAAGTTTAGTGCTCATGAATTCCAAGGAGAAACCTAATGTGGTGAGTTGTTGAACCAACAATAGTAAAAGACAGAGAAAAAGAAAACCCAATCTCAAAAGAAGACTTACACAAGTTCTTAAAACTCATCAAACAAAATGAATATAAGGTGAAAGAGCAACTTAATGATGAAAGTTTTGTATTGGTGGCATAAAAATTTTTAAGGGTATCCACATATCGGTGAAGTGTAAGGATTACATTATGGAAAAAGTACTTGTCGATAATGGTTGATCCTTAAATGTAATGTCAAGATAAACATTAGGAAAGTTCATGATAGACAAATAACACATGCGGGTGAGTGCGAGATGACACCCAAAAATTGGAGACATAGAAATACCAATTCGGCTTGGACGAAGCTTATTAGGATTTATTTTCCAAGCAGTGGGTATAACTCCAACATATAATTTTCTCGTAGTACGACTATGGATTCCAATGATGGAAAAGTTGATGATAAAAGGGGGATACATACAAAGAAAATGACTCAGAAAAGAACATCAGTGCACAAGAAAATTAGTGCAGTGTCGGAAGAATGATCAAATGTTTAGTCTAGAATGCAAACCGACCAGGGCTGATATACGAAGAATGGAAACTCAAAAGAAAGAAAAATGATTGCTAGGCTTGAGTATCGAGAGTCTGGGATAGAGATGACGGTTATAACATGTTTTTGAATCCTTTAGAAGTGCGAATTTAATTCCATTCAAGTGTGAATACAGAGGCTTTAATTTATCAATGTCGTTGATAAATCAGGCCAGGCTTTTCCAGGCGGTTCACAGGCTGGTTCTGGGGCCGGGCGGACGGAAATTTAGGGTGGCCAAAATGAACCGTTGAATCGGCCCGTGAAGTCAGGAGTCGGGCCGGTTCATGGGCCGACCCGGTTAAATAACCGGCCGGCCCGTTTGCCCTCCCTTTAATGTGATTTAATTTTAGAAAATGTAGATGGAGAGAATTGAACCTTGATGGAGAATAGTTGAAGTGTAGGGATTACCACTAAGTTATATGGAAGTCATGTTACTATTCTATAATTATTTTATTTTATTATTTTAAAATCTCAATAGAAAGATTTGTAATAATAGGTAAAATAATTATTTTATTTATTAAATTCATGAACTAGTGATATTCATTTTCACGTAAAATCTAAAAATATAATAAATAATTAATAACTAATTTATAATTCATTTCATTAACAGAACAAAAAATATTAGAAATATTAAATCAATATTTTTTAAAATTTTCATGAATCCAATTTTCATTGAATAAAATATTTATTTAAATGAAAAATAATATTTTTATTTAATTAAATATATTTATCTCAAAAGTATATTATTTGAAGTTTTGATAAAGTGTTTTAAAAGAAAATAAGAATATATTTTAAACAATTAATTTAACAAATGTTGTTTTGGTCTATTGGTAAAGAGTGTGATTTATAAGAAAAATGTTAAGGGTTTAAACTTCACTACATGCATAATTGTTCAATTTTTTAGACAAAAAATAGATTCGTGGGCCGGGCCATGAGCCTTGAAGACAATACCCGTGATGACTTGGACCTGCCCGCGAACGTTAACCGGCCTAGTACTGTTCAAGACTGGCTGGGCCGAGCCGGATTGTGACGAGTTGGTTCAGTCGATTTCACGGACTGAACCGACTTGGTTGCCACCTCTAATCATGAGCATAACAATTTGGACATCACCACTTTCAAAAGTAAAATTTAATGTCAAAGAGTAACGTTTAATGTCAAATTTTTAATCACTCTGCCCAATGTCTGGGAACCCTTTTTGTTATGGGCTTACTTTATTTTCCTTCTATTTCAGTCAAATTCTTCGTTTGAGTGAATTTCTCATGTTATATTTTCTTCATTTTATTAGTATTTAGTATCATCCCAATTTTTGTGTCCATTCCTCTTGCTAAGCAACTGCTCATACTCATGCATTTCCATTTATTTTTTTCTCCCATCCGATAATCTACTCTAGGATTAAGAATGATGTTTTAGAAAATGAAAGCATAAGCAATCTCATACATAACTTTAACAATCTTATTCTCAATATCGAATCAGATGAAAATGATGGAGAACCATTATAATCATTTGATGAAATGTTGAGAATGTTAGGAAGAAGATAGAATAACTCAACTTTATCCAGAGTTAACATAGGGCGATTAATTTAAGACTAGACATGGAGGTAAAAGAAGTTTAAATTTGCACTTCCATGACAAGCAAAAATCATGAGAAGTTAATTAATTTGATAAAATAGTACAAAGACATCTTTGCATGTTCCTACCAAGATATATCGGGTTTAGATATAGATATTGTAAATCTACATCTACGACTTATACCAGAATGTAAACCAATAAGACAAATTTACGAAGGATGAAGACCATACATTGGCCAATCTCTATGTGGTATATCAAATGGGTATAAGTCATTTCTCATTCAAGTGTATGTAGAGATGAGGTCATCAAGTTTATAAAGAGGAAGATAATTTGTTGTTATTGTCTACCTTAAATAATCATCACGAACATCGTAAAAATTTGACTTACAAGATGATGAGAAAAATATTTAAGCAGTTCGAGATCAAGTATCCAAAGTTATCCTCCGGTCGTCTGAATATAAATGGAGCAGCTGAATCGGCCAATAAGAATATCAAAAGAATTATTAAGAAGATGACAAAAATTTATAAAGACTGGCATGTGAAGCTCTCTTTTATAGTACATGGATATTGCACATCAGCTCAGAATTCGACTAGGGAAACACCATTCTCCTTAGTATACCATATGGAGGAAATTCTCCTGATTGAGGTTGAATCCCCTTCCCTGAGGATCTTAATGGAAATAAATTTAGAAGAGGCATAATAGGTGTAGACATGATGCAACTGAATTTTATTGAAGAGAAAAGACAGAACACATTATGTATAAGGAAACTATATCAAAGAAAAATGATGCAAGCATATAAAAAAAAATAATGTCCACGATATTTTTTAGAAGAAGATATGGTATTAAAAAAGATACTCCTATATCAAAAGAATCATCATAGTGGACTCCAAGTTATAAAGGAGCCTTCATAGTCATAAAAGCTTTCTCCGATGGAGATATTATCTTAACCAACATGGATGGAGAGGAGATACAACATCTGATGAATTTTGACACAATCAAGAAATATGTTGTCGAAGGAAGAAGAAATAAAAGAATGAAAGCATGGATTTGGCCACTCCGAGTATTGGGAGAAGCGCAGGTGGATAAAATGTTTTTAATTTTCAAAAGAGTAGTTACATAGCTTGGGAACGTCTTATACCACATTTTCTTTTCTCATAGTTTCCTCAAATCTTTGCTTTGCTATCATTTCTTTCTTGATCAAAGAGCCTTTTAATATTACTCTATCCAGTCTATCATTCTTTCCCTTCTTAACTTCCTTTAATTCTCATCCATGACTGTTGACTTAATAATTTACTTTTGAGACAACTTAGATGCATGAAGTTAGCAGGGGGTAGAAAAACCCTATGATGTTTTAGAAGTTGTTAAGAAAAACACCGTCATAAAAAAGTTGCAGTTTAGTTGGATCTTCCATTGAAATATGTTGAAATGTTGGGTCATGAACTAGTAAAAAATGAAAGGGCAACAGCCATGAGATGATGATGACGAGCTGAAAGGCAGAGTGTAGGACTGTATTGTAAGCTATCGTATACACATTGAAAACCCAAATGGCATTGTTGATACTTCACACAGCAAAGCATTTGGAAGATAAATATTTATTGATTGCATCAGAGTTTGAGGAACAGCTGAAAAAAACCTAGGCATAAACCATCAGCTGATTGAAAATGAATCATTTCCTTGAGAGTTTGCTCGATGTCCCCTTACTAATCCAGGATCCTAACTCAAGAGATGATTTCTAAAGGGAAATGGTGATAGTCGTTACTTAATAATTTGATTTAGAAAAAATAGAGAAGGAGAAGAGAGAAAAGTTGTCACATTTTTTTAAGAAAAAGTTTACCATATTAGAAAGCATTTATTTCATCGTAAATTTAAAATCATTACATTTTCATCTTCAATCAAGAATTACATAGTGCGATCATGCATCACATCATTTTCTTCGGTTATGCTCATGTACATTAGTTATCAAGAATACTCATTTGATGTCTATGTGACCCACTTCAAATTTTCGGCATCCGTCAATCTAACATGCATAAATCTGCTCCACCATAATTTTATCTAGTTAAATCAAACCGTGTCTCTAGAGGTTGAACCTGTGTCAAACCCAGGTCCGTTTCAAAATTCAAAGATTAAATCAAACTCGAGTCTCTCGTGGTTGAAGCCTGTGTTAAAACCAAGTCCTTTTAGATCTCTTGGATTAAATCAAACTCAAGTCTCTTGAGGTCGAAGCCTATCGATCCCAGGATCGTTTTAAAACTCTTATATTAAATCATTTTAAAACTCTTCAGTTAAATCGAACCCAAGTCTCTCGAGGTTGAAGCCTATGGCGAACTCGGGTATGTTTCAATCCTTTACATTAAATCAAACCAGAATATCTCGGGGTCGAAGCCTATGTCAAACTTAGATATGTTTTAAAACTCTTCAGTTAAATCAAACCTAAGTCTCTCGAGGTTGAAGCCTATGTCAAACCCATGTCTGTTTTAAAATTTTTAGTTAAATCAAATCCGAGTCTATCGAGGACAAAGCCTGTGTCAAACGTAGGTCTGTTTTAAATCTTCGGTTAAATCGAACCTAAGTCTCTCGAGGTCAGAGCCTGCGTCAAACCCATTCTGTTCAAATCTTCAATTAATTCAAACTCGAGTCTATCAAGGTCGAAGCCCTGTATCAAACCCATGTTAATTTGAAATGCTTTGGTTAAATCAAATTTGAGCCTTTTAATGTCGAAGCCTGTGTCAAACCTAGTCCGTTTCAAATCTTAAATTAACTCAAACCCAAGTCTCTCGAGGTCGAAGCATGTGTCAAACCGAACCGAACCGATGTAACCAAAAGAACTTAACAGAATGAAACCGAAGTAAACGGTTTGGTTCGATTACTTGTAACCGGTTCGGCTACAATTATAAAATTTTTAGAAAAAATAACAAAAATCATTAAATTGAAAATATCAACCCTCAACACAATTAATATTTCTATATATATATATATATATATATATATATATGTCTAATTAATAATTATGTCTAATTTTTAATAATATATGTCTAATTTGTGTCTAATTTATTAAGTTTGTTTTAATTTATGTCTAATTTATATATGTATATTAAAAATAGTTGTAATCGATTCGAACTGATTACATGTTTATTATAAAATATAATCAAACCGAAAGTTCAGTTACTTAACCAAACCGATTACAATTACATAAAAAAAGTATCAACTGAATCGATTCGGTTCAGATCGGTCGATTCGTAAAAAGTATGCACACCCCGATGGTTTGGAGAAGGTCAGAAGGAGTTTTGTTACTTATGCTTATTTTTCTCTATAATTTTTTTATACATTAAAACTTTGTTTTGAGATGATCTTTACTCAATAATTTTACAATAGTGTTTTTCAAAATTCCCTTTTATAACAGGAATTGATTATAAAGATTTGTGAATTAGGGTTTTTTAAATTTAATTAGTTTAGAGAAAATAGAAACCTTTAGACAAAAAGATAGGGATACCACATATCCAATAAATTTGAGATAGTGAATTTTGAGACTACAATCTTATTTTTTCACTTATTGTTATTGTCATTATTTCCTTTTCATTCTATTATGTCATATTCGTTGTTCCAATAATGTTCATGATAAACTATGCATAAGGACGCATTCCTTACTTACTCTTATTGATGTACATTAACTTTTCTTACTAATCATTTATTTCATTTTCATTACTCTATTTACGTAGTTCTCAAATTCCACTAACCCTTTTTCTAACATTTTATGGCTACTTTACGTCATTTTCATATTTTTTTTTAATTTAGTCGTTAATTTACGTAATACCATAAATCCCACTAACCCCTCTAGTAAGTAGTAACATTCATATTTACGTTAAATTTTCTTTTTAGTCATTTATTTTGTTTCCATTACTCTATTTATGCTTTCGTTACTTTACGTAATTTCCATTACTTATATTCTATCATTCTTTACGTAATTCTCAAATCACACTTACTCTTTTACTAATTAACTAATACTAACTTCTTTATTTATATTAAAACTCTTTTATTTTTATTTTAGCTTCTTTTTCTTAATACATTATTGAAAAATTACATATATGATCACTATAGTTTGGATCAAGTTTTAATTTCATCACTATAATTTCATTTTTCTCAATTACATTATCAAAATTTATAAAATGTTTCAATCTTATCACTCCATCCACATTCTGTTAAAAATTTAACGGTTTGTTGAAGTGACAGATACATTTTTTACACATACTCGTCAAGGCAGTAGAGTTGTGATACAATACAGTTTTTATTTTATTCAAAAAATTTCCCAATTTTTTCAATTTTTAAAAAGAACCCCATAAGATAACAAGATGAATTTTTCTCTTCACCTCATTCTTCAATTTTTTTCATTTTTCATTCTCCTACTTAATCATCTCCAACAAGGTACCAAGATGTGTTTTTTTTTTGTACTTTCATTTCTTCTTCTACTTAATCATTTTTTTTTCTTTTTTTCTTTCTTCTTCTTGTTAATTTGGGTTTTGGATATATTTTTAAATTTTTAAATTTTTTCAAAAAACAACTGTTGAGTTCATATTTAGGATAAAATGACTATGGTAAAAAAACACTATTGTTATATGCTTATTGCTATTGCTAAAAGTTCTATATCATCAAAGTATCATAACACTATGATAAAACTTGTCTATTTTTTCAAAGATAAAACCTGTTTATTTTTTATTGGTAAAGATAAAACATGTCTCTCTCATATCCAATTCATAAACACATCAAATGCAAAATACTTATCTATGCCTAAAATAACCCATAACCAAAAATGCATATCCATAACCAAAATACATATGTCATGATCCATAATCAAATACATGTCCATAACTAAAATGCATATCATTAACCAAAATACATATTCATAAGCAAAATACATATATCATTGTCCATAATCAAAATACATATCCAATTCCAAAATACATATTTCATAATCGAAAATAACATTCAAGGTTTATCAGTTTCCACCACACCTCTCCCACCCATCCGAAGACCTATCACATATATCAAAGCACCTCTCCCACCTCTCCTAACACTACTACAAAATGAGGCTTAGATGACGGTTAAAACCTACCATCAAAACTTTTTAATGACGGGGATGCGACTGTCATCGATCAAGTTGTCATCTAAACTCATTTATCAAAAATCGTCATCAAAAGGTGCCGCAAAAATACTTTTCATGACGGAGAATCCCCATCATTAAACTTACCCTAAGAAAACCTTTAATGACGGGGATTACCCACCCATTATAGGGTCATTTAAAAAAATTGTCTTGAAAAGGAAAAAACCTGCCTTCCCATTACAGTTATTAATTAATATTATTTAATTTTAATCCTCAACACCACTTTCTCCACAACCACAAACTCAACTCAAAGAATCAAATCAGATAATAGCTGAAGGAAGGAAGTAAATGCTAAATTAGCTAGAACTTGATAATAAAACAGTCAACATTATAGCGACATGCACTGTATTTAAAAATTCAAGAGCAAGAAAATGCAACAAACATAAAACTCATAAAAATTTCTTGAAAAACAGACATAAGGCTCTTCAGGATTTAGCCGAGAAAACAAAGTTCACACAAGAGAACCTAAACTGTATTTCTTATGCTTATATATGTATTATTCATATCCATGCATGCGTGATATTGAAAATATAAAAATACTTGCATCATCATCCTTGAGCTAGAAAGTTTAGTAGCAAGTAGTGATGGAGCACTGCAGATTATAGCACACAGCATTTCAGCTGCATTTGCATGAACTTCAGGTGGACTCTGATCCAAGCAAATAAGATTAATAGTTAATTCAGTTTATAAAGGTCAACATTATTATGCACATAAGCACTTACAAATGAAACATATCACCTGGTTTTCTCTCAATAATATGCACTTATATGCTCTGGTTTTCTCCATAATTAGTTCTATTATCATTTATCTTCTCCAGTACCTCTTAATAAAAATCATATGAACCAAAACGCCAAACAGATACAATGGACTATCTCAAACAAAGTTCAAGGGGCCAAAAAAAATTTATGGTGTGGAGAACTTCCAATTACTAATGGGAATACCTGATGAAGTACTTAAAACACTGCCAAAGAAATTAGAATAAGGGACCTTAAATTGAATAAAAATTGCTAGTTTTAGCACTATTCAAGTAGGTTTTATTTTGATGCAGGGCTGATGAAATCCTTTAACATTGAAATAAAAGATACTAAAAATTCTCTAATAACTGGTATAGTTCACCAATTCAGTAAGAGATGCTTAGACACAAAAAAGCACTACGCAAAGCAAACTAATTGGGGCACTTTTATAGCTATATGTTACATTATATCCATCCATTATAAACTATACATATGCAAGTCATTATACTGATGCAAACTATGGGAGTAGGAGAATCAAAATTAGCATGCCCCAAAGCTCTTCTAATTGGGATTAAACACATATTATTCAATAATATTTAAATATGTAATCATTAGAAGAGAAAATTAATACTTACAGATGGACTCAGCCTATCCACAATCATTTCTAGTAGGTTGCTTTGAGACAATCATTGCATTGCATCCATAAAATTGGGAAACATATGGTTATCAGCACCTACAAGCCGAATCAAATCCTACAGAAAGTTTATCTCACATCAAAACTCAACTTAAGAAATAATATAATTTCTATGGACACTGATAATCATTCCTGAAATAATTGTTTACCTCCATGATGGATGTAATTCCTATCAAATCAACTAGTTGATGATATACATCTTGATGGGCCTGCAAAAGTAATCTAGAATATAAATGAAAACAATTGTAAAATCAACACATCATTTATTTCATATAGAGAATATCGTCAGCCCAAATCCTCATATATGGAATCTGGCATGCAATAGCTAATTGGATTCTTAAAATTTGGTATACAAAAAGAAACACTTTTAGGGATGTCTAAGAAACACATATGAGATACCAACCAAGCACGTTGAATTAAGCAATGCTTGGTTCGTCAAATAATTCTGGCAAAAATGTATGGAATCAACGGAGTGACATGATGAGTTAACTTTTCTATTGACAAGCCAATAATGCAATATTGATGCAAGAATGTTTTAGACTAAGTCATATTGATGCACAATGTTTATTGCTCATTTATGTGAACACAATAATGTAACATTAAATATAGAAGGAAAAGAAATATCAACATATAAAATATACTAAATTACGTGGACGTAATTCATAAGTGGAATGGTCTTTCGTATCATCAAGCACACAATTATCTAAAATACCAAATAGAAAGAATTAAACAAGTGCTTGTCCTGCTTGCAACTAAAGTAAAAATTTGACCAGTTAAGAGAATCAAATTTAAATCATCTTTAAGTATGATTGCAAAGATACCTTGCTCAAATATCTAGCCAGTACAGTGGTATGACGATGTTTTGGTTCCAAGAAGGAGAAAAGAAAATTCATTAACTGAATGAAGAAATGTGTTAGTACTGTTAAAGTTCACGTAGACAACCTTATCAATAGTACATCATCATTAATTAAAATGATCTTGTACCTCCTCTTCTTCTACCAATGTCTTCAAGATATCATCAATTTCACATGTAAAAATTTGCACGCCATAAATAGAAACCTATCACATATCAAATACACAAGATAAATCAGGATCAACGCAGAGAATTTCAATATTTTGGAGTTGGAAGATGATGTCTTAATTTATAGTGTACTTGAAGACTCTTTTGCTATCAACATCCTCTGGAGGTTCTTCGACCACATACCACACCAGTTGCTCCACTTGGGCTCTATCACGTAGACTGAAAGCGAGGAAAACATAAACATTACAACCAACTTCCTCGTGATATTTGATGTAGAATCTCCAGAAAAATAAATCTAGTTATATCAACCTCCAAGTCTAACTTACATCTGTATCTAAAAACTAAAAAGAGGTGTCCAAGTAATAAAGGATGACACAAATGCGAAGAGGATCTTCACAGAAAGTAAAATGACAGACGTTCATAATTGAATCAATTAATAGACATTACAAATTATTTAGACGACTATTAAGAGCTTTGCATTCTTGAATTATTTCTTCTTCATCTAGAAGCTCTTCCAAAGTGCAATTCTCCTTGTCTAACACAGATTCCACCTGTATAAAGAAATAAATGGAAAGAAAGCAATGTCCGCCATTAAGATATGGGGAAGATGAGCAAGTGAACCAATAATTAATTACCATTAGTCTAGAAAAAATATTGCATAAGAAACAAAATATCCAACTGAATTTGAACAACAGAGAATAAAATAATTCCTCAGAAAACCCTCAACGATGTGGCATGTAAAGAATCAGTAATTTAGTGTAGAATTACTTACTAGAGATGAGGCAGAGAGAGCACTCAGCCTCCAAAACATGTTGAATAAAGATGACAAAGGGATAAATTGAACAAAGCCCTAATCAAGAGCAGCACCGATTCATAAGCCCTAGGAACGCAAGCTTAATTTACGATATGCGAAGAACAAATAGAAAAGAGCTCGAGATGTGAGAAAATTGAACAACAACAGCTGTGTGTGGGGCATCAGGAAGATAGAAAGATAGATATATAGAGAGAGAATAGAGAAAGAGAGAGAGAAGCAAAGCGAAGCGAGAGAGGCGAGAGAGAACCCCGGTTCTCTAGATCGCCTCTCTCTATCTCAGATTTGAGATTTTGAGAGTGTGAAGCGGAAGTTGATTATGGTTAGAATGTCAAGTGTCAATTTTGTAATTATAAAGTATTTTCAGTACACTTTAGTTTTACATTGTCATAATAGGTAAACTTATTATGACAGTTTAAGTAAAACATGTCATATTAGTTAAATATCATTTTTTTTCAATTTAGAGCATTTTTACATGACAGGTTTAACAGACATGCCATTAATTATAATATCATGTTGTCATCTAAAACTCATTTTGTAGTAGTGTAAGACCGATCTCATGTATCAAAGCACATATGTCACATCTCGCATGTCCTCTACCACCTACTTAGCGCCTCTACCACCTCTTACAACACCTCTACAACCTATTCCATCACCTATAAAACATATCTTAGCATTCGTAGCACCTCCACAACCACATCTCACAACATCTCTACCACATTTTCCAGTATCAGTTGGTAGCTGACAACATGATCAACAATTAAAAAGAAGCAATTAATATGATAGAAACAGTTAATTAATGATTAAAATGAAACAACTACTATGAAAAGAAAAACAATTAATTAGCAATTGAAAAGAAACAAGTTACCCGAAAACCCTATAAATTCATAAGTAGATGTTTGCTGACTTTGACTTCTTTGGGCATGTTTAGAGGCATTAGGTGTACCATTACATGATCGCTTGTTATGTCCCATATGCTTGCACTTACTACATTTTAATGTAGAGTTATGTCTGCTCAAAGTTTTTGGAGTAGATATGGATTCTTCATTAGGCATTTTCCTTTTTTTTTCTTAGGCCTACCAGGTTGCCTTCTAAAAATTGGAGGTAAAGGCTGGTCTAGGTCATTCATTTCATTGATTTTGGGCCATAACTTAGGTTCATTACAAGGTTGGATTAAATGTTGTCACGTCTTCAGAATTTTTTCAGTGTGATAATATTGGTGAATGTCATAGTCATTTGGGGACTTTGTCATGAATTACATGCACTGGATAGAATACATACAAGGGATACCAGACAGGTCCCACTTCTTACAACTACAATTGTGCAATTCTAGATCAACCACATATTGGTCAAACCCATAACGAACTTCAAATTTTACCCCACCCGACCAATTGTAGACACAAGTCTTAGAAGCTTCAATGGATTTTTACAATTTCTTCTTTATTTTTTGGCATATTATACCATCAACCTTCATGTACTCATTTCTCTTTTTATGAATTCTACACATCATATATCTGGGGTCAATATCCGCTCTTACAAACGTTAAACAGAACCCCAAAATAATATTCTTAGAACCCTAAAACCATATTTAAATCCTAAATCAGTTGAAGAAAACCGTAAATAAATAAAAAGACTTCTACTCTCGAAACGCTAAACTTAATTTTTGAAACCCCAAAGTTCAAAGAATAACCAAAATACCTTTTTATATGTGGTTCCAAGGAGAACCATTTACTACCTTGAGTAGCTTTCACAATCTTCAAATAAAATTGGTGTCCTATTTGGCCTTGAATCTGTTGAAATGAAGAACAGAACAATTTGAAGAATCTGGAAATGAGAAAGTGAGAGAGGAATGTGAGAGAGAGAAGAGGAAGGGATAAAATCATTATGTTTTCCCTATTTTAATCTACCAAGCATATTTTGTAAATGTTAAAAACTTTAAGGAGAAAAAGAAAGATCCCAAACGTTAAGGGGAGAAAGAGAGAAACATGGAATATTTTATCAATTCCAAATAGTTTAAGGGGAGTTGCCACCCACTATAAAACATGGAATATTTTATCAATTCCAAATATTTATATATTTATATATTTCAAAATATTTTGGTTAATTTATATACTTAAAAATCTTTATTTTCCAATAAAAAGATTGTTTAGTTATAAAAATATTTTTTAATGGAATATGTATCACTCATGCTCGTCATATTCTTGCTTCAGTTTACATACATACTTGACTCACTACTACGGAAATAGGCTACAATGACAGCCATAAAAAATTCTATGACAGTTTGGTTAAACCTGTCATGGAAAACATGTGCTTGGAGTGAAAATGTTTTGTTTGAGTTGCTATGACAGTACATAAATAAACTATCATAATATGTTTACCTATTATGACAGTATTTTTTTAAGCAATCATAAATTTTTTTGCTTTTTTTCAGATAACATGTATAATATAACCTATCATAGTTTTCAAGTTGAGGTTAATTACAAAAATATCATCTATATATTTGTCATAACCCAATCCTCTATCACAGAAAATCTCTCCTCTTTGAATGAACTCAGAGCTCTCGCTCTCAAACGAACTCAAATCTCTCTCTTGAACAAACTCTCAACCTGCTCTCTCTTCCTCCCGAGCTTACCTTTGTATTGCTCTCTCTCTCTCTAGATACTCCTCTCTCTGCCTCTCTATCTGCTACTCGCTCATCTCTAATTTGTTATCTCTCTCAAATCTCAACCTCCGACGACAGTTCTCGCTCTCTCACGGTGAGTTTGTAGTTTTTTTTTCAGATATATTTAGTGTTATTGTTCTGATTTAGTTTTATTGAGATTTAGGGTTTAGATTTTGAGTTAGGATTTAGAGATTTTCTAATTTTTTTAGGGTTTAGATTTAGAGTTAGGGTTTAGAGTTTTCTGATTTATTTAGTTTCTCCATTTGGTTGTATGGGTTGAATATTATGTTTTCTGGATTAGGGCCATGCATGTTACCGGGAGTTAGTGTTGGAGTAATTTGCAACCTTGTGTTCCCAGAGTGGCTAATTACTGTGCTTTTTGTTGTTTTTCTAGCTTGGTCTACATTGAAGACTTGTGGGAATGGGATGGTTTCTTGGAAATTGGAATTAGAAGAGATCATGAGAAGTGGGTTTGTGTAAAATGATGTTTCTGATACGATTGAAGGGCTTAAAAAAATTCAAGAGCCTCTGTTGGATGTAGAAATGATTTGTGAAAGTAGGTTTCCATGGAAGAAATTGGGAGTCATTCTGGTATGGTTTTCTTTCTACTTTCTCTATCTTATTTGTGGGAATCACTACAAACATGTACAATTAGCTAATTTCAAATAATTCAACAGGATTGTTTACAATATACTTGCTAAGTTCGAATATTTTTCTAGAAATTAATTGGCTTAATGACACTTTAAACTCTAATATTTTAAATGTCGTAATCAACTCCTTGAACTATTTTAAGTTTCAACTTAAACCTTTCGTTTAACACCGTTATTCACCATGATTTATTAACCTTTCATAGTATACTATATTTTTATGTTAAATTAATTTGACCATCTGAAGCTACTTGGCTCTTTAATCTGAACCTTCTTTGCTAGTTTGAATCTCAAGTAGATAGAACAGAGGCAGTGAAAATTTGCCAATTATGTTTTGTAAGTATGCCTTTTTTCCAACTAAATTGTCACAAATGACTAAAGTTTATAATCAAATTCATAAAATATAATAAAATGTGCTTCCTAATCTATTGTATATAGTATTATACTGATTGAACTGTGTGGTGTCTGATAAGAAAATGTGATACTTAGATGTTGAATTTGTTTTCGTTTGTTTGATGTGAGGAATAGATGGTTGAAGAAGGATCTGCGAATTGCTCTTATTCCATGCTTTATGGAAAAAATATTAATTACATGTTGTTTCAATATTTACTGGTTGAGAAAGCACCAGACTAGTTTCAATATGTACCAGTTTTTCTCTTGAAATTTTATTGGCATTTTCATTCATTTATGTGTTCAATTTGAACGGTGGGGGTAGTCTATAGAGTCCTGATATGATTAACATGATGTTTTCCCCCATTGTTTCCTTTATTGAAGGAGTTCCTGGTATTAAGCAGTTGGCCCACGCGATACACCTTTACAATAGGTTTGAAAGGTAAACTTCTTATAATGCATTTAATTTAATTATTTTTCTAACAAAACTCTAAATTTGTTTAATATGCATTGTGTTGCTAATTTCTAATTCACATTGTTACTAATTTATAGGAAACAAAAAGTTATTTGGTGATGGTGGTAAAAAAGGGATTTTGCCTTATTCTTCATGCAATTTTCTTCATCTCTTTTGTAAATTTGATGGATTGAGATATTTTGAACCTAAGAGATGCGAAAAAAACCTCTAGTGTTATTAACATGAAAGAATCTAACATTTGACTTACATCATGAAATGTCAATCTTAAGGACAATAACAAAAAATGTTGCTTGATAACCTCCACAGCCTCCTCCAACTAATGAAATTCCAAATGAATATCTAGAAGACCAGGTCATTGATCAGCATTCGAATGGACACAAGGATCATAGACAGGTAGTGAAATTTTTGTTTCATGTTTACTGTACTTACCATGTCTTTTAGGCTCCAACTGATGAAAATCTAAATGAACATCCAGAAGACCAGGTCATTGATCAGTATTCGAATGGACACAAGGATCCTAGATAGGTAGTGAAATTTTAGTTTCATGTTTACTGTACTTCTCATCTCTTTTAAGGTATCTAATCATTCCTATTTATCTCAACTCATATTAATTAGTCCTCTTCTAATTTATTGCATCCTGGGTGTTTGAAAATCACTAGCTTTTTTGAGAATTTTTTACTCTCTTTTGTGCTTTTAATTATATTGTAGGGTAGACTTCAGTCAGGCATGGATTCAATAAAGGGTGAAGCAATTTTGTCCGGCCTTCAAGCTTACGTAATTTGACTGCACTCTATGTAAGTGACCTGATTTTTACTATAATTGAACCCTCTCATTTTCTTGACTTTTGAATCTTACACTTGCTCATCAATTGAATTGTTAAATGGTGAAGGACTCTTAGAGTTGGCTCGGTGGCAACCAACTCTCTAGCACTCTTCCAGAAATTAGTTCATTGAAGGAGCTAATCACTTTGTATGTTATCCAAGATAACTATAATTATTCAATGCTTGAGTTCATATGATTTATTTGATATTCCTTTTGACATTTCCTCGATTGTTAGACTCTACATTTTAATTTAATTTGGAAAGCTCTTGGTTTGATGAATTAGTCAGGTGTTTTCCCTAATTCTATGAGATATGAGTACCAATTATATAGTTTTTGGTAGTGAAGATGCAATTAAGTATGTTGCAACTTGTTTCGAAAATCTTTTGTTAGATCATATATGAATATAATTTCATAGTGTTTACTTTAGTGTTGTAATTGTTTGAGTTTGATTTCGACAATTTTCTTATTAAATAGTTTAAATGTCTAAAATAGTTTTGAATATATTTGGTTCTGTATGAGTTGTTGGCCAGATAAACCCACCAGGCATTTTATGTTATGTCATAGTTTTTCTAGCTGTTAAGACATGCTTTGCTTGGAATTTGATATATGTTCTAAATGCATGCATTTAAATCTATTGTATTAAATATATTTCTCTCATGGAAAGGTAAATGCCTTTCCATGACAGTTTTTTATGAATAAACTAGACTTTTAATGACGGAGATTCTCAGTCATCTAAAAACTTTTTACGACATCCTAGGATGACGAGTATTCTCCGTCACTAAAGGCTTTTCGCAGCATCCTATGATGACGGAGATTCTTTGTCATCTAAAGGCTTTTCACGACATCCTATGATGACGGAGATTCTCTGTCATCTGAATGTTATTTGTTATGATGGTTTTTGTTGAAAATAGTAAAGATAATAGCCCGGTAGATGACAATCGGCTAACTGGTCATTATATGATTATAATGATGAGTTTTGATCGTCATCTAACCTCATTTTTGTAGTAGTGACTAGATGGGACATGTCAAAATACATTTTAACTTAATTTTAGAACCACTTATTTAAAATATACTAAAATTTGATAATTATTTTAATAATGAATATTGTGAGGTGATAATATCTCTCGCATATACAAATGACTTCCGAATCAATTATGATTTAACGCAAACTATAAATTTATTTCTCAAGCTGGGTGACCAATCACATAGTCAAATAGTGGGTGGAAACTCCAAATCTCTTTCAATATTTTATCAATCTTTAAGGATGGATCACCGCCTCGCATTAGAAAATGTAGCACAAAAGGTAATCCCTAGATTTATTTTTATAGTATAGATTAGGTTGTTGAATTTAGAATCTATAAATTGGGGAGATTTCCCTTGATAATTTCTTCATGTAATTGATCCATTTTCGTATGACTTTGGAGATACTTTGATGTTTTATTTTTTTATACTCTACTTCAGCTCATGTCCCGTTGTGCAATTATGTGGCAATATTGATTCAATTCATGTCCCATTCTGCAGTTATGTGCCCTTAATTGATTAAGGCAAAACTTTGATGTCTCTATATATGTTTAAAACCATAAACATATTTGTGCTGTATGTGATTAGAGGATCAATATATTACTTGTAGACATATGGTCTACAGTACTTGTAAATAACATCACTTGTAAACAATATGTTTACATTCACGTAACCATTACTTCTAAACATCACCTTTGCATTTTATTGAATTGTGCATATTTGTGCTGATTTTTCCTGATTTTTAGAGAAAATTGTTACATATTTTTATTAATCACAGGTAAAATTTGCTAGAAAACACATATTTGTTCTGTGATCTTGTTGAATTGCATATGTGACTGTGCTGATTTTCATTGGGATCTTGTTGGTCATTATTGGAATTATGTTCTGATTTTTAAATAGAAAAGTTGTTGATAATATGATAATATACAAATTAACATGTTATAATTCATTTTTTGAACTTTATATGCATCAATGAAAATTAAGACAGCCGCAAAGAAGAAAGTGAGCAAATGAAATTCCCCAATGCAACAAAAAGAAATAAGAGAGGTCCCATCTTTATCTTAAAAAAGACGGGACCAATGAACAACAAAGTCAAACACATGTAAGTAGAAAAAAATGTCATGTAAGTAGAAAAAAAATGTTGTTAATGACAATGCATGCTTAAATTACTTGTGAACATAATGTTGACACTTTGTAAAAGAAATATTTACATTATTAAACTCAACAAATTTTAACTTACAGCAGGAAGAACCAAATACAAAGGAAGATTTAGTACAAGATAACAATCTTCTGCCTTTTCCTAAAAATTAAGGGTAAAAAGATCAAAATAAACTACAGATCAAACATCTACTGCGAGGAAGAGGCATATGATAATGTGCAAATAGAGTACTTTGCGGATTTGTGAGAATGAGTTATGAAAACAAATTAAATTTTCCTTCTTTGTTAGAAGAGACATATGATATGCTATATTGAAAAAGTACCTTGAGGATATGTAGATGTTTGATATACGCACATACATAGATACATACATATATATATATAAACACACGTACGTACATATATATAGATTGAATATATGATAAACTAGAAAATTTGTTTTGTAGGATGTACTGTAAGTGACAGGTGTGATGATAATTTATATCATATAATCAACTTTTAAAAAGGAATATAAAATCAGATTGTTTTGCACATATCTATAGTATATCTTTCTACATCTCAAGTGGGGATATAGTGGAAAACTTTTTTAGCAACTTTACCCCGATTTGAATCTTAAAAATTGTCAATTTAGTCTTTAACTTAATTAAATGCCATCATATTAGTCAAGTATATTAAATATTATGATAGTAATTATGATCAATAATTACCAATTATCATATTTATAGATACTTTGTATCAATGAGAATAAATAGGGAATGATATATAAATATTTCTTAAAGCAGTTACATAAGAGAGAAAAATAAATGATAAATTAATGTATAAATAAAATGCATCAACTTGCATATTAAATAAAATTCACATACAATTTTCAGTTGCTTGATACGGTGGTTTCATTTAAATGACATCCCGCTAACAATTCTTAAAGACTAATGTGTTGTTTTAAACCTTAATGACAATGAAATTAATATGTTAATTATGAATAAGAATGTTACGTGATTTATAGACTTCGATAAACAGTGAAAGGTTGCGAACTATGTAAATAACAAAATAAAAGTCATTCAACAACTCTAAAATTATATCAATTTTCTTATTATCAAATATTCAATAAACTAATTTTATTTCTTCAATCTAAAGTCTTAAGCATCGAGCCACACGAAACACCAACCTCTAGAGAGATGAGCTCTCCCTTCTCTCTATAATCTTGATAGGATTTTTTCTTCTCCTCCGGGAGGAGGCTCACCGCCGACCACTATGGTCAACGAGGGTTTCTTAGAAGCAGAAGGGTACTTATCTTCTATGGAAAATTCTAAAGTAGGGAAATCCTTTACCACCGCAAACTGTGGTGAGGGAAACAAGCTTGTTCCAACCTGTTTTGAGGAAAATAAGGTTGATTCCTCCATTAATGGGGGTCATTTATTGCGGGTCCAAGGTCTAAAGTCAAACCTTAAACACACTGTTAATGCCAAGGGTAGCGTGTCTCCCTCGACGCATTTACTCCTCACGGAATCGAAGGAGTCCCCTAGCTCTTCATTGGGCAACCCACCGTTTAGTTGATCCCCTCGCATAGTCAATGCGGCCATTAATGAAGCTTCGAAGACCAAGCTTAGGGAAACTAATAAACACGTGGCTCCTGCGAAAGACAAGGCCCCTTTCGCGTTATCGGTAAAACTCAGAACAATTTCACTAGGGGCGTTGGCTAAAGGCGGAGCTGAGGAAGGAGGGTGTTTAACCGATAGTTTTTTCAGGTCCCCAACTTGCCTCCGTGGACCAATCGGATACTGCCAGTTCAGACCTGAGGCTTAAAAATCTCAACTGCCTCCCATGCACGAAAGGGACGTAACCTCCCCTAGTATAGAATGCCGCCTGAAATCCCAGGTAAAGGACAGTTACTAGTCATTACCTCTGCTTGAAACAGCGCCATTCATGACGTGGCTCCTCTTCGATTGGACAACATGCCCCCTGTCCCACAAATCACTTTTCAGGGAAAGGACTATCCTTCCTCTACAGGCTTCGAAACCGATCCCATCCTCCCTCCCGAGCACATCATTGCCTTGTCGACATCACCTTCTACGCCTGCACGAAAGCCTGACGCCTCTGCTTTTGCAGAGTACAATTGTGTGGTGGAGGAGTTTGAGCTGTATGCCTTTACACAAGGCTTTAGGAGGAACTGTGAGGTTACACCTCCACCCCTGCCAAAGGACCCGACACCTCCTCTGTTACTCGAAAACAATACAGTGTATGACAAACTTTGCACGGCTTCGCTTGGACCTGCAAAATTAGATGGAACCTGGGTAGAGAAGTTTAAGAAAAATTAAAGACAGAAGTTTCACTTGGCTTATGAAGAGAGCACCATCATTGAACTTGAGAGAATCACAGTCATGCTTCCGGGGTATGTTACCAAGGACATTTTTTTCTAAGTGAGAATGTTGCGTAGTGGGATTTCTTATTGGCAAGACGCCCCCCTGGTCAAAAGGCTTGCCATGCAATTTTAGAAAAATAGAAGACGGCTGTATGTATCAGCCAGTAAGGGCTTATTTTACTTCAGGATTCAATCCAGTGAGGAAATTGACATGTTCATGGAGGATGGACCATAGCATCTGCTGGGTAAGCTAATATTATCTTCTCGAAGGAGAAGGTGGACACCATACCTGTATGGGTCAAGTTCTGAAATGTTCCAGTTAAGCTTTGGTCTGAGAAAGCCCTAGGGCATATTGTCAATGCTGTGTGGAAGCACTTATACACTGACTCCTTAACTGCCAAAGGTGTTAGGAAGGGATTTGCTTGAATCTGTGTTGAGATCATGGTTCAGACCAGAATAGTAGAGCATTTTGACATTGACCTGGGAATAGAGGGATGGGACCCTATTTTGGTGAATGTGGAATATGAAGGCCTGCCCGAGAGATGTCTCACGTGTTCCTATTTTGGTCATGGTTGTGACAACCAGANTAGTCACCTCCAGAAATGCAGCTCCCTGGATAGTAGTCACCTCCAGAAATGCTAGAAAGGAAAATAAGAATACTGACTCTCCTAGTATGGCTTTAGCTATAATTCCCACCCTGGAAGAGGGTATTATTGGTTCACCACTCGAAATTGAGCCAATCCAAACTCAAGTGATTGAAAATCCTCATTATTAATAATGTTATGTGAGGACACGTTTTAATTTTGTTATTGTAGATGTGAATTTGGAGATAAAAACGTAATAGAGGCCATAAAATAAAATTTTCATAATATAAAAAAGTAATGTGAATGATACTCATCAGAGGTAAAATATTCCAAGGAAAATAAAGTTTATTATGAAAAAGAAAGTTAATTAAATAAAAATATTTACAAACCAATTTTGCAATAAAATTGAAAAGATGACACTTTCTCGATTAGGCATACCCGTTGGGAACATATGAGTAATTAGTACTGGAACAAAAAAAAATTACATACGCAAGCAATCGAAAGAATGACTAGGATTGAAAGATTCATGATTGGATAGGGACAAAAATAAGTTTGGGAAAAAATTGTATTTATAATGGAATAAAAATGGCAAATTAGTGTGGGAGATCAACATAATACTACAAAAAAGTCCTTATAATTCTAAGGATTTACTCAAGATCAAGCCAAGAAAAATTAAAAGAGAAATAGTAAGATTTTATACTATCTCGTATGACCTTCTAACAACCTTCATGGATAAGCACCCGATATATAGATGTGTAATAGCTATAATATAAAGGAAAATGATAAATAAATGTAGGCAGAGTTACACACCCTAATACACAATTAACAATACATGCTTGAGAATTGCATTTTACAATATTCAATCAAGCAACTAATAGAATGAAATTACTATTAGGAAAACGATCAATCAAAAAGATAAAGTGACAGTGGAAAGGAGTGGAATTATAAGAGGGGAGGTAGAGGAAGGATTGAGGTGTTAAGCATGCCGTGAAGTTATATACAATATTAGCTAAACATATCATAGAAGGCTCTATTTAAAAGACATTTTCTAGATTATAAGTAAACTAACTTATCTTTTTCTTTGAAACTAAAATGAACATACCATTTTACACTACAAGAAAAACCTAATATTGTAACGGTTATATGACGACGGTTTGTTTAATCGTCGCTAATTGTTTAAAAGGGGAAGAATAAACCGTCGCAAACGTGTGATATATTCCGATTGTTTTATGTAAACCATTAGAATGGGTATGATATGCCGACGGTTCCTATAAACCGTCAGGAATAAACTTTTTTTTTACATACAAATTGTAACGGTTCAGTTGAATCGTCGGGATATATGTAACCTTTCGTGCGACGGTTCGGCCAAACTGTCACATTTGGTGAGAAACTTTGGCTTTTTTGCCGGCTATTTATCTAAACGGTCGGAATATAGGTTCTTGTTGGGCTTTTCTTGCGACGGTTCACCCAAACCATCGCATTTGTATGAGACTCAGCCGTTTTGGTCGACGTTCAGATGAACCGTCGGGATAGGATCTATCGCTACGGTTTTAAAAACCGTAGAATAGAAAAACCCTAAATACAACCCGCGTTTTTATTTCTTCCCTATTTTCCCCTGCCTTCTTCTTCCCCATTTCCCCTGCAATAGGCTCGTGCTCCTCCTGTCTTCCCCTTCTTCCTGCAGCAACAAATCATCTCGCTTCTTCACACTCATGATAGTTGTCTTCTTGATACTACACTAATCTGGTCCATTTTTTCAATCTGTTGTCAAAGGCTGGGCAATTTCTTCTTGGTCAAAGAGGAAGAGCAGCGTGGGGGGTCGATCCTTCTTCCATCTCCTCCATTTTTTATTTCAGATCTACAGAGCAAGTGCGTGCAGCCTTGAGGGTAATTTGTAAGCTTCTCTCTAGTTCTCGAGGTAATCGTGTAACTTGTAAGCTTCTCTCTCATTTTTGGTTTCAGATCAGAACCCGTAGTTCTCAGTTGGCGAGTTTTGGACATCTGGTTCTCGGTTTCAACCGTCTTCAGCACCGCTCTTCGTGGAGCTTGTCCAAGACCTAGGTAAGTAAATTTCAGTTTCTATTTTCATTTGAATGAGGATTGTGTCTGTCTGTCTAGTGTCAATTTTCATTTTGGCTGCGAAAGAGACTCAATTTTTTTTAGAATTCATTCTTCCTTTTTGTTGGGCATTACCATGTTGAACATTTATACTTACTAATGGTATATTATTTCTGTAGGGGGTTTTAACATTAGATTTAGTACCCAGTCAGATTCTGCTTAATTTGGTTTTTGCAGATGAAAATCAACAGCTATTACTCTTAATCCTTAAGTTGTGAAGTGAAACATTATGTGTTATTAATATATTAGTGAGCTGTAAATTAATTACTTGTCTGAGATTTATATGAATCCCGGCATTACTTGCTGGTAGTTTGGCAACATAAGTGAAATAGAAGTCTAGAAATGAAGAAACTGGGTAAATGAGTCTAGAGTCTGATATTTTCAGCAATATTCAAAGGTAATTTTGACTACTGTGATGGATTTTGGATCAATTTTACGTTTTGAACTTATTTATAGAATTCTATTTTTGACTAATGTGATGGATTTTCATAGTCAGTTATGGTTTTCTTTCTAAGTTTTTCTTGGTTGAATGAGGTTAGTGCTTAGATTCAGGGTTCTTGTTTTGTGAAAAAATTTCAGTGTTCTTTCGTTTCTATTCATAACCTCACCAACTTTCTTGGCTGGAACTTCTTTGACTTCAATTTGTGTCATGTTCCCTTTGAGAATGTCATGCCTTTGATATTACTTACTTCAATTTGTGTCATGTTCAATTTGTGTTGTGTCATGTAACCTTTTCGACAATTTGTGCTGGGTAATTATTTCCCACTTGCTTAAAGACTTACATTACTTAATTATAACATGATTTGGACAGTTGAAGATTCATTTATAAAATATTTTTTAAGATTATTAGGCTGAGGAGAAAATGTGTAGCATTAGTTTTGATTATCCTATTTGTTTGGTCTACTTTTAGCTTTGAGAGCTGCAATGGATAAGAGTTGGATGACAGAACCAAGATTTAGTAAGGCATATCAAGATGGAGTAGATCAGTTTTTGAACTTTTCCATTAAGAGAGGATCGAGTGATGGATATATATCGTGTCCTTGTTACTGGTGTGTTCATTGTTATCGTAAGACTTGATACGTCGTTCGTGAACACCTGATATGTAATGGGATTATAAGTTGTTATACATGTTGGTATTTTCACGGGGAGTCAGCGGTTACTACTTCAATCAGAATTGGCACGTCATCTGAAGTCATTGTTAATAATAGGGCACATGTAGAAACACCATTATCATGTCAAGAGGATGATAATGATATGCATTTGGTAATTTATTGAACAATGAACATGATTCAGACTCTATTCCATCACAACAACCAATTGATGATGTAGATGAAAGAATGATGGAATTCGGGGATGATTCGAATATTAAGGACTTTTAAGATTTGGTTAAAGATAGTAATTAACCATTATATCCTTAATGTGAAGAATTCTCAAAATTGTCATTTATTGTGAACCTATATCACATTACGTGTCTTGATGGATTGAATGACAAATCATTTTCTTCCCTTCTTGAATTATTGAATAGAGCATTTTCTAAGGGTGTTCAACTTCCAAATACATTTTATGAAGCAAATAAACTAATTCAGAAGTTAGGACTTGGGTATGACAAAATATATGAGTGCCCCAATGATTGTATGTTGTATTAAAAAGAAAAAGAGAAAGACCAAGTATGTGATCGTTGTGGTATTTCAAGATGGATTACCAATGAAGCAAATTGTATGTCTCAAAGAAAGAAGTAAGTGAAGAAAATACCTGCCAAGTATTGCGTTACTTTCCTTTAAAATACAGATTACAAAAATTATACGTCCTCTAAAACTACTGGAAGTATGAGAAGGCACCATGAGGGACACACTAAGGATGATGTTTTGAGACATCCTGCTGACTTAGATGCTTAGAAGGTTTTTTATGATAACTTCAAAGAATGTTTTTCAGAACCATGTAATGTTAGGATATGGTTAGCTAGTGATGGCTTCAACCCATTCAGAAACATGAGTACAAGTTACAGTATTTGGCCCGTAATCTCGATTCCATACAATTTACCTCCTTGGATGTGTATGAAGCAAATAAATTTCATACTATCTACACTCATTCCTAGGCGTAAGATGGTAGGTAATAATATTGATGTGTATTTGCATCCGTTGATTGAAGAACTAAAAAATTATGGGAGGTTAATGTAAATACATACAATGCATCGTAGAAGGAAATGTTTAAAATGCATCTGCCATTGTTGTGGACTATCAATAATTTTCCTTCGTATGGCAATTTGTCTGGATGGAATACGCATTCACGTCTTGCATGCCCTCATTGTACATTTGACACACCTTATATGCACTTGAAGCACAATAATTTCTTTATGGGTCATCGACGATATCTAGAGGATGATAACATATTTCACTTCGATATCCAAAATTTTGATGGTACTATTGAGGAGAGACCACCTTCCATTTCAGCATCAGGGTCTATAATTTATGAACAAGTGCGTGATATAAATGTCATATTTGGAAAGGAAGTGATTGGCAAAAAAAAGAAAGGAAACTGCTGATCAATATTGAAAAAATAAGAGTATATTTTTTTAACTTCCTTATCAAGAGTTTAATTTTATACGTCATAATCTCGATGTGATGCATGTAGAAAAGAATGTATGTGATAACATTATTGGAACACTTCTAAATGACCAATGAAAGTCGAAAGATAATTTAAATGCACGTCTAGATCTTTGCATCCTGAATGTAAAACATCGTCTTCATCCAAAGGTCGATAAAACAAAAAAGAAGTCTACATTACTGCCTGCTTCCTTTACAATGTCAGTCGAAGAGAAAAATATATTTTGCCAAGTATTAAAAAACATCAGAGTTCCTGACGGATATGCCTCAAATATGTCTCGTTGTATTGATACAAGGAATCGTAAAATTCAAGGTCTTAAAAGTCATGATTCTCACATCATCAGGAGCATTTTTTATTGATCGCGCTAAGAGGGTCACTATCACCAAATGTGAACTCGGTGTTATTTGAATTGAGTTGGTTAAAGAATTATGCTCGACAAATCTTCGTAGGGACATGATCGATAAACTTCAGGATTGTATTATTGTCATACTTTGTCAAATGAAAATGATATTTCCGTCACCATTCTTCACCATCATGGTTCATTTGGTAGTTCATTTGGCTTCTAAAGCGAAAATTGCAAGACCTGTCCACTATAGATGGATGTACCCAATTGAAAGGTAAGATTGACATTGTTTATATTTACCATTCAATTATGATTCTATTTAATGAATGATTTGCTCGGTATGGGTTTTTTGTACTTGTGTTAGGTATTTGCGAAAACTAAAATCTTATGTGCGCAATAGAGCTCGTCCTGAAGGTTCAATTGTGGAGGCTTACATTATTGATGAGTGTACACAATTTTTTTCAAGGTATTTAGATGGAGTGGAAACAAAATTTAATCGGCCTTCGAGGAATAATGATTTTATAGATGAGCAAGCAACAGAAAATGTTTCTCTCTTAACTATTTTAGGCCGACCAATAAAGAAGGAAACAACTAATGTGCTTGATAGCATCACATTGACACAAGCAGATTGATTTGTGTTGTTTGATTGCGAGTTGGTTGATCTATTTCATAAGTAAGTCTCAAATATATAGCTTGGATAAAAACTTACATCCATTTTCCATGCTGTTACTTTAGTGTGTTACTTATTTTATCTAAAGTAATTACAAAGAATTTACAGATAATTATAAAAGACAAAACCGTTGTCGTCGTCCTTCTCATAATGAAGTCGAACACGTACTTCATGATAAATTTCTTGATTTGTTTACATCTAAAATAAGTTCAATAGATGTACTTGAATTGTTTAATTATATATGGTTCAACAGATGTTGAATACCTTTTTTATGAATAGATAACCAAAATGGGAAATAATGTGTTAGAAGAGTTGAGATTGTTAGCTCAAGGTCCAAATACTGTGGTGAAGAAGTATGATGGATACAATGTTAATGGATTTATTTTTCGTACAAAGGAAAGTGATAGTCTTCGTAAGTCTCAAAATAGTGGAGTCATGGTAAGATCATAGATAACAAGTTATGTAAATATTCGAGATAGAGAGATGACTTATTATGAAATTCTTAAAGATATCATTGAGATGAATTATTATGAGAAATTCAAAGTGATTTTATTCAAATGTGATTAGATTGACCCTACTAAAGGTATTGGAGTAAAGACTGATTGATATGGGTTTACACTTAATAATTTTTCGCGTTTGACCCATACAGGAGAGCATTTGAAGCACAAGCCATTTATCTTTGTATCACAAGCATGTTTAGTATGTTATGTTGATGATCCAAAGGATAAAGATTGACATGTAGTTGTCCATACAAAGCCTAGAGATTTATATGACATGGGAGTACTAGAGCTGAAAAGTGACACAGGAATCCATCATAACGATGAAGTTCTCAACGGACAAAGTCTAGAAGAAGTGAACATAATTCGAGTAGATGTTGATGGTTTGACTTTTGAAAACATAGCATCTGATTATAATAGTGATCATGATAACAACTTTTCTGAATAATGTGATTGAATATTTCATAAACATGTATCTTTTTATGTTTTCTTAGTTATAAAATATTTTCTAAGTCTGATATAGTCATGATGATTAACATGTGCAAGATTACACCATGACCTTGTCAAGACATCAATCATCACGTTCAGATACTCGATTGGATATTGACTCTCCTACCGAATCTAGAGGATCAAATCCATATCATGATATGAATATGGAAACAGAAGGTTTGTTCGCTCTTATTCAAGTTAATTGAGATAATAAAATAGTGTTTCATTTAATTATCATAATGTTATTTAATATTTTGATAAATAGAACCATCTAGGCGGCATACGCGAGGACGAACGTTGTTGACATCTATATAGGCCAGATCAGGCGAGGATAGAATACGTGTGGCCTGTAATGTCAAAGGTCAGGTCATCGGTGCTAATAAAGAAAAGTTTTCAAGCTTTTGTGGTACCATTGCTAGACGACTTAATATTTTTCCCATACAATATGATTGGAGGCATGTGTCGCGGTATCATAAAGATCAAGCGTGGGAAATAATGAATGTATGGTTGCTTGTATGTTCATATACATACATACATACATATATATTTAATTGTGTATTAATCTTTTATAGTTAAAATATGTCGTAGAAGAATATTATAAAGCATATGTTTTGACGTCCTTAAATGCAAGATGGAAGGATGAGAAGAGCAGAATAAAAATTGAATATATGGTGACATATGAAACGGATGAAGAGGCATTAGAACATTATATGATGCTATCCCAAAAGAGAGTTTGTTGTGATAATTCATAAATGGTACTCAGAAGAAGGAAAGGTATGATTTTTTACTATACATCTATGATTAATTGTATGTGAAATAAATTTTTATCTATCTTTCATAAATATAGAGGCAAGCTACAATTAAACAGAATATCAGAGAGTAAACTAAAATAGCCTCACACGTTGGAACGTACCAGTATACCAATGAAAAGAGCAGAAATGATAAATTCAAAACTTTATAATTGTTTTAATCAGTTTTATTTTAAGTATAATTAATCATATGTTCTCATTTTATAGACAGAAGAGCTTCAAAGAGAGCTCTCAAGAACAGAGCTATTTATAGCCTCATATGAACGGAAAGATGGAATTTATGTAAATGAAGATACTGCAAACGTTGCAGTAAGTATAAGTTGTAATATTAATACCAAGTTTTCAAATAGTTATTACATGTTTATTGATACTAAGTCTAAATTTTGTATTATAGGAAAAACTTAAAGAGCGCCTGAGTCAACTTCTGGATGGTGATTTTGATCTAATTTCACCAAATGACATGCTTTCACAAGTATTGGTTCCAGAGCATCTTGGACGAGTTTGTTCATTAGGACTCGGGCTAACTCCATCTCAAGTGTTCACGCATTATCGTGGGAAATCATCCACAGAATATTCTACTCGTTTATCAACTGACCAACGTGTACGAGTAGCTGAGTTAGAGGCTCAATACGCACGGGTGCCTCAGTTAGAAGCTGAATGTTAAGAGATGCGTGAGAAATATGACCAGGTGTAGGCTGAATTTTTAGAGATAAGCTCCCAGCGAAGCTTAATTATGAAGTTTATGCAAGACTCTCGTAAAAACTAGGGTAGTCTTATGTTTTTTAACGTTATTTAATAATACTTCTGAAATATTTTATTATTTCAAATTTTCATATTCTGAACTCATTAAATAATTTGTATTGATAATCTATTATAGTTTGGATATCAAATTAATGATTTAATGCTTTTATAATTATGCGCTCTCTAAATATATAGAATGATACTGCTCTGGCTATTGTGGAATTATGTACCTTATTAAAATTGTATTACTATGCAGAAATTTTTGGGAATAAGTAGAAATAGGAAGGACTATGTGAAAGCAGTATTTTTTGCGACAGTTCTTAAACTGTCACAAAAAATTGGACTAGGTCAAATTCACGACCGTTCTATAACCGTCGCGATAATACTACCCCTTTAGCGAGAGATTTAGAACTGTCGTGATATATACATTTGCGACGATTTTAAAAACCATCTCGACATATTGTATTTAGCGATGGTTGCAAACCGTCGCCAATTATCAAAATAACTGTTGCTTTAGAGTCTCTGTCGCGACGTTCCTCCAACGGTTGTTAAAATCATTGGTGATTTAATTTCGACGACGACGATCCAGACGTTTCTCCAACCATCACAGTATCGATGCCAATGGATATAAACCATCACCATAGACTCAAATAACCATCTCCGTAGACGTATTTTCTTGTAGTGTTACTGTGGCGATAAATTAACATTTACATCTTGGTGAATTTGTATTTTCCTATCAGGATTTATATGGTCAAATAAAAATTTATTATTGATTAAGTTATTAATATCTGAATAAATTAAATAATTTGATAATGTAATATATTCATTTTTAAGCATAGAACTAACTCGACTTTAAATGTGCGTGGAATTTCATTATACTCTTATTACAAACTACTAATTTTATCATATCATTTTTATATTATAGAAGATAAAGCTCAATATATTTTATTGAAAGTCATTTTTCTATATTTTTCATAAGCTCCTTTTTCTATTTACATGAGTTGAATAAATTAAATTTTAGTATAAAATAAATAAATAAACAAGTAGAATATGGATTCGTGGTACATTGTGAGGGTGTGCATAATTTAAATGTAAATAGGTAAATGAATAAAAATAAGTATAACATTGTTATTTTAACATGTTTGAATTTTATATTCAACAATATAATAAATTCAAAACACAAAGAAATTGTTGTTGAAAAACATAATTCACACTGAAGAGATTAAGAGAGAAGAGAAGAAACATAGAAAAGGATGAAGAAAACAGTAGCGAAGGAAGAAGAAGCAAGAAGGAATAGACCAAAAGGTATTTTTATTATCTATTTTTAAATACATATGCACGTACAATTTAAATAACAGACACACAAGCAGTTAAAAGATACCCATACAGCTCAAAGGAGAAGCACCGAATAAAAACCTAAAGCACTTATGTATTATGATTATCATCCCCCCTCAAACTAATGCCTGGAGTAAAGGGCATTAATTTGTTCCTAAGAAAAACAAACTGAGTTGTACATAGGGGTTTAGTAAAGAGATCTGGAAGATGAGTATGAATATGTTGAACATGAAGATCTTTCTTGACCACTTTTTCCCAAATGAAGTGGTAATCAACTTTTACATGTTTTGTTATCGCATGGAAGATTGTATTGGATGCCAAGGCTATGGCCAACATGTTATCACACCATAAATGGGCTGTTCGGAAGAATCAAATGAAGATCACATAATAATTGTCTTATCCAAGATAGTTCAGCAGCTGTATTGGCAAGAGCTTTGTACGCTGCCTATGTAGAAGACCTAGTAACATTTTGGTTCTTCTTAGCAATCTAAGAGATAAGGTTTCTGCCAAGGAAGATAATGAATCCAGTTGGTGAACGTCTGTCTGATGGGTCTACTGCCCAATCAATGTCACTAAAAGCCTGCAAACACAAAGAACTGTGTTTAAATATGATGCCATGTGATATAGTGCCAACAACATACCTAAGAATGCGTTTGACAGCAGATAAATGGGTTGTTGTAGGGTTATGCATGAACTAACATACCTATTAAGAGCTAAGCTAATATCTACCCTTGTAAATGTCAAATATTGTAAAGATCCAACCAAACTCATATACTTAGAAACATCAGACAGACTAGTTCCTACATGATTGTACAATGGAGATTTTGTAGAGCAAGGTGAGGAGCATGGTTTGCTTCTAGCATTCCAACCTTTAATAAAAGATTAGTGGCATATTTCTTTTGATTCACAAAAATTCTAGAAGTTGATCGTGTAATTTCAAGACCTAAGAAGTATCTTAAAGTGCCTAAATCAATCATATCAAATTACTGGTAAAGAGAGGAAATCAAATTAATGATATAAGAGGTATTAGTGCCAGTAATGACTATATCATCCACATATAAAAGGAGATAGGTTATAGAGTTATGATATGCCTTTACAGAAAGAGAAGTATCAACTTGTTAAGAGCAAAAGCCTAAAGTATCAAAGAAAGCTCTAGGTGATTGTTTAAGGCCATATAAAGATTTATGTAATTTACAAACGTGATTGGGATATGCAGAGTGAACAAAATCAGGATGTTGAACCATATACACCTCTTCATTCAAAGTACCATGGATGAATACATTTTTAACATCTAGTTGTCTTAGAGTCTAGTTAAATTGAGCAGTTAAAGCAAGAATAATTCTAACCGTGGGTTTCTTAATCACATGACTAAATTTTTCATGATAATCAATATCATATTCTTGATGGAATCCCTTAGCCACAACTCTAGCCTTATGTCTAGCAATGGATTCATTAGGATTATACTTTAGCCTATACAACCACTTACACCTAACAATATTTTTTTTGGGAGGAAGAGGAACAATAGTCCAAGTCCCTTGTGTTGAAAGAGTTTTATACTCATTTTGCATGGTAGAAACCCATGCAGGTATTTTGGCAGTAGCAGGATAGGTAGATGGTTCAGTTTGTGTAGCAAGACAAGTAGACAACATGGCACACTTCTTTGAAATACTAGACTTAGATTTGGTTTTCATAGGATGATTGTTAGTGTGTGAAACATTCGCACTGCTAGAAGGAACTAAATATGTGTTATCCATTGGATATATCAGGAAAAGATGGAGTGCGTTGAGAATCATGAAGCAGAGAGACGGATTGAAGCAAATATGGAGTATGATGATTAGAAAAAGTGTTATGCAAGGTATTTAAAACAAGAGGAGAATGAGCAGTATCAGCAGGAAGCAATTGATTATCAGTATTAACAATAGGTTTTAAAGTGTCCGCAATGTTAGAATCAGCAGTACTTTTAGAACATAAAGTATACATATCAGTTTTAGGAGAGATGGAATTTGTATTGTGGAGAGAAGATGGTTGAGCAGAAGAGACATTAGCAGATTTAGAACAATTGACATCATAAGGAAACACAGTTTCATCAAAAGATAAAATGCATGGACGTGTATGTCTTACCAGTATTAGGATCATAATGCAGGGAACCTTTGAAATCTAGAGGATACCCTATAAAAATACATTGAACAGTCTTTTTTTTGCAGTTTGTGAAATGTACATCCAAAAAATTTTTAAGGTTTAAGACAAGGATAATAGGCACATCCAAAAATTTTTAAGGTTTGATAATCAGGTTGCTTGCTAAACAGAAGTTCAAATGGAGACTTGTTACTAACAGTTTGAGGAGGCATACGATTAATTAAAAAGATAGCAGTAGTAAAAGCTTCATACCATAACTGAAGAGGTAAAGATGTAGTGTGAAGGAGTGCAAGGGCGACTTTCCACAATGTGCCTGTGTTTCAATTCTGCTTAGGAGTATAGGGACATGATTTTTTATGTGAAATACCCTGAGATTGTAGATAAGATTTGAAATTTTTTCTACTCATTAAAGTGTGTTTATAATTTACTCAAGTCCTAGAACTATTATCCACATAAGAAGAGTAACGATAGAGGTGTCTTCCAGGCAAACTCTTCTCGAATAGTTCAGAATGTTATTCACAGTCTTAGGATCCATAGGAAAATCGAGTCCAATTATGACCGTTAGGTTGAACCAAAGGATGCTGGTCTTGGGACATGGGAGTGGAGACTCTAATAGTTGACCTAGACATATTATAGAACTTGTTAAGTAGACCAGTAACAAATTAGTTTAGAAAAAGTCATTTATCTAACTCTAAATATAATTGTTACACCTTAAGAGTATTTTCATAATTACCTTAATCCTGAGGTGAATATGAAACTTGACCTAGTTAATTATGATATTTGATATGCCAAAAGAGTTAGTTTGAATTGTCAGATAATACATCGGTTGTTGGGATCGTGATTCAACTATATTGGAGTTGCCTGATTAACATATATGAAAATTCGTGGCGAGATTGCAAATGCAACAATATCACCTTATGCTTTGATGATGGGTGTGTGAGTAAATTAATTTAGTTGAGTATTCGATGAAATAAATAATTGAATACAACATGGTGAATTGTACGAGACAATTCACTGTTATGTCTTTCTTATTCACAATCAATAAATGAGTTAAAAAATAATAACTTGATGGGTAAAATGGTAATTTTATATCCTGCTCTTGTTACTGATATTCACAGAGGGTAATATGTTAAAATATTACGTGGAGCGTAAAATAAAAGAGTTTATTTGCACCAACAGAAAATGTAGCGCGCATGTATCGATAGTTTATTCGGCATCAGACTTATAGTGGAGTCGTACGATGTGAAGATTAAATAGGTCGGAAATTTATGAAGTTAAATACATCGAGTATTTAAATCATATAGCTTTATTTATCTAGATCTATTCGGTCTCAGGAGTATCTCATAAGGACATGAATGAAAAAAACATAAGTTGGACGAAAAACATATTTTGGACTAAGGTACATTTTCCGGACCCATATGTAATGGGTGTTGTCAATTAATTAGTGAAGAGAAAGTAATTAATGTTTAAATTAATTAATTGATTATTTTCTAATTATTAAATAATTAGTAAATAAAAAAATTAATTAATTAATTCATTGAGATCAATTTAATTTATTAATTTGGACACAACATTAACTTGAGGGAGATATGTAATTTTCGGCAATGGCAAATATTAGATGATGAATTTTTAGTAATGTAACATACAGGGGCATATGTGAAAATTCTATAATTATTATATAAAGGATGACAATATGGTTGTATCTCTAATCCTAACACAATGTATGATTACATAGAGCAGAGAAAACACAATTTCTCTCCCTCTCCCTAGTTGCCGCTGAAATACACAAAGTAGAAGGAAAAATCAGATTTTTCTTCTCTAGTTGTTTTAAGACTCCACACTCAATTCTTAATCAACTTCCGATTAAGATGTACCTTTGAATCCTATGAGTGATTATTGGTGTGATGGCTGATTCAAGTTCTACGAAAAGCGAATAAGACAAAGGCAATCAATATGATTCCACCAAATCAGAAATTCTCTGATACAATATAATGTATAAATCATTCCTACCTCTATTGAATATGTTTAAATAAGTATGCATAATCGTAAATATGTTTTTAATATTTAATATGATTAAATTGGTTTTAAGAAAATTTTTGATATTCCGCCCATGAACTGTTTGTGGTTCGATGATTTTTATCTAAATTTTAAAATCTGATCCAACAGAAACAAGCTTGGGGTTCTCAGGTCTTTGGCTCAGCTATGTTTCAGGTATGTAAGAAACTCAAAGTAGTTAAGATGGCCCTTAAATAACAAGCATTTCTGTAGTGATATTCCTCTAGACCAAGTTGGGAAGGGTTCACTTAGAAAATCTCCAACAACAGCTGGCCACAGATCCCACCGACGCCTCTCTTCTTTCTCAAGAAATAAATGCGAGTAAGAATTTTATTGAACTTAGACTTGCATATGAGAGTTTTTACAAGCATAAATCAAAGGTCCAGTGGCTCAACCTGGGTGACAAGAATACAACTTTATGTTGGAGCAGGTTTTAAAATTTGAGGAAAAATCATTGAACCACGAACGGTTCGTGAGTGGAATATCAAATATTTTTACATCAACCAATTTAATCACATTAAATATTAAAACCATACATCTGATTATACATACAAAGTTAAACATATTCAAAAGAGGTATAAATAATTTTATACCTTTCTTCTATCGGAGAAATTCTGATTTGGTGGAATTTTATTAGTCGTCTCGCGTTCTTCGTTCTTCGTAGAACTCGAATCAGTTTTTACACGAACAACCACTCATAGGATTTAGAAGTATATTCCAATAGGATGTTGATCAAGATTTAAGTGTGGGCTCTCAAAACAACTGAAGAAAAAAAAATCAAAATTTTCTCTTCCTCTGGTGTATTTCAGCAAGCAGGGAGGAGGATGAGAAACTCTTTTCTAAGCTCTGTGTAATCACACACTGTGTTAAAGTTTGTATCAAAATACAATTAGTGAGGCAACCCTATTATCATCACCTAAATATATAAAAATTTTAGAATTTTCACGTATACCCCATATATGTGTACTTTTTGAAATTCACTCACATAATCTATAATTACCGAAAATTGTATCTTCCATTAAAGTGACTATTGCATCCAAATTCATCAATCCAAAATTGATAAATTAAATTTATCTCCATTAATTAATTAATTAATCTCTCTTATTTACTAATTATATACTAACTAAAAAATAATAAATTAATTAATTTCAACAACAATTAATTGCTCTTCACTAATTAAGTGACAACACCCATCAGATATGGGTTCAAGAAATACATCTTGGCCCCAAAACATATTTTGATCCAACTAATGTTATTTCTTCTATTTCTGTACTCATGAGCTACTCCTACGACTGAATGACCCACATGAATAAAGCTATAGGACTCAAATACTTAGCAAATTTATCTCTAAATATTCTCGATCTATGTAATTCTGACATCGTACGGTTCCATTATAGGTCCGATGCTGAATCAACTCTCGATTCATGCCTCCATTTCTGTTGGTGTAAGTAAATACTTTTATTTCACAGTCCACAAAAAATTTGAACATATTACCTTTCGTGAATAACAGTAACAAGAATGAGATGTAAAATTTCCATTTTAACTATCTTGTTATTATTTTCTTAACACCTTTATTGACTGTGAATAAGAAAGACATAATAGTGAATTGTCTTGTGCGATTCCCCATGTTTTATTCGATTCATTTCATCGAGTGTCTGGCTAGGTTGATTTATCCACACGCCTATAAATAAAGCATAACTGATATTGTTACATATTACAATCTAACCATGAATTTCTATATCTGTGAATCACACAACTCTAACATAGTTGAATCACGATCCCAACAGTCAAGATATTGTCACTCCTATGGCGTATCAAAGATCGTAACTAACTAGGTCAAGTTTCACATACACCTCAGGATTAAAGTAATTACGAAAATACTTTTAAAGTGTAACAATTAGATTTAAATCTAGATAAATGACTTTTTCTAAACTAACTTGTTACTGGTCTATTTAACAAGTTCCACAATATGTCTAGGTCAACCATTAGAGTCTCCACTCTCATTCCCCAAGATCGGCATTCTTTGGTTCAACCTAACAGTCATAATTGGACTCGATTTTCTTATTGATCCTAAGATTGCGAATAACATTATGAACTATTTTAGAAGAGTTTATTTGGAAGACCCATCTATCTTTACTCTTCTTACATTGATAATAGTTCTAGGATGTAAGTAAACTACAAACACACTTTCTCTAATAGAAAAACTTTCATTCATTCACTAAATTCAGTAATAAAAATTATCTGAGAAATAACTAAATAATCATAAATAGTTATTACACCATATTTTATCGACATAATTCCAACAATCTCTCACTTGGACTAAAGTACGCGTGTACAATCTCATATCTCTGTGCCCTCCAAATGACTATCAAAGGCTTTACTGCTTAAATTTTTATGAATGGATATGTCAAGTTGTTGTAAGTTGATTTACGTGTTACTATAACATCTCTTTTATCAGGTGATACTTATGCTCTATATGTTTAGATCTTTATGGCTCCTTAGTTCCTTTGAATTATCTATAGTCTTAGTGTGGTTGAGTTAGAGTATATTTCACACATGTAGGTTCTAAAAAAGATTCACTGATACTGCTAACAAGTGCTTTAGGTTTAAAGGTTCCTAGTTTAGATCTGGTTGTCATTTTGTAAGTAGAGTTTGAAAAAGGCCTACGAATTTTAGAAGGATTAGATATGGCAGATCTAACTTTAGGGATATTACTATTAGAAACAAAATTAGAAATAGGCAATGGGTATGCTAAAGCATGCTTAGAATTAGTGTTAAAAGAACTATCAAAATTAAGTATATCATTTGAGATCTGCAATTGAGCAACAGACATAGAATTTACTGGAGAAGAGAAAGAAAAGTTAATTAAACCTTGATTCTCTGTTGGAAAAGAAATGGAATGTTTGTTGGATCGGGTTTTAAAATTTGAGAAAAAATCATTGAACCACGAACGGTTCGTGGGCGGAATAAAAATTTTTTTTACGTCAACCAATTTAATCATATTAAATATTAAAACCATACATTTGATTATGCATATAAAGTTAAACATATTCAAAAGAGGTAGAAATTATTTAACCTTTTCGTTGTACTAAAGACTTTCTGAATTGGTGGAATCCTTATTAAATATTTTGCGTTATTCGATCCTCAAATCCAAGAACTTCAATTAGTTTTCATACCAACAACCACTCACCGTATTCAGAAGTATATCTCACAAGGACGTCGTTAAGAACTGAGTGTGTGCTCTCAAAAAAACTGAGGAAGAAAAATCAAAATTTTCTCTTCCTCTGGTGATTTCGGCAGCATGCAGTAAGAGGGAAGAGATAAACGTTTGTATGCTCTATTTAATTTGGGTTGTGTCAAGACACTTAGGTTAGAGAGGCAACCCTAATGCCATCCCTTATATAATATTTTTAAAATTTTCACATATACTCCCATATATGTGTAATGTTCAAAATTCACCCCCTTATTCTTTACTATTGCCGAAAATTGCATATCTCCCTAGAGTCAATGTTGTGTCCAAATTCATCAATCCAAATAGATAGATTTAATTTGATCTCCATCAACTAATTAATTAATTTTTCTTATTTACTAATTATTCAATAATTAAAAAATATTAAATTAATTAATTTGAACATCAATTAATTGCACTCGACCAATAAAGTGACAACACCCATCAAGTTCAGGAAATAGACCTTGGCTCAAAACAGTCCAACTGACGTTCTTTCTTCTATTCACGTCCTCATGAGCTACTCCTAAGGCCGAATGGACCCACATGAATAAAGCTATATGATTTAAATACCAAGTGAATTTATCTCCATAAATTTCTAACCTATTGAATCCTGACATCGTACAACTCCATTATAAGTTTGACGCTGAATCAAATCTCGATTCATCGTGCTACATTCCCTGTTGATGCAAATAAACACATTTATTTCACGGTCCATAGAATATTTTAACATATTACCCTTCGTGAATATCAGTAACAAGAACGGGATGTAAAATTATCATTTTACCCCTCTTGTTAATATTTCCTTAACTTCTTTTATTGACTGTGAATAATAAAGATATAACAGTAAATTGTCTCATACAATTCAAAAGTATTATTCAATGACTCATTTCATTGAATACTTGACCAAGTTAATTTATTCACACATCCATCAGTAAAACATAAGGTGATATTGTTACTTTCATGATCTAACCATGATTTTTTATATCTGTGAATCACGCAATTCCAACATAGTTGAATCATGATCCCAACAGTTGAGGTATTTTCTGGAAATTCAAACTCACTCCTTTGGCATATCAAAGATATAAGTAACTAAGTTAAGCTTCGTATTTACGTCAGGATAAATGTAATTATGAAAATACTCTTAACTAGGTAAACAGTTTTGCTCTAAACTAATTTATTATTGGTCTATTCAACATATTCCATAACATGCCTAGGTAAACCGTTAGAGTCCCCACTTCCATTCCCCAAGACTGGCATCCTTTGGTTTAATCTAACAGTCATAATCAAACTCGATTGCCCAGTCGATCCTAAAAATGTGAATATCATTTTAAACTATTTCAGAAGAATTTGTCTGGAAAACCCCTCTGTCTTTACTATTCTTACGTTGACAATAGTTACAGGACTTGATTAAATTATAAACACACTTTAATTAATAGAAAAACTTCCATTCATTCATTGAGTTCAGTTATACAAAATGTCTGAGAAATAACTAAATACTCATAAATAGTTATTACACCCTACTTTATAGAAATAATTTCAACAATTTCCCACTTGGACTAAAGTAGGCGTGTACAATCTCATCTAAAATAGTTATTACACCCTACGTTGACAATAGTTACATGGGCTTGTCAGCTTTTGGAATAACTTCCAGAGTTTTCAAGAACTTTTCTAAGGCATACAACTTCCTTAGCAGCTTCATAAGCTACCACATGTTCAGTTTCCATGGTGAAATCAACAATACAATATTTTTTTTTACTTTTCCATATAACTGCTTCACCGTTCAGGATGAACACCGATCCTGAAGTGGACCTCCTAGAATCCATGTCTTTTTGAAAGTTAGAATCAGTATACCTCACTATATTCAGGTCAGTACCTGAATACACAAGCATGTAGTTCATTGTTCTCTTAAGATATTTAATGATATGCTTGATGGTATTTCAGTGCTCGATTCTAAGATTAGATTGGAAACGACTCACCATACTCATCGTGTAGCAAATGTCTAGCCTAGTGTAAAACATCGCATACATGAGACTTTCTATGGCTGAGGCATAGAGAAGTTTTCTCATGTCTTCCTCTTCTTAAGGAGTCTTGGGAGACATCTCCTTGGAGAGGCTGACTCCATACCTGAAAGGAAAATATCCCTTCTTGAAGTCTTGCATACTAAAGCGATCCATCACGTTATCAATATAAGATGGTGGCAATTGTATGTTCTTCCACTCCTGAAAGATATAAATACCTAGGATAAAGGAAACTTCTCTAAGATCCTTCATATCAAATTGCTTTACAAGCCAAATCTTGACGTCATAAAATTTTTCTACGTAACAAGACTAGAAAAACCACTTTCCTTTCGTTTTTCAGCATATACACATAGGGTTCATTCACTAACTGTTCAAAACAAAATTTCTTCACAGTTTCATCGAATCTAATATTCCATGACCGTGACGCTTTCTTAAGTCCATAAATAGCTTCAGTAGTTCACAAACCTTCCCCTCTTTGCCTTTTTCTATGAACCCGTCTAGTTGAGACATATAAATTCGCTCTTCAAGATTTCCCTTCAGAAAAGAAGTCTTAACGTCCATGTGCCAGATTTCATAATCGAGGACAACATCAATGGGTAAGAAGATTTGGATGGATTTAAGCATGGTTACCGATGAGAAGGTGTTCTCATAGTCTATACCTTCCTTTTGGGTGTAGCCCTTGGCTACTAGCCGACCTTTGAATGTCTCCACATTTCCATCTGGACCTCTCTTTTTCTTATAGATCCATTTACACCCTACAGGTTTTACTCTTTTAAAAGGATCTACAAGTTTTTAGATTCCGTTCAAGTACATAGAATGTATCTCAGCGTTCATGGCTGCTTGCCATAGGTTTACTTAAGGACTAGCCATGTCCTGTGAGTAGGAGAAGGTTTATCATGATACTTATCTGTGACTTCTATTAAGGCATCTCCATAAGACATATACCAATTAGGTTATCTCACAACCCTCCCACTACGTCGAGGCTTCATAGGCTCTGGCCCGAGTTGTGGTTCTTCCATTACTGAATTAGAAACAGTTTCTGATTGGGGAGTCGGTGTCCTCCAACTAAATAATTTCTCTAGCATAAGGGTGCTTCTAAGTTCACACTTCTTATATAGTATTCTTCAAGAAAACATTCATTCGTGCTTACAAATGGTTTCTTATCGGTTAGACTATAAAAGACATATTTGTTCATTCCCTTGGGATATCCTATAAACATGCATAATTCTGATCGACTGGTCAACTTGCATGTCTTCGGTTTCAGAACATGTGTTGGGCATCCCATATTCTAAAGTGGCTAACAGATGACTTTTTTCCATTCCATCTATCAAATGGTGTGCCAGGCACCGTTTTCGATGGAACTTGGTTCAGAATGCATGCCGCTGTTTCCAAGGCATATCCCCAGAAAGAATATGAGAGGGATGAGTAAATTATCATGGATTTAATCATATCTATCAGAGTTTGATTCATTCTCTCTAAAACACCATTCTTTTCTAGAGTGCCAGGTGCTGTAAGCTGAGAAATAATACCTTCTACCTTAAGAAAGTCTTCGAACTCTCCTAGCAAGTACTCTCCACCATGATCGGATCATAGTGTCTTGATTTGTTTCTCTAATTGCTTCTCAACCATAGCCTTATACTCTTTGAACTTTTCAAAGGTTTCACTTTTGGCGCATGAGATAAACATGATCAAAACATCAGTAGTCATCAGTGAAAGTTATGATGTATTCATAGCCTTCTCTTGCTTGGATATTCCATGGCCCACATACATTACTTTATACGAGTTCGAGGCATTGGGTGGCTCTTTCACCATTTGTTGAAAATGGTCTCTTGATCATTTTACCTTCTATAGAGGATTCACATATGGGTAGTGATCCCACAAAGTTTGCAAAGGACCATCTTCTGTAAGTATTTTAATCCAGTTCAGGCTAATATGCCCAGGACGTAAGTGCGACAAATAGGTTAGATCGATTGAGTCAGAGTTCAAACTTTTACTATCCCTTTGTGAATCAACATTCACTTCAGTGTGACATATTATTGGAACTATTGGTTTTACGTAGAACAATTTACTTATCAAACATGCAGTAGTAATTAAGCAATCATTTCTAAAAATATCAATATATTTATCAATGAAAATCAAACTGAATCATTGCTCAATTAAACTAGCTACTCAAATAAGATTCTTCCAAAAAACTGGGATATGATAAATATCACGTAAAATCATAAAACTATTATCGAATGACAGATTAATAGTTTCAATAGATACAGTGGATTCTAGTGCTCCATTTCCCCAACGAAAGCTAAACTCACTCTCGTCAAGCCTTCTTATTTCGTTGAACCCCTGCAGGGAACAACAAATATGGTTAGTGGTTTCAAAGTCTACAATCTATGAAAAAGTAAAGTCAGTCACATAACAGGCCTCAGTAACAAGTACTATACCTTTAGACCTCAACTCCTTGAGATGGTCCGGGCAGTTGCGTTTCCAATGGTCAGCGACTCCACAATGATGAAACTTGTCTTTCGACTGTCCACTTTTGCACTGCCCTTACCTTTTGTAGCTTTCAAGTTCTGCTTCTTAGCCTTCTTCAGACCTCTCATGTGTTTCTTTTTAGCGCCAGAGGTGGAAGGCTTGCTTTCAGTAAAATTTGCCTCACTAGTCATCCTCTTGCCCTTCAGATCAAAGTCTCAGCAACTTGTAGTTCCTTCATCAGCTCAAGAAGTGAGTACCTCAAATTATTCATCTAATAACGAAATTTGAAGTTCTCAAAAGTGTCAGGCAGAGTCCTAAGGATCATATCAACTTAAGTCTCGTGATCTACCTCAACACCCATGATATATATCTCATTTAGATAACTAATGATCAGCATTATATGTTCTCTAATACGAGTTCCAAGGTTTATCCTACAATTCATGAAGTTTCGCATAACAACATGTTTAGCTTGATGACCCTGATCTTCAAATATTTTGGTGATTTTCAACATCATATCAGCGAAAGTTCCCATGTTCTGATGCTATTATTACAACACGTTGCTAATAGAAGTCAAGAGGTAACGCCTGCCGATCTAATCAGAACGCAACCAAGAAGCATAAGTATCTTGTTCCTCTTGAGTCGATTCACCAATAGGCTCAAGGAAACAAGAGATGACGAGCACGAACTTATGATTTTCTATCGTCAGTTTGATATCAAGATTAAGTTTTGAATCCACATAATTTTCACCAGTAAGTTTGTTCGCATGAAAGATAGTTGAGAGTGAGGATATCGACATGATTACTGAAAAGAATAAACAAAGCAGTGTAAACAAATACTCAATCCTTTAGAAAAGTATAATGCATAATGCAAATACTCAAATATTTAAAAATCCAATAAAAAATATTTCTTCCATGATTTTACACAACGATAGCTTGTCTCATTTAAGGACAACGTCCAAGCTACCTCCTATCACATCGAGACTACTCTCATTTGGTTAACGCTTCTCAAGATGTCATTACATCTAACTTGACCAATCACCAATGATTTTGGTCACCTCAGCCCCATTGACTAGCGCCCCTATGAGGGATCTAATGTGCTTCGGTCTAAGTGTTTAACCAACACATCGATCTTCAGTCCATCTAGGAACGGTCATTTCTCACCACTTCCTTTACAAGCTTTAGCTTCATAACCAACTCGATGACTTAAAGTCACACGATTCCTAAGTTTCTCATAGTGAAGAGAGGACCACTAGGGCGGCTCTAAACCATTTCTCGTGCCACGATCAAGTTTGTGTTGGGGACCTTGGGAATATTTCAACGTAAACGCCTTCCCACTTAGTTTTTGGAAAAAAAAATATTTTTCCTTATTTTTTTCAAAATTTATAACTCTTTATTCACTTAGAAAAAACAAGTTTTGAAAATTATAAACTTTTATAAAATTTAAATCCCAATTTTGAATTTATGACTTTTATAAAATTTTCATTGTAGTTAAATTTTAACCCATTATAAATTAAACAACAATGATGCATGTGCATGCTGCATGAAATTTTGATATTGACATATCCCTGTTTTTATACGGCATGTTATATGATGATCCAGGTTTAATAATAAATCATCCATTCAAAATTAACCTCTCTATTTGCTCATTTCTAATTACAACCCATAAAAGAAATAATAAATAAATTATAATTAATTTAAATAATAGTCTTCATGGTGTCTATATTTGTATCCTTGTCTTTTAGGAAGTTCTAACAAGTTTGTAACTCCTTAAAATAGTGCAGTCTAATTTTCAAAATTTAAAATTTTGATCAAAACCCTTCTAATTAAGAAAAAATATTTTTCTAATTAAATAATCCCTTTAAAATCATTTTAAAATTTAAAATTTAAAAGATAAAAAGATAAATGGATTATTATCTTTAAAATTCAAACTTAAAAGATAAAATAGATAATATGAATAATTATCTTTAAATTCAAAAGATAAAAGGATAAAATAGATCATTATCTTTTGAATTCAAAATTCAAAATATAATAAGATAAAAGTTGATAATTATCTTTTGAATTTCAATTGTCTTTTATCCGTTTAAAAACTAAAATTTAAAATTTAAAATTTAAATGATAAAAGATGAGATTAAGGTTTTCGTGAAACTTCACATGATTTTCTAAACCCTAATTGTTATCACTTAGGGTTTTGCAAACCTTAGTCACCATGCAGGGCATGAGAGCAGACATCAAAGGGCGGCACGACACAGTGGCGGCGATGGTGGCTTAGGCGACGACAACGGCGGTGGCGACGGCAACGGTTTTTCGAGACGACGATAGATTACATGGAATTTTAAATAATAAAACTTTTGTAAGAAAATGAACTACATAATAACCTATGCCTTAATTTCGGCGTACATCAATTCTAAAAGTGAAAACAAAATGCCTAGAGCTAATAGAACAAGATCCATTCATAAAACACATTCAAAACTATTTTGAATCTATCATACAAAAGATATGTCAATGTCACAACATCCAATGATACGCATGTTTAATCACAAAATATGCATAATCAAGAAACCAAAATACTGATACCAATTGTTGGATCGGGTTTTAAAATTTAAGAAAAAATCATTGAACCACAAATGGTTCGTGGGCGGAATATCAAATATCTTTACATTAATCAATTTAATCATATTAAATATTAAAACCATACATCAGATTATGCATAAAAAGTTAAACGTATTCAAAAGAGTAAGAAACAATTTTATACCTTTCTTATAACGAAGACATTATGATTTGGTAGAATCCTATTAGCGTCTTGCGTTCTTCATTCTTCGTAGAACTCAAATCAGTCTTCGTACTAACAACCACTTGTAGGATTCAGAAGTATATTTCAATAGAATGTTGACCAAGAATTGGTTGTGGGCTCTCAAAATATTTGAGGAAGAAAAATTAAATTTTTATCTTCCTCTAGTGGATTTCAGCGGCAAGTAGGGAGCAGGGAGAGAAACACTTTTCTCAACTCTGTGTAATCACACACTGTATTAAAGTTTGTATCAAAATATAACTAATGAGGCAACCCTAATGCCATCACCCAAATATATTAAATTTTTGGAATTTTCACATATACCCCATATATGTATAATTTCTAAAATTTACCCCCATAATCTATAATTGTCGAAAATTACATCTTCCATTAAAGTGAATATTGTGTCCAAAATCATCAACCCAAAATTAATAAATTAAATTGATCTCCATCAATTAATTTCTCTTATTTACTAATTATTCTAATAATTAAAAAAATAATAAATTAATTAATTTGAATATCAATTAATTGTTCTTCACTAATTAAGTGATAACACCCATCAATATGGGTTCAGGAAATACATCTTGGCCCCAAAATACATTTTGTCCAACTGATGCTGTTTTTTCTATTTCTGTCATCATGAGCTACTCCTGAGATCGAATGGACTCACATGAATAAAGATATAGGACTCAAATATACTCGGTGAATTTATCTCTATAAAATTCTCGACTTATTTAATCATGATATCGTATAACTCGACTATAAGTTCAATGCCGAATCAACTCTCGATTCATGCGCGCTACATTTTCTATTGGTGTAAATAAACACTTTTATTTCTTGGTTCACATAATATTTTAACATATTATCCTTCGTGAATATCAGTAACAAGAGTTGGATGTAAAATTACTATTTTATCCCTCTTATTATTATTTTCTTAACTCATGTATTGATTGTGAATAAGAAAAACATAATAATGAATTGTCTTGTATAAATTCCCATGTCTTATTCAATGGTTCATTTCATCGAATAGCTGGCCTGGTTGATTTATTCACACACCCATCAATAAAGCATAAAGTGATATTGTTGCATATTGCAATCTAACCTTGAATTTCTATATTTGTAAATCACGTATCTCCAACATAGTTGAATCACGATCTTAACAGTCGAGGTACTGTTCGACAATTAACTTTATCATATCAAATATCGTAAATAACTAGGTCAAGTTTTGTATTCACCTAAGAATTAAGGTAATTATGAAAATACCCTTAAGGTGTAACAATTAACTTTATAGCTAGATAAATGATTTTACTCCAAACTAATTTGTTACTGGTATATTCAACATATTTCATAACATGCTTATGTCAACCGTTAGAGTCTTCACTCCCATGCCCCAAGACCAGTATCATTTGGTTCAACTTAACAGTCGTAATCGAACTCAATCGCCTTGTCGATCCTAAGACTGCGAATAACATTCTAAACTATTTCATAAGAGTTTATCTGTAAGACCCCTCAGTCTTTACTCTTCTTACATTGACAATAGTTTAAGGACTTGAATAAATTATAAATACACTTTAATTAATAGAAAAAAATTCATTCATTCGTTAAATTTAGTAGTACAAAATGTCTGAGAAATAACTAAATACTCATAAATTATTATTATACCCTATTTTATGGACATAATTTCAACATTTTCTTCTTCCAATGCTTGAAAATGAGTATAATCATATTTGAGATCACTCATTTGATGCATCAAGTGTCCTTGATTTCCTCCCATGATGAGATCAAGGATCACGTATTGCAATATTACTCTGAATTGCTTGGCTCACCTAACTAAGACCATGAGATCACTGGTGTATGTTTGAGAGAGCTCTACCTAATAAACTCAGTGAACATCAAGCCTGTCTCCTGGTCTCAATAGTAAGTGAAGAGGAAGTCAAGAATTCCATTTTAAGTATGGGTAGTGATAAATCTACTGCCACTAATGGGTTCCTAGCCAACTTCTTTAAAAAAGCTTAGCTCATTGTAGGTAGGGATGTAACTTGTGCTGTGTTGGAGTTCTTCCAAACAAGCCAGTTGCTAAAAGAGGTTAAATCCACTACTATCACACTAGTTCCAAAGATTCATAACCTTCCTTCTATGGGTGACTTTAGACCAATACATGTTGTAATGTCCTATAAAAATGTATCACCAAGATCCTGGCAGATAGGATGAAAGCCTACCTACCAAACCTTTTGAACCAAAACCAAAGTGCATTCATACATGAGAGAAGGATTGCATATAACATCATCTTGTCCCAAGAGTTGCTTAAAAGCTACCACATGTCATTGGGGATTCCTTGGTGCGCTTTAAAGGTGGATCTTAGGAAAACATATGATAGCATCAACTAGAGTCTTATAAGTAAAGCTTTACAGTGTTTAAATTTTCCTGACCTCTTCATCACTTGGGGTATGGAATGTATATCCTCTCCCTCTTACTCTATTAAGGTAAATGGGGAACTTCAAGGATACTTTAAAGGCGCTAAGGGTATGAGGCAAGAAAAACCCTATCTCTCCCTACCTATTTGTCATTGTCATGGAAGTGCTCACTAGCATTCTTCATTTTGGTGCTTCTAATACTACTTTCTAATATCACTAGAGGTGTGAAAAAATCAAGGTGGTAAATCCATAATTTGCAGATGACCTTCTGTTATTCTGTAATGGTACAAGGGAGTTAGTACAAGTCATCAAAGAATGCTTAGAAGTTTTTAAGTGCATGTTTAGACTACAGCCTAATATCCATAAGAGCTAGATTTACCTTTAGTGGCACAAGAAGAGGATATACTAGATATTCAATCTATTTTGGGGTTCCATGAGGGATAGCCTATGAGATACTTGTGGATGCCTTTAATCACCATAAAACTTTGTAAAACTTATTGTGACTCCCTGGTGGAGAAGATCACTGATAAAATTAGGTCTTGGGACTTTAAATATTTATCCTATACAGGGAGGCTTTAGCTAATTAGAGCTATTTTGTTAGCCATGTTTCAGTTCTGTGTTTGCCTATTTATCTTGCGTAAGAAAATGGTTAAAATGGTACAAGACTTAATGAGAAACTATTTATGGAATGGATTTGAATCAAAGTATAATAAGGCTAAAGTTGTATGGGTTGACCTTTGATGTGACAAGGCTCAAGGGGGTTTGGGACTTAGGGACTTGGTCGTAACAAATGAGGTTTATGTGATCAAACACTTATGGTTCCTGGTCTTGGTATCCGAGCATTCTTTGTGGAAGAACTGGTGTCAAATCTACCTGATCAGAAAATAACTCTATTGTTCTAGCTCTCATCCCTTCCAACTCATCTTGTTGTGGAGAAAGTTACTCAAGCTCATGAATAAATTTTTACTTTTCTGTAAAGCATGCATTGGCTATGGTACTGACATCAAATTTATTTTTGAACCATGGCACCCCATGTGTACCTTTCTGCCTAAATTTGGATAGAGGCTTCTTTCTAGAACTGGCTGGCATTGGGACGCCCGAGTAGGTGAAGTAATTCAGAATGGTCAATGGGTCTAGCCTGCCATAAAAACTGCTGAGCTCATTGAGATTAGGGGTTCCCTTATACCACCTCCTCACTCTGGTTCTCCAGATTCTTGGGAATAGAGTACAAGCCCTAATGGTTCCTTCTCCTCAAGCCACACTTATAAAGTATTGGTGCAGCCTAGGGAAAATGTCAGATAAGCCAAGCTTCTTTAGTTCAAGTTCAATATCCTAAAGTATAGTTTTATCTCTTGGTTGGCTATCCTCAATAAATTATCCATTAGAGATAGGATTGCACTTTGAAACTAGTCTCTTTTTAGGGGAGTACTTGATTGTGTATTCTGTTTGGGCCATGCTGAGTTTGATTCTCACTTGTTCATAGAATGTGAGTATGTCAAGTCAATCTGGTCAACCTTGATGGACATCTGTGGCCTAGTGTGTAGAGCTTCAAATTGGGTCCAATTGATATCTTCGCTATTGGTTTACAGTAAGAGGAAAGCCTTAAGGTCTTACCTATTCATAACTGTTTTTTCTTCTTTTGTGTACTACTTATGGAAAGAAATGAACTCTAGGGTGTTTGAGAATAAGCTCAAAGATAAAATGGTGATTATCAAGCTTGTATATCAGAATGTGAAATGTAGATTCTTCAATGCTAAGGGATTCAAAGAGGATAGTTTTAGCACCAACCTAGTGGATTAGTGGGATTTGGGGTCTCAAATGTTTTTGTGATCTTAAGGTTGTTCTCAGTTGTTGTAACTTTGGTCTATTTTATAAAGACATCCCCCCCTCCTCCCCTCATTCCTTTTCTCCTCTTATGTGGTTCTATCCTTGAGGCATGATTTAATCCTGACCACTTACTATCTTGATTTTGCTGTTGTCTAAGCTATGCCCATTTTATATATGCTCTTGTGATGTAAGCTTGGGGTCTGTTCTATAAGGCCTCAATGTAGTGTTATTTTAGATATTTTAGCTGTTGGGCCTTCTGGTTTTCTGGGGTTGCAGATTTGGGTCTATTCCATTAGGATCATTTGCACATTCTAGAGCTTTAGGGGCTGCTGATCTTATTTGGTTTTGATGTAGAATTTTAATTGACGGAGACAGAGATAACTTTGTTTGACTTCTAGTTCTCTATTCACTTAGGGTATACCTTTGGCTCCCTTGTTAATCTATTTATTTTTAAGCATATGTTCTTCACTATAAAGGCCCTTAAGCCATCTTTTTTAGCCTTGGGTTGTTGATTGAGGTTGATTTCTTTTGTTGACTTTAGGTTGACTTAGTGGTGTTTTTGGGTTTTGATCTCTTTGGTCTACATAGGTCTTGCCTTCATTACTTGTACATTTAGAAAGGCTTTTGACCTATAGTTTTTTTTCTTTTGCTGAGGTATGCTCATTGTAGTGTGTAATTATGTTCTCGGTTAATATACTTTTCTTTTACTGAAAAAGTCTTAAGTATCAGGGTTGTTTAACTAATAGTAAATTATAATTAACATATAATGGTAATGTTAATTGCTAGATCAATTGGTGAAACATATAAGTAAATGAGAAATTTTATAGATCTAGACAAGTTTAAAGGTTGTGTTTTGATAAACATCAAGTTTTTTAGAGTTTTGGATAAATAACAAGCTACTATAGATATCAATAATTATTTATCAAAATATCCTTAATCTATTTAAGGGTGTTTCAATTTAAGAATAATTTAAAATCAATAAATATAATAATACATACTCAATAGATTTAAAATATATATACAACTAATTCAAACAATGATCTAAATAAGGATAAGAATAGTCAACCAATTGAAGTTTTTCTCTTGTTATTTCAAAGAATTTCAGACTAGATATAAATATCAGTGGTTGACTACATATATTATTATTCCTTAAGAATGGGTAGATAACTAGAAAAACCAAAAAAATGAATTTTGAGTTTTTTCAAAAAATTCCGGGTTATATATAATATCAGTGATTTATTACATATTTCATTCCTTAAAAAAAATAAGGAGATAATTAATGCTGGAAAATCATTTTTTTAATTATGATTTTTTTCCAAAAATGTTCGGGCCAGATATAATATTAGTATTTGATTACATATCTCATTCCTTAAAAATAAGGAGATAATAAATGCTGAAATACCTAAAATATTTGAATTTTGATTTTTTTGGAAGAAAATGTTAAAACACTTTAATATCAGTAATTGATATAATATCAGTGTTTGACTACATATGTCATTATTTTTCTAGAAAAATAACATATGAAAGATAACGGTCTAATGGAGTAAAAATCAGCTATAATATGTTTCATTGATAGAATATTGACTTCTCATAATTAAGAAATATGATGATTCAATAAACCAACTTAACTAAATTTTAGAACAGCATTAATATTCTTAAATAAAGAATATTAAAATTAAATAAAAACTACAAATAAAATCAAACTGTAAATCTATAAAATCAAGAGTGTCATTTTTAAATGATTGATAATGTGGGATTAAAAGTTATCTGTTGTTACAAAGTAAAAAAAATCTGCATTTTTTAAATTGAGGTTTAAAAATTGACTATTGGTGCAATGACTTTAAATTAATTTATGTTGGATGGTGGAAGGATAATAAAATTTCTCTGCCTCTCATTCTAACTCTCATCATCTGAAAGTGTAAAACACTGTCCCTAATGTTCGTACTTCTAATTTCTAATTATATTTCATGTTCATGTTTTCTTGTATTTTTCTTTACACCTAGATTGTATCTCATGGTCTTTATTTGTTTTAAAATTTCTACAGAAATTCTCTGTACATTATTTACTTTCATAATGCTTTTATCAAATTATCGAATTCAGTTGATTTTTATTACCTTTGCTATATTTGTTTTGTTATTTGTCAAGCGTTTCATCATCACGTGCATCACAAGCAGTTTAAAAATATTTTGTAGATCATTATAACCCATCATAATAATATTGTTCCTAAAATATCTTACAAGAAAATAAAGAGAGATAATAACTGAAGTTGAGACATTAAATTGAATTAAACTTTACGGGTGTTCAAAAATCCTCCAGACCGTTTAGTCCAAACCGAAATTGATCGGTCTCGACGATTTTTCTTGTTAATGGTTGGTTCGGTCCTCCTTTTAGAGAGGACTGAAAGTTTAGACCGGTCCAGAATTTTTGTTAGTTCTGGACCGATCCGACTGTATATTATATATATATTGTTAGGGATTTAGGTCAGTTCTCCTCTCCCTCTCGCAAGTCGCATCTCGCCTCCACCTCGGTCCTCTCTCGAGTCTTGACTTTCCCTCTCCAGCCTCTCTCAACTCAGACCTTCTCCCTCTCCCTCAGCTCACGAGTCACGAGCCTCCTCTCACCTCTCCCCCTCCCTTAGCTCAGACCCTTTCCCTCTCCCTCAGCTCACGAGTCACAACGCCTCATCTCGCCTCTCCCTTAGCTCACGGGTCACGAGCCTCCTCTCGCCTCTCCCTCTCCCTCAGCTCACGAGACACAACGCCTCATCTCGCCTCTCCCTTAGCTCACGGGTCACGAGCCTCCTCTCGCCTCTCCCTCAGCTCACGAGACACAACACCTCATCTCGCCTCTCCCTTAGCTCACGGGTCACGAGCCTCCTCTCGCCTCTCCCTCTCCCTCAGCTCAGACCCTCTCCCTCTCCCTCAACTCACGAGTCACGACACCCCTCTCGCCTCTCCCTCTCCCTTAGCTCAGACCCTTTTCCTCTCCCTCAGCTCAAGAGTCACGACACTTCCTCTCACCTCTCCCTCTTCCTCAGCTCACGAGGCACGACGCCTCCTCACCGTCTCCCTCTCACGATGCCAGACGCCTCCTTCTTCGTCCAGGTAAGATCGAGGGTTCCAACTCTACTGTGATTATTTCTGTTGCTTTATTCTTTTTTCCACTCTACTGTGAGGATGTCTTTTTCTATTATCTGCATCTGATTTATAAAAGTAAATCTCTTAAATGTGAAATTCGGTGATTATATTGCTCTGTTATTTTTCCAAATCTCAAGTCTTTATAGAATTGCAAGTTAGATGTTTGCATATTCTTATTGATTGTTATTTATATTTGTTACATGCTTTTGAACTCATTATCTTCATGTTTCTGAACTCATTGTCTTCATGTAAATAGAATGTATCAAGATGTAAGAGGAGACTGCCATTACCATTGCATGATGTGATTGAAAACTGGATGGATGAACTTCTATGTTTTGTTGTGTTTCTGATTTACTTTTTTATTTTAGATATTTGAATGTTGGATATTATTATTTGTATTTTGAAGTTTGAATATGTTTGAATGTTAGATATTAATACTTTGAACTTTGAATATTTTTTAATGTTGGATATTAGTACTTTGAAGTTTGGATATGTTTAGACATGGGGAACTCCTAGCCAAAATTTATCTTTATTGTTAGGTATTATATTTATTGTAAAACAGGTATTTAGTTCGTTAAATCAGTCCGAACCGATCGTTGATTCTCGGTCTGGTCGGTCCAGATTTTTTTCAGATTTATGGTCCGTTCGGTTCTCCATATAAGAGGACCTTGATTTTCGATTTGGTATTATTTTCCTCCAAAAATCCGACTAGACCGACCGTTGAACACCCCTATTAAACTCATCACTCTCAAAACCAAAGAACACACAATGCTGCATTGTCAAAGCTTTAATAAAATAAATCATAAAGGACTCTAATTATAAGTTGTAACTATTCCCAATTAAGTTTTTCATGATTTATAGAATCAAATTTGGATTATAAAATCACATTAAACATCATACCATCATTTTAGAATCTAATTGAGAGAAATCAAACTGCAGAAAAAATCATGCAGTACATTTACAAGATTATAATAACAAATTGTTAAAACCTGTAAGTACTCGATTATAAATATGACAATACTAATTTTAAAATTAATCTCAGTTATCCTAATTCAAATTGGCAAATCAAATGTGTATTTATAGTATTTCAAAAAGAGTAAGCATGTGACTTGTTCTGAATTGAAAGTTTAATTACAATTCAACATTAGACAACATAATCACATTAGTTAGCAAATAAACTAAAATACAGTCATTATCATTAGCAAGCCTTCAATAACATTTTCCCATAAGTATGAGCCTGCTAAAATTGTTTTGCATGTGAGGAGTTTAGAGAGTTGTAGTGCTCCCTCGACCAAGAGTTGGTGTTTAGTGATGCTCTTGAGGTCATCTAATATCTTCTCTTGATGGTGTCGGCACTAATTGATAGTTGAGTCATGTCTATATGATATTTCTCCATTGTATGTCTTGTTTCAAGAAGTTGCGATTTGTTTGTATGTCTTGTTTCAATAAGTTGCGATTTGTTTGTATGTCTTGTTTCAATAAGTTGCGATTTGTTTGTATGTCTTGTTTCAATAAGTTGCAATTTGATTATGTTCTTAGGGAGGATAATTCCAGTGCTCTGTCTCTTGCGAATAGAAGTTTGCATGAAGATAGTAGGATTTGGTTAGAGGCACTTCCTATCTGGCTATCTACTTTTGTGTTCTTGCTGCTTCTTCTTTTGAATGAAGTATTTTCGTGAACCATAGAGTTGTTCCCCATGAGTTGTAATTAGATGAATTTATACATATCATCAAGTAACAAAATTTTAAATAGTAATGACAAGCAAATTTTACACATTACGTGCTGACAAGTGTAATTCAACTGATATAAACGTACTTTCTATATAAGTCAGTTTAAATCAGTATAGTACCTCTTCTTAAGATAGTCTATTACTGTTATTAGTTAGTAATTGTGTATTTCTATTATGGTTATCGAGTTGTTATTAAGCTTACATATGTCTTACTATTGTAAGAGTTATGTATGCAATGAAAGAATAGAAAACTTTCTTGCAGCTTCTTCTTCCTTCACTCATCTCTCTCACTCATATTCTTTATTTATCAGTTCTATACTGTCATACATTTCTTCATGATATCAGAACAGGGTCATACAGTTCTTCATGATATCAGGACCTTGACTAAGACAAACATCATCTCAATGGCTCCAACTACTTCTGAAATTGAGAACACGGGTTCTTTAAGTTCTCAAACTCACACCCCAATTTTCTTGCTTTCAAATATCTACAATCTGATCTCAATCATATTTGATTCCACAAATTTTGTATAGTGGAAATATCATATCACTTCAATCCTAAGTACACGCTCGATCTTTGGTTATACTGATGGATCTTTAACTTATCCAAGTCAATTTCTTTGCAACGATTCAAGTAAAAGAACTGCAGCTATCAACCCAAAGTATGAACAGTGGGTTACTCAGGAGGTATGGAATTCAATTGAAAAAAGGTTTGCTTCTATCTCAAGGTCAAATATACTCCAACTTAAATATGATAATCAGTCCACAATCAAGAAACCTATAGAAAATATTGATAAATATATACAACGGATTAAAGGGTTGAAAGATAAATTGTCTGCTATTTCTGTTCATTTAGAAGATGAAGATGTACTCATCTATACTATCAATGGACAACCTGCTCAATATAACACTCTTAGAATCTCTATTTGAACTAGAGTTGAACCCATGACCTTAGAGGAGTTGCATGTCATTTAAAGGCAGAAGAAAGGTTTATTGAGACACAAAACAAGCATGAATCATTATTTCACACCACAGCCTTAATGGCAACCCATAACACTCACTTCGGTAGTGGAGCAAATTCTAGAGGCAGAGGTGGTAAATCTTTCTATGGAGATGGAAGATCAAACCCGAAAAATAGGAACTCATTCAACTTCAATCATTTCCCTTCTGTTCTTGGAGCCCCACCTTCTTAGCAATCTTCACAACAGTCATCACAGACTAAAGGAAGTACAATCGACTCTACTGATGTGAGTTACCCAACTCAAAATGGCACAATTTACCATCAAATCTGTCAAAAACTAGGTCATGAAGCTTTAAACTGTTAACATAAAATGAATTACTCATTCCAAGGCAAAAACCCACCTGCACTGCTTTCTGCTATGGCTTCCATGTGCAATCAATCTTCTGCATCAGACTCATCAGTATGGTTAACAGACTCTGGATGTAATTCTCATGTTACATTTGATGTTAACATTAGTTTTCCCACTAAGTACAATGGTGAGGACCACATTACCACGTAATGGACAACAACTTGCTATCACACATACAGGTTCAAGCTCAATCTCTCATCCTTCTCATACCTTTTCGTTGAACAAAATTCTTTGCATCCTAGAAATTGCTTCCAATCTCTTATCTGTTTACTTAGAAAATAACTGTCTTTTCATATTCGATGCTCATTATTTTGAAATTCAGGATAAAAACTCAGGAAACATATTGTACAAAGGTCCATGTAAGAATGGCCTATATCCTCTTCCTTCTGTTATACCAACATCTTCTTCTTCCAAAGCTCAAGCTCCATCATCTGCATCAGTAGCATCAAAAGCATATTTTGGTACGAAATCTAATACACTACATGGCATGACAGATTTGGGCATGTCTCAACTTTTGTAATAAAGAAAATTCTTAGCAAAGCACAAATTACTTATATTTCTTATTCTTATTCTCAACAATGTATATGCCAGATCTGTCTTGTTAGTAAAATGACAAAATTACCTTTCTCCTTGTCAAATTCTGTCTCTCATTTTCCTCTTGAATTAGTCCATAATGTTGTGTAGGGATCATCCCCTGTTGTTTCTATGAATGTCTATAGATTCTATGTCTCCTTTATAGACAATTTCTCTAAGTATACCTGGATTTTTCCTTAGTTCATAAATCTGAAGTGTGCTAAATTTTTAAGAAATTCAAGCCTTATGTTTAGAAATTGTTATCAAAACACATTAAAACCCTTAGAAATGATGGTGGTGGTGTGAATACACCAGTAATGAGTTCAAACACTTTTTGCAAAATCATGGCATTTTTTCACCAAAAATCCTACCCATATGCACCAGAACAGAATAGTACTGCTGAGAGAAAGCATAGACATTTAGTTGAAATAGCCTTGGCAATGTTACATAGAGCTTCTCTCCCTCTTAAAATCTGGTATCATGCTTTTTGCAAGTGTAGTGTTCCTTAATAATAGACTACCATCATTTAATACAAATAATATCTCTCCTTTTGAGTCATTTTTTGGTCATCTACCTGACTATACACACCTCAAAATATTCGGATGTGCATGCTATCCTCTTCTCAAGCCTTATAACATCCATAAACTTTAACCTAAAACAATTCAGTGTGCGTTTGTGTTTATAGGTTATGCTCTGGAATAAAATATATAAAGGTTATTTGTGCTTTGATCCTTCAAACAATAAAATATATACTTCAAGGCATGTAGTGTTTGATGAAACTATTTTTCCATATGCATCATCTTATTTTACTGCTACTAATGCATCTGTTGCTTCTAATGTGCATTCCTCTAACTATAATCGTACTCCACTGCTCCATTCATTTCTCCTCAACCAACATCACAACACGCATTCACAAGACACTCATCCTAACTTTTCTGCTGATGTACCTTCTAATATATCAGTTGATGCATCTAATAATGTGTCAAATGATCCATCACCTAATACATCAGATGTGTGCCTACTGATACATCATTTAATACCATATTTCACCTCTTGATATACAATACTCCATGTTTGTTGACATTTCTATCCCATTATCTCAGATTCCTCCTCCTAATCCCAATAATAGCTATCTCAATCCATGCCCTAGCACAACTAGGTTTTATAGCTTAAAATAGGCACTAAGAGAGGTTTACTTCTCACCTTGCCACCTTGGACTTCATAGCTTCTCAAGAAAACTCATTCTTGTTTATCAGGAAGTCATGTTCTTCTATCACATATCTACTCTTATATGTAGATGACATCATTCTCACAGGAACAAACTCTGATTATATTGAAGAACTTATTAAGATTTTGAAGCAGGAGTTTGTCATGACAGATCTTGGACAGCTTAAGTATTTTTTCTTGGTCTTAAGATCACTCACTGCTCTTCTGGTATCTTTGTAAACCGCTAAAATAGGTCAAGGATCTTCTTCTTAAAGCTGGCATGTCTAATGCCAAACCTTGCAACTCTGAGAGGCGCTCCACCACTGGTTTTGTCATCTTCTTAGGGTCCAACCTCATCTCTTATAGTGTAAAGAGGTAGCCTATTGTTTCTAGGTCTTCTATTGAGGCAGAGTACAAAGCTCTTGCCAATACAGTAGCTGAATAATCCTGGTTGAGACAACCATAGTGTGACCTGCACATTTACTTGCATCATCCTCCAACATTATGGTGTGACAACATGTCAGCCATTGCTCTAGCTTCCAACCTAATATTTTATGCTAGAACATCTTGAGATAGACTATCACTTTGTTAGAGAACGTGTAGTTAAGAAAGACATCAAACATGTTGATACACATCTTCAACTTGTTGATCTGTTCACCAAAGCTCTTTCTACTCCACGGTTCTCTTTTCTCTGATCTAAACTCATGCCTGTTACACGAGGCATGTGTTTGAGGGGGCATGACAAGTTTAATATAACTGATATAAACTGACTTTCTATATCAGTCAGTTTATATCACTATATTACATCTTCTTAAGATAGTCTGCTATTGTTATTAGTTATTAGTTGTGTATTTCTTTTATGGTTGCGAGTTGTTATTAAGCTTATATATATCTTACTATTGTAAGAGTTTTGTATGCGATGAAAGAATAGAAAACTTTCTTACAACTTCTTCTTTCTTCACTATCTTCTCTCTCACTATCTCTCTCGATCACTCATCTTCTTCATCTATCAGTTCTTTACTGTCATAAATTTCTTCAAGTGCGAAATTAGGGGTCTAAAGATTGAACTATCATTGTGCGAGAGAAAATATTTGTTGCTTCATTATTTCATCTTTGGAATAGATTTCATGCACTTTGCTTGCCATACCGTGAGATTGTAGTGTTTTTAATATTGAAAGGATGGACTATAAATATTTATATCCTAAGTCTGAAGTGTTGTGGCCCCAAGCTCAAGTTGTACGCTTTTGGTATAGGTTTTGTTATACGCAAAATATTTTACAAGAAAAATCGTATCATTTTAAGATTTCAATTATTTAAGGAACAAATATCTAAAAACCAATCAACAAGACAACAACTATTTAAGATTTCGATTAATTTTCAATTATAACGGAGGATTCAATTATAATTAGTCGAAAATTTTAAGAATACTAAAAATAAGATGAGTTTGATGGATCATTAGACCAACCTTTAGGATGTTTAAGTTCTAATTTTTCGTTACATTTTCCCTGCTCAAACACATGCAACACACGTGCTCTTAACTAGTATATTTGTATAATGGGGCTCGGTGGAGAAAAATATATTTCAAGAAAAAATTGCTCACTATTATGTACAATTCTAAATTGATAAGTCTTTTAATATTCTCCTAACTACAATCATATTTATCATTTCAATTATTGAAAATATATGGTGAAAAATCAAAAGTGAAATTGGTTAAATGAATGAATTATGTCAATGAATTGTATATAATGGGTTTTTCTTGCATTGTGTGATTCTGGGCTATTTTTCATACATCTGAGATTTTACCATGTAATTGATTCAACTTAGTTCAAATGACAAATTGGTTCAAATGAAGGAATTATGTCAAAGGAATTGTATAATGGGGTTTTTTTTTCAATTGTGTGATTCTGAGCTATTTTCTTACTTGTTAGAATTTAGTTGATCATAACATGTTACCGGATACCATTAGGTTCGTTTATAATTTCATAAAACAAACATAATGTAATAGCTATATTATTCTTAAAATTATCCGGATAACAATATTTTATTCTTTAATTATCTTCATTATTTCAATCTTTTATTTGAATAAAATCACTATATTGTGAGTTATATAAAATATAGATTTCAAAAACTATACACTTCATACTTTACGGATTATGCCTACGTTTTAATATATTATTCACTTCATAAATAAAAATACATATGAAATTTACATATTCCGCGCAAAAGCATAGTCTATTAGCTAGTAAAATAAGGTATAATATTGTTTAAATAATTTGTTTGTATGTAAAATATTTTAAATTTAAATGAGTATCTCTTGGGTGTAAAGTTTATTCAAAAACAAAAATGAATCTGTTTGTCTAAAATAAATATCTCTCTTGGGTATAAAGTTCCGGCTTTTTTGTTGTCAATGAAAAATCCATTAAACATAACGAAACAAGCTTACAAAAAACTGGACAACCATAACGGTAAAGCATGACACCACACCCTGCAAATACCCCACTGGTAGATGATATTATTGAGTGCGAGGTTTTGTATCTCATTAGCTATGTTTTATGTTGTAACCATATCTGCCTAACTATACTTTTTTTTGTCAAATGACCCAACTGTACTTGACCAAGTATATAAATACTTGATCAGTGTTGTAAGAGTAATTATGATTGAATAATATCAAGACTTATTCTTTCTTCTCCAAGATTCCTCCTTATTCTCTTCTCACTCTCTTCTCTATCTCTTCTCAACTTCATGTCAGTAATTCTCCTTCTTACTTTTTTTTTGGTCAAAGAGAAGGGGTGCAAAAAATGCCTCAACAGAAACACCCTTCATTAATCAAACAGATAAAACATAAATGCAAGGAGCATACCCAAGACAAAAAGTAAAGTAATTCTCCTTCTTACTTACTAATTCAACATGGTATCAAAGCCCTAGGCACAAGTCTCAATGATTTCTCAATTTTCTCCAATTTTTCTTCTACCAAATATATGCAATCTGATTTCTATTAGATTAGATTCCATTAATTTTGTCTTATGGAAATATCAAGTTACAACAATCTTGAAAGCTCACTCTCTCTTTGAGTATGTTGATGGATCTCTAAGTTTTCCTCCCAAGTTTCATCTCTGGAAAAGGTGAAACTACATACAAGATTATTCCCAAATACCAATATTGGATATCAAATGATTAAGCTTTATTAACCTTGATCAATGCAACCCTCTCTCAAACAGCACTTTCCTATGTTGAGGTTGCAAAATCTCACGAGAAGTCTGGCAGTCTCTTGAAAGGAGATTTTCCTCCTTGACAAGATCAAACATATTACAATTGACGTCTGAATTACAATCTGTCAACAAGAAAAACAGTGAATCTATGGATGCTTATATTTAAGGAATTAAAGAAGCCTGAGCTAAGCTTGTTGCAGTATCAATTCATATTGAAAATGAAGATATTCTACTATACACTCTCAATGGCCTATCATCTGAATATGAAGCTTTTAAGACATCTAGAAGGACAAGATCTGAAGTCCTTCATCTGGAAGAGCTATATGTACTTCTTAAAGTTGAGGAATAATCATATCATAGTAGAACAAGAAGCAAGACCTACAAATGCAAACCATGGCCATGATGGAAAATCACTTCATAGGTGGTAATGCAAACATAGGTTATGGGAATAAGTTATTTAATTAAAATAGAGGAGGTTGAAACTAGAATCTTGAAAGAAATTCTAATAGATGAAGAGGCAACTCCTACTCAGGTCAAGGCAATCCTGATTCAAGCCAAAACTTCCTTCCTTCACAACTCAGTACACAAAACACAAGTATTGGCTCAAGGCCTTTGTGTCAAATCTGTAATAGGCTTGGCCATACTGATATAAATGGTTTTCGTAGAATGGACTATGCTTTCCAAGGGAGACATTCTCCAGCAAAGCTTGCTTCTATGACAACCACTGTCATAACATCAAATTCAGAAAACTCAACTTCTTGGTTATTAGAAACAGGCTGTAATGCCCACCTGACTTCAAAACTATCAAATTTATAACTATTTGAGGAGTATAATGGAGAAGACTCAGTGGATGTAGGTAATGGACAACCTGTCAATATAACTGATTCAGGTTGTGGTCTTCTCCTTACCAAATCTCATACATTTAACAGCTTTTGCCAGGGAAAATTCTCTTCATATGACCATGTAAGAATGGTCTCTACCTGATTGCAAAAACTATTAAAGCTTCCACTTCCAAGCCCTACAGTTCAATTCTATCTTCTTCTTCTGTAGCTTTTTAGATAGCAAAGTGTCTCATCATATTTGGCACAATAGGCTAGGACATTCTGCTGATACTATTTTGCTATCAATATTGCACAAATCTAATATACCTTTTCTATCTTCACAAAAATGTATGTGTTCAAGTTGTATGCAACGGAAAATGACCAAATTACCTTTTTCTATGTCAAGAACTCTTATATTTTCTCCTTTGGACCTTTTTGCACAGTGAACAAAAAGGTGCTTTGAGGGGTGATGTTAGATGATATTATTGAGTGTGCTTTGTTTCTCATTAGCTATTTTTTCTGTTGTAACCATATATGCCCAACTATATTTGACCAAATATATAAATACTTGATCATTGTTGTAATAGTAATTATGATTGAATAATATCAAGACTTATTCTTTCCTCTCCAAGATTCATCCTCACTCTCTTCTCATTCTCTTCTTTGTCTCTTCTCGCTTCATATCAGTAATTCTCCTTTTTAAATACAAATTCAACACCCACAACCCTAACATAAAAGGATTTTTCCCTCACAACATGGAACAAATTGAAGCTGGCATAAAAGGATTTGAAGTTCAGGATATCAGTAAGGGTAGAAAAACTCCCCCTTACATTCTCATGCATATCCTTGATAGTATTCACCACCTTCAAACAATCATAAAACACATCAATACATTACATCTGGGGAATACCACACCAATCCAAAAACCATAAAACAGCAAGTGCCTCAGCTGAGAACACATCCTCAACATTACAAAACTCTTTTGTAGACAATGCCTACAACATAACCCTCAGGATTCCAAAGAATGCAGCCTATACCTCCTCGCCCATCCACCCATGAAGCATTTGTCCAAAGTTTTCAATTAGAAGGAGAGGGTGGTCTGAAGGGTTGATGGGTGATAGGAGCACGCAACAGGGCAGAGTTAATGTGAACCTTGACATGCTGAAATTCTATAAAATGGCCATTAGCTTGATTAATGGTTTCCCAAGGAGTACGAATGATGTCTTTGAAACATCCATTGTTACGGACCTTCCATTACCTCCATATACCAAAAGCTATGCAGGATAGCAAACTCCCTACATGAGGACCATACAACGAAGAGATCAATTCTTTCCAAATGGAGAAGAAATCCTCACCTTTTAGCACGCAAGCTCTTAATTAATTCATTATGTAAAATTCAATCACCACTATAGAAACTAGGAAGATATAAGGCCATCAAAATTGATGGAAGATAGAGGCTATTTTTGTTCTATATTAATTTTAACTTTAGAACACTATAATTGCATTATAGAGTTATGTAAGGTGAAAAGTTGTGCCGTTCTAAAATACATTGACAAACAGTAAACACTGAGCAATAGGTTAGTGAAAGAATATAACTCCTTGAGGCCTTGTTTGGTAGTCAGGATAGTACTGGATAATAATGTACTAAATCTGTTGGATTGTAATGCACTATACGGTACTGGATTAAATAATATCATCAAGTGATTAATGTTGTATTAGTTAAAAGATTGTATTATTTGTACAATGTTGCAACATCATAGTGCTGGATAATTGTAAAATTGTTAGTCATAATTTAATTTACACAAGTCTCTTTCAAACTCATTAACATGTTATTTAACATCTTCAACTATAAAATCAACATTCATTCTTCCAAAAAAACTAAAATAGTAAATTTAAATTCCTTTAATCAATAATAATAATTAATATACTCTAGAAAAGACCTCAAAACATCATCATTCATTTTCATAAATTATGATAATATTCATACAAAATAATATTACATGATACACCAAACCATCACAAAATAAACTTTCATGTTCATGACATAAATATCATATAATGCACATCCACCAAGGCCTCACAAAAGAATCATCACATATAGCATATATGTGTTGAAATTATGTCCATAAAGTAGGATATGATAACTATTTATGAGTATTTAGTTATCTCTCAAACATTTTGTTGCTGAATTTAATGAATGAATGAAAAAATTTCTATTAATTAAAGTGTGTTTATAATTTACTCAAGTACTGAAATTATTGTCAACGTAAGAAGAGTAAAGACTGAGGGTCTTCCAGACAAACTCTTCTGAATTATTTACAGTCTTAGGATTGACTGGGCAATCGAGTCTGATTATGATTGTTAGGTTGAATCAAATGATGCCAGTCTTGGGGCATGAGAGTGGAGACTCTAACAGTTGACCTAGACATGTTATGAAACATGTTGAATAGACCAGTAACAAATTAGTTGGGAGCAAAGCCCTATATCTAGCTCAAAATCTAATTGTTTACACCTTAAGAGTATTTTGTGGTTACCTCAATCTTGAGGTGAATACGAAACTTGACCTACTTACGGTCTTTGATACGCTAAAGAAGTGAGTTCAAATTTCCGGACAATACCTCAGCTGTTGGAATCGTAATTTAACTATGTTAGAGTTACGTAATTCACAAATAATGGAGTTTGTGGTGAGATTACAAAATGCAACAATATCACCTTATGATTTATTGATGAGTTTGAGAATAAATAAACCTGGCCAAGTACTTGATGAAATGAATCATTGAATAAGACATGGTGAACTGTGCGAAACAATTCACTCTTATGTCTTTTTTGTTCACAGTAATAAATGATTTAAGGAAATAATAACTAGAAGTATAAAATAGTAATTTTCCATCCTACACTTATTACTGATATTCACGAAGTGTTTATTTGCACATCAGAAAATGTAGCGCGCATGAATCGAGAGTTGATTCGTTATCAGACCTATAGTGGGATCGTATGACGTTAGGATTAAATAGGTTGGAAATTTATGAAGATAAATTCACCTAGTATTTGAGTCCAATAACTTTATTCATGTGGCTCCATTCGGTCTCAGAAGTAACTCATGAGGATAGGAATAGAAGAAACAACATCAGTTGAACCAATATGTGTTTTGGGAACAAGATGTATTTCTTGAACGCATATGTGATGGGTATTATCATTTAATTAGTGAAGAGCAATTAATTGATGTTTTAATTAATTAATTAATTAATTTATAATTATTGGATAATTAATAAATAAGAGAAGTGAATTAATTAGTTGATGGAGATCAATTTAATTTATCAATTTTGAATTGATGAATTTGGACATAGTATTGATTTTAGGGAGATTCAAATTTTTGACAATTACAGTAAAGGGAGGATAATTTGGACAATTTACAGTATATGAGTATATGTGTAAATTCCATAATCTTTATATAAGGGATGGCATCAGGTTTGCCTCCCTACAGTTGTTGACACAACCCTGATCACAGTGTCTAATTACACATAGAAAAGAAAGCAGTTTATCTCTCCCCTCCCTGTTGCCTCAAAAATCTAAAGGAATAAGATAATTTTATTTTCTTCTATTGTCTTGAAAGCTCACACTCAACTCTTAGCGACATCCTATTGAGATATACTTATAAATTCTACGAGTGGTTTTTCATGTGCAAATTGATTCAAATTCTACGAAGAACGAATAACGCAAGACAATCAATAGGATTCCACCAGTCTGAACTTCTCCAATACAAGAAAAGTATAATATTATTTCCACCTCTTCTAAATATTTCAATCTAAATATGCATGATCATAAAATGTTTTATATTTAATTTGATTAAATAGTTGATGTGAACAATTTTTTATTATTTTTCTCATATTTTTAAAATCTGATCCAACAATATGGCCCCTATATAAACACCTTATAATCCCTATCGACCTAGGCATCACAAAACATCACCACATCAAACATTTGAAATTCACCATTCATTGAAATATAATGCATTCACAAATAAGTGCGAAAGGATGCCTAAATTCATCTCTGAAAGAGTAATATTGCTACAAATGCTCGTTTGCGCTCATCATTCAAAGACCTGAAAACCAACACATTTTCCGATTTTGCTAGAATAAGAGTAAATGCATCAATCTCATCATCAACAGAAAGCTCGAAACTTTATAACTCATTAGCAATGTCAGTGTAATCTTTATCATCACCCATGAATATTTTTTTTAGTCTCTCAAAAGACTTCTTAAATGACTATGAGTATTTCATAATTGATATGCATTTGAGTACCATTTACAGAAAACAAAGATTCTTTCATCTTCTTTGAAAAACTTGGTAGAAACGAGTCATTCCTGCATAAAACTTAAGTCTGCTCCTAAATCACAAGAGCCATTATCGTGAAATCAAATTCTTGAATAATTATTCTGACCATTATGTGTCATTTCTTGATTTTGATGTGATTAAGTATTTGGATGAACTTATTATCGTCGTCTTCACTGTTAATAGGTTCTTCAACCTCATTATCATAAATTAGTAATTTGCTAGGTTTACTAGATTCTTGTTTAATAATTAAATTCTCTATTTTTTAAAAGGTTTAATTCTTTTTTTATTTCAATGTTTGAATTTTTTAATTCTTTTATTTCAAGTTTAATATTTTTAATTTCTTTTTTATGTTCCTGTATGGTAACTTGTTTTCCCTTTCCTTTATCTTTATTAAATTTTTCAAGAGTTTGCAAAAGGCTTGTAGTATTATTATTATTAGACTTAGTATTTCCTTTCTTTAGAATTACTTTCTTAAGAGTCTTTTCATATATTCCTGTTTTAATTCTAAATTTTTAATTTTGTTAATTAACTATAACAAGAGATTTTCTTGTTCTTCATTTTTATTTAAGACTTTTTTTGGCAAAAACTGTCCCTACACCCTATAGTGATGTTAAGAGAATCACTGTCATAACTTGAAGAGTTATATTCAAAGGATTCAGGTGATTCAAATTCTCTTAAATCTTCACTATCACTATCATAATAATCTATTGCTTCTAAGATTCTAAACAATTATTATTTATCTCCATCAGAGACTTTCAATTGATTAATTTTATTTTTGACTTGACAAGTATTTGCAAAATGACCATTCTGGCTATATTTAAAACACTTAAATTTATTAATAAATTTTTTATTGAATTTTCTTCTAAAATAATTTTTATTCTTAGAGAAATGTTTGTTAAAATTTCTACTTTTGGAGAAGTATTGGTTAAACTTTTGGGGTTATTTTTGTGGTATTGTCTCCCATGGGGCTTATGATTCCTTCTAGGACTTAAATGTGACTTTTCCCATTTCTCTAGGAAGGAGCAATAGTGAATAAATCATATTGCTCACAAATATTACCTAATTAATATTTTGTAGTTTTATTTTTTTTAATTTGTTTATTGATTTTTATGTCAATACACATTTTTAGACTTTCCTTACGTATTATTGTACCGTAGGTGGGACTATTATAATCTATATTATCTAGGTTATTGCTAAGAATTTTTCTAATTTTGTGTGTGAACAAATTTGATAATTTATTAATGAATTTTTCTTTAAAAAATAGTTTACTATCATCTCTTGTCATTAATCTGGATAAAAATATATTTTTACATCAATAAAAATTACTTAGGATTGGACACCCAAGATTAGTGAATTGATCATGGATACACGAAGTAACATTACTTGACCTTCCAATGAAGTGTTCAATTTTTATGTAGAGAAGTGTATTAACAGTATCAGGCATTGTTTCTTGATCTTCTCCAATAACTGGGGTTCCTTCAGCATCAATTTTCACTGCTGAAAGAATGGTATTTTTTTATTCTTTTGTGAGATATTTTTCCAACCAGGAATGAAGTACTCATGTGAATCCTGAGACTAAAATATTGATTACCTCATTGTGAGGGAAACTGCGTGTGGTGATGTAGCTGTCAGTTACCATCGCCATATGCTGCAATTTGTTGAGAACTTCCTGCTCAGAAAGTCCATCAATATTTCATTCACATAATTTCTCTGCAGCCACAGAAAACTGATTAGCTAAAGAATTTTCATAAATTTGAATATCATGAGGAATAGGTTTTTAGGCTATTTCCTTTATAATTTATTAATTTCTGAATTTCTAAGCGATTCTTCAATATTATTAATGTTTAAATATCACTTATCGTGGATGATTCATAGGTAGATTCTAAACTATGGTTTTCTGAATCTGAATTATTGCGTTGATTAATTACCTTCAATTCTTGAGGTATATTATCAATAATTTTTCAGATTTAATTTCTGATGATTCTAAAGTATTAAATGATTCTTCAATATTATCAATGTTTGAAGATTCACTTACTGTGGACAACTCATAGGTGGACTCTGACCTATGACTATTTGAATCTGAACTATTATCTAGATTGATTACTTTTAATTCCTCAAGCACTTCATTAATCTATTTATTAAAGTGAAAAATATTCAGGATGGTTTTTTCTAAAAGATTTTACTAAAGGTTTTTCTTTCAGAGATTTATTAGGTTTAAGTTCATGAAAATCATCAACTTTATTCTCAACTTGTTCTAATTGTTTTCCTAATGTAATTAGACTTTGATTGGTGTAATTGAGTTGTTCAACTACTTTTTTATTTGGTTCTTCTTCGTTTGAAATCTTGAAAGAAGAAGCAGTGATTAAAGAATTTTTATAGTTAATGTCGTTAACGGAGGATGCTCATTTACTAGTTTCTAAATTTTTTAATTTTCTTCAACTTTGTTAACATTTGAAGATTCATCAATTGTGATAGATTCATAGGTTGGTTCTAACCTATGACTTTCTGATTTTGAACTATTGTCCCTCAATTCTTGAAGTTTATCATTAGTAAGTTTTTGAAATTCTGAACAATTGTTTTAGTTATCAATCCAACCACAATAAGATGAGTTATTAGTTTTTAAATTCTTTAATCTTTCTTCAATATTATTGTTGAAGGTTTCATGAATTATGGATAGCTCATAGGTGGATTCCATCCTATGGCTATCTGATTTTTTTTTTAATTTTTTAAGTATTTTTCATTAAGAGTTTTCTCATAATGAATTTGGAAGGGTTCAATGAATTCTTTTTTAGGTTGAAATTTATTTTTGATTAATTAAGATTTTTTCAGGTGGTGGATGAATAGCATTTACCACACTGAAGCCTTCATTGACTCTTTATATTTTGAATTTACTTGAATATTTTTCTCTTATATATCCTTGATATAATCAAGGAAAAACATATCAACTCTAAATTTTTACATGAATGTCTTCAATTCAGCAAGTATGATTCTTATTTTGTCCAAATAATATTTTTCTCTGAACCTATTACGTCTATCAAGATTGGCTGGTTCATCATTGTGTTTGATTATTCTTTCTCAATCTGGTTTATATTCTTGGTTCAGGGTACCTAGATTCAAATTTTTTGAATTTCTTTATTATTGTTCTAATTTTTGAATCCTAAAATTTTGATTATTAATAGATGATTCAGGATAGGATCTCCTAGGGGTACTATACTGGCTATACTCCCTAATTTGAGAATTAAAAGATTGGTAATTAATTTTATTAGATTGCTTATTATTAAGGTTTTTCTGACTTTCTTGGAGACTTATTCCTTTAGGTTCTAGAATTTTAATTTTTAAATCTTTTAATTCTTGCTCTACTTGATTCCTAATATCTTGATCATTATTAATGGATGATCTAGAAGAGGATTTAAAGTTTATATTTTTATTAGAGATTTTGGGTATATTCCATACCTCCTATTAGGGTCACTCTTCTCTAACCTGTCTCTAATACCACCATACCCTCGGGATTTACGTCTATAAGAGGTCTTAATGAGGTACCTAAAACTAACCAAATAGAAGATGCTACATGAGCCTCTGATCAAATAGATTCACAGATTAGATAAACAAATAATACAGAGAAATAATCAATTGTAAGAATAACCAGCCACTTGGGTGGAGAGTGAGATTTTGTAAAAGCAATTACTCGTGTAAGCAATTGAGCAACAATAATAACAATAACCAGCCATAATAGACGGTGAACATATTAAATATGCATATAATTTAAGTAAATAGTAAATATCCCCACCAAGTTTGGCTTTGATACCAAAAGATGTTGAGTCAAGTATAATTTAAAGCAATTAGAGAGGGGGTATTAAGATATCAACTTTAAATTCTTGCATGAATGTCTTCCATTCAGAAGTATGATTTTTCTTTGGTCCAAATTATATTTTTTCTGAACCTATTACGTCTATCAAGATTGGCTGGGTCATCATTGTGTTGGGTTATCATTTCTCAATCTGGTTTATATTCTTGACTTAGGGTTCCTATATTTAGGACTAAGAGTTGAGGATTGGCATGATGAAGGTTTCTTTCGAAATCTGATTCATTGGGTGCTTCGATTTCGTTAGATTGTTTAGACTTCTTATCAAAGACTGGTTGGCTAACTTGAGAACTTGTAACTATGCCTTTAAGCCTTAAATTTGTAATTTTTAAATTTTTTAATTCTTGTTCTAATTGTTGAATCCTAAGATATTGATCATAATTAATGGATGATCCAAAAAAAGAATTCTTATGGATTCTAGACTGGCTATACTTCCTAATTTGAGGATTAGAACTAGAAGATAATTGGAAGATAATTTTAAAAGTACCATCCATCTACTCCTAGATGTAATCTACATCTTCAATTGGTCTTTGAATTGGAGTAGGTTGACTGTCATTGGTTAAAAGCCAATTTGAAGGCAAAGTAATATCATACCACCTAATTATTTTAGGAACTCTAATATTAGCATTACTTTAGCTAGTTGGATCAATAGAGTTTGATTCTTTGGGCTCATATTGATGCCTTAGAGAATTCATATTTGTTTTGATAATTTTGTAATGAATTCTAAAGATTAAAGCTAGAGGTTAAGGGTGCCTTCTAGAACTTAGTAACCACTAGTTTTAATATTTAAAGTTAATGATTTTAAAATATGGGGATCTAGTAAACTAACAGACAGATCATGAAAACAATCAAAATAGATTGGACCATTACAGAGTAATGATTCAATTAATCCTAAAGCACAAAATAGTAAATCTGTATTAAAGTGTAAGATTAAAAACTTACACAAATAGTTTTATTGGCAACGATTAATTTGTGCTCTCGCTCACTAATTAATGTTGAAGGAAAAAGAAGAAAGATTTATAGAAGAGGGAGAAGAAGAAAGTTTTGTTTCACGAAACAAGTTTTAGCTCTCAAGTAGTTAAGAGTTGAAAACCAGTTCTGTCAAACAAATAGGAGAGAGCAACCTATTTATAGTCAAGGAAAGTGGAGTTCACCGGAAACCCATCACTTACCTAAACTATTCTATTTGACAAAAAAAGTAAAAACTTTTAACATTTATACTTTAACATTAAAAAGTAAAAACTATTCTATTTTTGGTTGAGAATAGTAAAAGCATGAATAGTTGCTTAATTATTTGACAACTAGTACGATTTTTACAGAAGAAGACAAAATGCAAAGGACCCACGATAATCATTATCTCGGTCTCCGTGTCTTCATAATTGCTTTATCATGATTGCTGAAGAGTAATCTTTCTAGATGATTAGTAATCTTGATTCTTTGGATGATTTAGATTCAGATTTGTCATTTTCTTCTAAAAGGAGAAGCATTTTTTGAATTAAATTTTTCTCCAATTTGAATTTTGGCTTCGTGGCCATTGATTTACCCTTTGAAGAGGATTTTGATTTGGTTATGGATCCAGATTTGGATGGTTTGTTCTGGATGGTTTGATTTGTGGATATGGGTGAATGAGCTCATTAATTTTTAAAGGATCTTGGATAAAATGATTTGCTAGTCTCATAATAGGACGAACATTTGCAAATTCATAATTGATGGACACAATTATTTTTTGGGTATTCAACTTATCCCACCATTTAACATAATACTCTCTAGCGAGTATTGTCATTTTAAAATCTAAGGTATTTTGTATTTTATTAAAAAATAAAGTATTTGGGGAAATGATACCTCAATTGGTGAGGGCTCGTAAACCTTTAAAAACAAATTAAAACATTGATGTAAATCAATTGGATAAAGTTCTAAGGTAAGACCATGAATGGACCACCATTTTAAGAACTAATTTAGAAAATCAATTTTAGAATTGTTATCAAAATTCAAAAACCCAAAGTCAGAAAAATCATTATTCTGATGCAAGAAAATCTTGTGCCATGCATTAATATAGTTAAAATAATTGTATTATTTTTATTAAAAGGTACTTTGAAATTTGAAGGATGGATTTTCTATTCCTCCATAGTTATGATTCTGAGGATAGAGAAAGAATGGTAAATGAATCTTTCTTCAGAATTTCTGATTGGGTACTTTTTATGGATTTTGTTTCTAAAAGAATGTCTATATAGAAATTGAGATTTATTATGTCCAGGAACATAATGGAATTTACGAATGAAATGAGTTTTGACAATTTGAGCATGATCCTTCAAATGAACGAATGAAGGCTCAATATGAAGAAGATTTTTGCTGGCCATTTTTTGAAAATCAAATGATGATTTCAATTTGTATTTTGATTATTAATCTATTATGGTGACTTCTACAACCTCCTATTAGGGTCGCTCTTCTCCAACCTTCCTCTACAACCACCCTACCCTCAAAATTTATGTCTCTAAGAGGTCTTACTAACGTACCAAAAGCTAACAAAAAAAAAAGATATGCCAGCTTCTAATAAAACAGATTCACAGATTAGATAAATAAAAATACAGAGAAATAATCAATTGTAAGAATAACCAGCCACTTGGACGGATAGTGAGATTAGATATAAGCAAGTATTCATGTAAGTAATGAAGCAACAATAGAAGCAATAACCAGCCATAATGGGTGGAGAATAGTTTAATTATGCAGAAATTAAAGTAGAAATTGTAATTATTGGTTAACTATGGTTGATTGGTGATTGGATCTGATGGATCCAAGTATTGTTGATTGAGCTTGGTTTGGAGTAGAAGAATCCTCATTGACTTGGGCCTTAAGAGCCAATTGTTGAGTCAAAAACTCTTCTATTATTGAACCATTCATCCTTTTCACATGTTTTCTGAAAGAAATGTTGATTCCTCTAGTTAAGGATTCTACAACATGTCTATGACCTTTTTGAAATCCATAAGACATGACAAAGAAAGTTCCTTCCTGCATCTGAAATTTTTTCATTGTTTTGTCTAAAAATTCAATTTTGAAATTGTTTGTCCTAATAAGTTTATAGCTAAAATTTTGTTGTTAACATAACATATTTCATTATCCTTTTGAAGACTTATTTTTTCACATTTTTCGTACCATTGAATTAATGCTGCATTGAAGTCATGCTTCAACCCAACATCTTCTAAAATTTTATCCAATTCATTAATCCACTCATTTCTTGGATATTCAAATTCATTATGACTATAATCAATAAATGAGAATTTTGAACAAAAGGTGGCTGCCCTGCCATTGAGCTTCTTGATTTTGAAAGATTTTTTATTAAGTTTTTTAGACTCTACCTTTCCATATTTTAGGAGGTCAAATTTCTCCATTGCAAAATCCTGGAATGGTTCCCTACAAAATATTAGAAGTAAGAGAGTCAGACATTTAATTATTAATATATTGAATAAATTAAATATTAAAATCAGAAATGCTAAGAATGGGATATTACCTGGTAAAATTTTGTTTGGAATTAATTTCGAAATATATTTTATAGATTTATTAATCAAAACAAATTATATGATTTGATTAATTGCTTTAATAATGACATAATAAATTTCAAATTCTAGAAATCTATTCTTCAATAAAACAAAATAATTTAATTATCTCTACAAAATTTAAGAATAGATTTGTAGAATTTGAAATTTATTATGTCATTATTAAAACAATTGATCAAATTATATAATTTGTTTTGATTAATAAATCTATAAAACATGTTTTGAAATTAATTCCAAACAAAGTTTTGCCAGGTAATAATCCATTCTTAGCATTTCTGATTTCAATATTTAATTTATCCAATATATTAATAACTAAATATCTGACTCCCTTGTAATATTTTGTAGGGAATCATTCTAGAATTTTGCAATGGAGAAATTTGACCTCCTAGAATATGGAAAGGTAGAACCTAGAATACTTAATCAAATAATTCAAAATCAAGAAGCTCAATGGAAGGGTAGTCGCCTTTTGTTCAAAATCTTCATTCATTGATTATGGTCATAATGGATTTGAATATCTAAGAAATGACTGGATTAATGAATTGGATAAAATTTTAGAAGATGTTGGGTTGAAGCATGACTTTAATGTAGTATTAATTCAATGGTACGAAAAATGTGGAAAAATAGGTCTTCACAAGGATAATGAAATCTGTTATGATAACAACAAAATTTTAACTGTAGACTTATTAGAACAAGCAATTTTCAAAATTGAATTTTCAAACAAAACAATGAAAAAAATTCTGATGCTTAAAGGAACTTTCTTCGTCATGCCTGATGGGTTTCAAAAAGGTCATAGGCATGTTGTAGAATCCTTAACCAGAAGAATCAACATTACTTTCAGAAGACATGTGAAAATGATGAATGTTTCAATAATAGAAGAGTGTTCGACTCAAGAATTGACCCTTAAGGCCCAAGTCAATGAAGAGTCTTCTACTCCAAATCAAGCTCAATCAACAACTCTTGGGTCAATCAGATCCAATCACCAATCAACTATAGTTAACTAATTTGACTCATTATTAATATCCTTTGATGCCCAATCACATTCAAAATACAAGAAATCATCATTCGATTTTCAAAAAATGGCCAACAAAAATCTCTTTCATATTGAGTCTTCATTTGCTCATTTGAAGGATCCTGCTCTAATTGCCAAAACTCATTTCATCCATAAATTCAATTATGTTCCTAGACATAATAACAAAAATCTCAGTTAGCCTAATCAAAAATTTTGAAGAAAAACCATTTATCATTTTTTCTCTATCCTCAGGATCATAACTATGGTCCTCAGGATCATAACTATGGAGGAATGAAAAATCCATCCTACAAGTTTCAAAGTACTTTTGAATAAAAAATAATATAATTATTTTGACTATATTGATGTATGACTCAAGATTTTCTTGCATCAGAATAGTGATTTTTCTAACTTTTGGTTTTTAAATTTTGATAACAATTCTAAAATTGATTTTCTAAATTGAATCTTAAAATGGTGGTCCATTCATGGTCTTACCTTAAAACGTTTTCCAACTCATTTACAACAATGTTTCAATTTATTTTTAAAGGTTTACGAGCCCTCACCAATTGAGGTTTTCTTTCCCCAAATACTTTATTTTTCAATAAAATACAAAATACTTTAAATTTTGAAATGGCAATTCTCGGTTGAAAATGGAATCCTCACCAGAGAGTATTATGTTAAATGGTGGAATAAGTTGAATACCCTAAAAATAATTGCATCCATCAATTATGAATTTGTAAATATCCATCACATTATGAGACTAGCAAATCCTTTTACCCAAGCTCCACTAAAAATTAATGAGCCCACTCACCCAGATCCATAAATCAAACCATCAAGACCAAATCCATCCAAATCTGGATCCATAACCAAATTAGAACCCTCTTCAAAGGGTAAATCAAATGCCACAAAGCCATAATCCAAATTGGAGAAAAAATTAATTCAAAAAATGCTACTCTTTTTGGAAGAAAATGACAAATCTGACTCTAAATCATCCAAAGAGTAAATATTATTAATCATCTAGAAAATGTTACTCTTCAGCAATCATGACAAAACAATTATGAAGACACGGAGACCGAGATAATGATTATTATGGAATCTTTACATTTTATCTTCTTCTTTTATAATGGTACTAGTTGCCAAATAATTAGGCAATTATTCAAGCTTTTACTATTCTCAATCAAAAGTAGACAAAAATAGATATGTAAAATATATTTTACTTTTGTGAAATAAAATAGTTCAAGCAAGTGATGAGTTCTTGGTGAACTTCACTTTCCTTTGCTATAAATAGGTAGCCCTCTTCCATTTGTTTGACAGAACTGGTTTTCAACTCTTAACTATTTGAGAGCTAAAACTTGTTTTATGAAACAATGATTTTTCTTTTCCCTCTTCTGTAAATCTTTCTTGTTTTTCCTTCAACATTAATTAGTGAGCGGGAGCACTAATTAATCGTTGGCAATAAAACTATTTGTGTAAGTTTTTAATCTTACACTTTAATACAGATTTTTGTTTTTGTGTTTAAATCTTACATCTTAATACCCCGTCTCTAATTGCTTTAAATTATACTTGATTATACAAATTTAGTGTGTTTGTGCTTAATTCTTGCATCTTAATACCTCCTCTCTAATTTCTTTAAATTATACTTGATTCCGCGTCTTTTGGTATCAGAGCCAAATCTGGTGGGGATAATTACTGTTTCTATATATATATAACGTATTCTTGTATCTTTTTTTTTAAATGACGTGTGAACGTGTCGGTGTCATGTAATATATGTATCACGTGTTGGTATCCTTACTTCTTAGAGTGAGATTAAAGAGTCTTACTGTATTAGTTAGTATGGGTTAATTTTTTTAGCTAAATGTCGAAAAGTATTAAATTAGTATTGTCCTATTTTTAATACTGTTTAATACCGGCTGCCAGATGAGGCCTAAGTTTTCTCAATGTAATTGTAATAATGAGTAAACTGTAACTGAACTAAAAAACTAAAGGATGTGCTCGAGCAATCTTAGGGGTCAAAAGATATCTGTATTATTGAATATGATTCTATTATTAATATTAGTCATAGTGGTAAGAAATTTCGATTTTACTATGTAAATTTGGGATTAACCAAAACTTATTGTTGGTTCCTATAGATACAAAAAATCTACAGTCAAATGTATGTCCTGTCCATGATGATTTGTCTTCGAGCTGCAAGAAACAAGAAAATCAAAGAAGTGATAACTTGCACAAGTACGGTGCCTAGTTAAATACACTCCATCGATAAGTCAGTGTACGTTTTGACAGAATAACAGTAGGCTAGTGAAAATTGATTACCGTATATGAAGAGCCACACTCCTATTTATAGGAGTTTCAAGCAGATCTTTCCCCTCCATATCAATATGGAACGAAAGAGTAATGGTGGAAAGTATCTTCTATTACAGTGGTTGCCTAATATGTAGATTTTAATTTGTCAGATTTCCTCAATTGGCGATTTCCTTTATGGTAAGATTCTTGGCTGGAGTGTGAATATGGGGAGACCTTCCATAGATGTATGATATAGTTAGTAGATGGAGGACCTCAATCATCGATGTGGCCTCGACCCCAATCAAAATTAGTGAGTTGCTCACAGCAGGCTTGAACTGACCTTCCATCCTTGTATGCTCCCCTAGCGTCGGCAACGTCGAAGACGGTAAGGAAGTCTTGGCCTATGTCATCGGTCTGACCTGGGGTCTACAAGGTATCTGGTCTTTACCTTGTTCGTGAGGTATGAGGCTTCGAAGGATTATTCTGGTGACCTCTTGGGCCCTATCTTGGAGAGCATCTTGGGCCGCTTCTACAGGGCTAGGCCATTTTAGCGAGTGACTGGGCCACTCATCCAGCTTAAAAGGGTCTTTAGTGGGCTTGGTCTTTGCTATTTGGGTTTGGGCTCGAACAACTTTTTCTCCTCTACATTACCCATAATTTTAGGAAAATTTTATAAAATAGACAACTTTTGGGATGCAGTTTTAAGACATAGCAGTTTTTCAATAGTGTTAGTTAAATGGTATACCGATTTGAAATATGCTAGAGTTAAGGATGTAATTAATGTTAAAAATTTGAAATTTGAAATACTTAATTTTTATATGGTGTGTTTAATGATTTTTCAGGTGTATCGAATGTAAATAAATAATATACCGATGCTAGAGTTAAGGATGTAATTAATGCTCAAAATTTGAAATACTTAATCTATATATGGTATGTTTAATGATTTTTTGGGTGAATCAGATATATATAAATGATATATAGATTAAGTATTTCAAATTTTGATATAATTAGTGCTCAAAATTTAAAAATACCTAATCTATATTTGGTGTGTTTGATGATTCTTTGGGTATATCATAGGTATATAGATGATATATTGATTTGAAAGATACTAGAATTAAGGTTGTAATTAATGGTCAAAATTTAAAATATGAAATACCTCATCTATATATGGTGTGTTTGATGATTTTATGAATATATTAGAGGTATATAAGTAAAATACCGATTTGAAAGATATTAGAATTAATGATGTTAATTCTAAAAATTTGAAATATCTAATCTATATATGGTGTATTTGATGGTTTTCACGTATACCATAGGTATACAGGTGATATACCAATTTAAAAGATGATATACTGATTTGAAAGATATACCGATTTGAAAGATGATATATCAATATTTAGAGTATATCAGAGGTATATAGACGAAGAACTCAACTGTGCAGTTTCAAAATTACCTATATATTATGAAGAAAGAAGATACGCGATCTAAACTAATTTTTTCTTCAAAGTTGATGAATATTCGATATTGATAATGTCATTGATTGAAGAATATTTCCTTAACAAACATTAACGAATATTAAAGAAAACGTAATCAATCATTAATTATCCTCTAATTTAATTAAAAATAAAATTCAATAAAATAACATTTGATTTAGATATTATTAATTATCGGATTTTTTATTAATTACAAGGACTCACAAAATCATATTATGAAATCTGTATATTTAAGGTTAAAAGTGTCAAACTATAATTCGCCGACAGTTGGTTGATGACGTGTAAGTAAAGTGACATAATCTGGGGGCTATATTTCATAAGTTAACTTCATTTCTTAACGGTCCCGTCTAATTGGAAATACGTTGCAAACTTATTACAACTTCTAATGCCCTCTCTCATTCCCTAAACAACAGTAAACTAGTAGAGAACTAATCTTGATACTACAATTGGAAAAACACTGCATTCTTGCCATTAGTGGTTGTGATGGCATTGTAGCTGAAATATTTGGAATCTAAAAGGTCAAACAAAACAAAATAAGGATAGGAAATCATTACAAACCGAATTATATAATGGACTAACCATTTGAGAGTTCTGTGTTGTCTGAGCAGCATTTAAAACCATGTCAATACATTGATGACACATATTTCGACATTCTTTGCAAGGACATAAATTTTTCTTTACATAATTTGCATTTCTTTCTGCTATCTTGACAAAGTTCCATGCTCCTTTCTGATACTCTTTTGTAGCTCTATCAATTAAAACATCAACTACTATGATATCTATTTATGATTATATTTTACACTTACCTTAAATAAAGTAACCAATCTTTTTACCTGTTGAGTTGCACCCAATCTTTACCCATTCTGAAGCTACGGATTATTGATCAGTTAACTACTAAAATGTAGAGATAATTATCCTTTTATATTTTTCTTTCAACTCATCAAAACAAAAAGAAAAGAAAAGAATGCCAAATGGGCATTAAAGAAACAATTAATTAGCATTTTTAATGTTTAATAAACCTAAGATACAAGAACAAACCAAAAAATAAAGTCAATAGACTCAACACTCCTCGATGAGCTTTTGCTTCCCCCCCCCCCCAAAAAAAAATCCAATCTGACTTTTCCTCCCTCAATTCAATCTGATAACAATCAATTATAGAGCGAAAAGCAGTTATGTCTATGGGATTGACATACTTGAGACCTGTTAGCCATAAAAGGTCCAAAGATAAACAAAATAAGAATAATAAGAATACAACAACATGGTCCAACAAATTTTGATGGAGAAGGATTATGGGTGTCGAAGTCCCAAATTCATCTACAATATAAACAACATATAACTATTATTATTATAATTCCACTCTGTATCTTTTGGGGAAAGCAACCAAAATAGATTATATACTACAATACCATATGCAACAAGTCTAAAAGAACAAAGTTTTCAATTGAACAAAATTTTAGAATGCATCAATTAAATGAATATTAATTTATAATGCATAGGGATAACATAGCCCAACCAATAATTGCAAGACTTTTATCTATAGCTAATATCAACAAGTAAGAATATAAGAACTGTGTCTATATTATATTTTTCCTTTCTTTATAGTTTTAAAACATTCAAAAGTAGAAGGGGCACATGTGCAAGCTGTGGTTGGAGTAGTGTCACGTTGTTTCTTTGGGAAATTGCATTTCTTGGTAATCAACCTGCCGTTACATAGTAAAACAAATTAATTAGTAACATTTCAACTGAATAACAGAGGGTTTTCAACAAAGCAACCATAATTAGAAATTAAAAAATAACAAACACAACGCGCAAGAACAACAATAGTACGAAATGTCTTAACCTACTTATATAATTTTTGAGCATCTGAGCAATAACAATCAACATACCAAATCACCAACTAATAATGAAATAATTAGTTTCTTTCAGCCATTTATTAACTCTCAAATTCTCAATAAAAATGGTAATTTTCTATTCAGATCATCATGTTTGATGTAGAATAGTCCTGCAATACAACTAACGAGGCTTCTAGCTAGGCACAATTTAAATAGTCAGAATATGTTAATAAGAAATTCAGAATACCAATTAGGAAATCGGGAAAATCCATTAATACTAATAAAACTCCAAGTGCATGCAAGTGAAAGTTTTAAAATATTTAGCATTTATTCTGATTTCAAACCAAACAACATCACCAATACCCTATATCTTGTATATATTCATCATGTTACTCAGTTAATCATTCAACAAGAGAGAATCTAACTAAAAAGTCAAAGAAGCAAGCTGGGCAGATTCAATAAAAACTTGAAAACCCATTTCTCTATATCCAATTGAAAAACAATAAAGACGTCTAAAAGCAACAAAATCTATCTCATGTATAAGCCATATCTCAATATGCAATGAAAAAAACAAATCAAGGATAAGGTACAAGTGTTTGGATTTGTGATTCTCCTTTCAGTCATATTGACCAACCTAAGCTAAAGTGGCATATTAATTATTAGACTAGTAGGACATTTTACCTTATTTTTTTAGTATAGAAATCAATCACCTGAAGAGAGATTGGATGAACTTGGTTATATGAAACAATTCATAATTTCCAAAAGTAAGTTAAATCAGTCATCTGAAGACCTTTAAGGCTATCCATCCTTTATGTTTCTAATACAAGAGTTTGGAGCTGTAAAGAAGAAATACGATCACTACAATACTAAATATTCGCAGTCCAACTATTACTATAATTCAAATTACAGAAGATATACAATACTATTAATGATACAACAAAGTTAGTAACGAAAAGGATTGTCAGATTTATGGAAGATATACAATACTATTAATGATACAGAAAAGCTACATTTCTGCCATCACTGTAAGCTTGTAAAAGGGCAAGGTAGGAAAGGTTCCTACTAACATAAATCGTTATCAATTATCCCTAATATAAATGGATCAGCAACCAATCCATGGTGTTTAGTCTGCAAACATGAAGTTCTATCTAAGATTTCTTAACAAACATAAAGCTTTATCCAAGATTCTTTGGCTAAACTATTTTTAGGCACATGGGTTTAGTATGCAAATGGTTCTTGAAAAAAATCATTTTATATCCTACATATCTTTTATCGTAACACTAAATCTTTATTAGAGAAGTGCAAACTATTACTCATACTAGACCAATTCAGTTCAAGTTCCAATTTTTTATCTAATGCCAAGTCAAAAGCCTGACTAATTATCTTATCTGATAAACATGTATTGTGATAAAATAAAATTGGGCAAACCAAGTTTTAGCTTTCTAGTAGACTAGATCAAGAACTTCAGGTAAGAAATGGAATGAAAAGTAACACAGTAACTCCTTTTTTAGTCAGAAGCATAACCAGAGAGGAACAAATAGAAAAAAATTAGAGGCTATGATTTCCAATCAACTAATCATATTCAAATTGAACAATCAACAAGAAAAGGTAGAAAATGCGATGAGTAAATGAAATGAAAATAAGATGAACTCTGGCAACAATTAAATTTACAGCCTCGTCAATTAAATTCCTACACCAGGATAGATAAAGTGTACGTAACTTCCTTGAAATTCTTGTAAGAGATATGGAAATGATGTTGTCAACCTGAACAAGGCCATCATACCCTTTAAAACATGATGACTATATCAAAACCAAACATAAGGCAAGTGTATGTGTACAAGAATAAGGCGTTTAAAATGGGGCAGGGGAGGGAGTTTCAAGAAGTAACTTCTTGAAAAAAGGTAAAACATAAAAAATGCTTTAGAATCGCAAAGTTATATGTTCAGAATCATAAACGCACACCCTTAGTTTCACCTAGCCAGAAAATGGTATTATTTAGAAAAGCACGAGCTCTATCCTTGGCCAGATCTCAATTAACTCGGACAAACCTAAGAAAAAAATTTAAAAAAATCAGGTAAAAACCACAAAAATCAGACACAAATTTGAGATTAAACCCACCTTACAAGAAAGAAAACCTCACCTCTAGTTCTGAGATGTGAAATCAAAGTAGGAAAAAGCTGGGAAACAAAGCTGTGATACAGAGCTAAGGGGGAGATACAGCTAGGAGAGAGATCTAGGTGCGAGACATAGATACCAAATAAGAGAAACATAGAGATGAGAGGGAAATCTGTGAGAGAGAGCTACGAGAGTTGAGGATGTGACAAAACTAAAGAGATAGATGTAATAAGTTATAGAGAGAGCTTCACGAGAGAGAGATAGCTTTACGAGAGAGAAAGAGAGCTTAACGAGAGAGAACTTCTCGAGAAAGATGAATGAGTGAGATTCGTGAGGAAATCCTAAAGTTTCGCACTTTCATAGAGGTTAAAGAGATGGCTATGTTAGAGATTGAAGAGAAAGAGAGAGAGAGAGAGAGAGAGAGAGAGAGAGAGAGATGTGCGCAGAGAGTCTAATTAATTTGAGGCGGGTTTCAAGAAATTTGGCCCGCGAATTAAAGATGGGCTTTCATTGCGTTTTGATAGAAAATGCAGTCATCGTTTGCTGTCAAAGCACATATTTTTTGTAGTGTGTTGTTCCACTATCATCACATTAAATCTTATTTGGTTTATTCATATTTGGAAAGATTTCTTAATATTTTAAGGACTTGTGGTGCAAGACTGTTTCTTTAACTGCTCAGAAGCGGGTACATATTCAGCCTCATAATGCAATAGTGAGTTTATTGTTGATCCCTTGCATAACACCTCAAGAAGGATGAAACTCGACTAGCCATTGTCGCATCGACTGTAGGGAGCTTTATGATGGGTACATTGGTGGCGATGTTATCTTCTTGGCATTAAGAAATTTGAGGAATGTTTAGTGAGGGTGGCCATGGTTTCAAGAAATGCCATGTACTCTCGCATTTTTTCGGTGGGTCATGGAAAGTTTGGTGGCTTCATGGCCTAGTTCATGTGTAGCTCATGTGAGTGGCATTTTAGTTTCCTCTGTTGGTAAGCTTTATGCTTATGCAACTAATTGTCAATGCATTCTCCTCATCATTGTTATGTCGCATGTTCGACGTGAGCTTTAGGATATCTATGGGTTTCTATTCTCGATGCATACTTGATGAAATTGTTACTTAGTGTTACTCCTTTTTGTTGGTATTCTGTTCAGGTGTGCGATGAATGACTGAGCAGTGGATGTGTTGCTCCTTTCATAAGTGAATTTTATAAAATCATGTAAATTTGAATAAAAGAACAACTAGATAACCTAAAAAATAAAATTTTCATTAATAAAAAAATATAATTGAAAATGAGATATAAAATTAAAAGAAGTGAATTTGCACCCCAAAAACAATATACCCAAAAAAAAACAAAAAAAGTAAAGGCGCCCAAAACAACAAAGTCAGGCTAGGAGTCGCCTATTTCCTCATCACTTGAACTACTGTTATGATCATCTAGAATGATGAGTTTAATTTTTTGATATCATGATAATAGTTGAACTTGTATTGTTTTTCCATTGTAGATGACCCCCTGAATTAGGCCAGATATATACACGTAAAAAAGTAGTCCCCACTCTCATAGCCTTCTACACGTCAGTCTTGAAAGCCTCGAATCCATAAAAACTTACATTAGCTTAGTCCTCAACAGTGTAATGATCGATGATGTGACACCATCCATCTTATAATGAGTCGATTGTTTGGATTTTTATGTAGTGGGGGTATTTATAAGCGTCTCATTGGTTTGAAAAAATAATATCAACAGTCACTAGGAATGTGTCCATGATACTCATAAAGGCAAACTCAGTTATGAAGCGATTCATATGGATACTAATTTTTAATGGAACATGATACAAACAAACGATGATCATGTCTATTTATTAAAAAAGTAACAGCTTAGAATACCTTGAAAACATACATAGAAAAACAATTAGATTTTAATACGTTATTGATTTTTTGACCCAGATAATCTAGGTCATTCCTTAAATATTAGATTGTTAGATGGAATAGATCGTCCAAAGATAATTACCTCTCTTAGTAAGAACATATGTTATAGAAAAAAGTACTATTATTGAACAGGCGGGAATTATTTTAGGTGTTTGATTTTATGGTTTTCACCTCATTAATCTGCAGAGATAAGTTGATTGTTAAAGGTGATTTTAGACTTCAATCGTCAATAGCTTTGTCATCCTCTTCACTCAGAGGCTGAGGAATAGATATATAGGAAAATGGTTTCAATCAACCATTAGTCCTGAACTTATGGGCAACATCTTATCCACTCCAGCCTCTCCGCGTGGTCCAATGAGCTCAGACTACTATCAAACTTGGTCTTCAAGATGGTTCATGAGGACTTGAAGTGGGGATGGCTATATGTACTTGGGAAAACTTAGTATAAGCTCTTAGAAAGCATGTGAATCTATTAAAAAATTCCCAACCTGATGAGATTGAGAGTTACTAGATATGTTAACGATATATTTGCACCTTTAATGCACTTATTAAGTGATGAAATCTTGGCAAACTTTGTAGTGAGATTTTAGTATAGTTTGTAATTATATTGATCATTTGATTAAATCTAAGCTTCAATGCTTTTGTTGTGACTTTTGAGTTTTTAGATGTAAAACTACGAAGATTAAAAAATAGCCTAACAAAATCTGAACAAAAAACTAACCTAACCATTTAAAATTTTATTTTAATATTTCTTGAAGTGACTTAATTTCATAAACTTTGAGTGACCTCAATGAAAAAACTTGAAATTGTAACGAAGATTCAAGTGAGACCTTAGAGTAAGATTTTGGATTGAGATCTTTAGGTCTTCAAAACAGGATTTGGAGTGAGATCGTGCAAAGAGGAACATGAGGTCTTTAAGTGAAAAACTTGAGATCTTTAAGTGAGAAACTTGAGGTCTTCAATGAGAATTTTGAGATCTAGAAATGAGAAACTTGAAGTCTTTAAGAAGAAAAATGAAGTCTTTAAGTAAGAAACTCTAATTATAAATGAGGTAACTCAAAGAAGAAAAATGAAGTTGTACCAAGAATTTCTTAGGAGCAGAGAGCCATATGAGCATGAAATCTTCAAGAGCTATCTTGAAGGCTACAGGATAAGTTTTGAAGATGCTAAGTGAGAAAACTTAAGGTCATCAATGAGAAATTGGAGGTCTTCGAATAAGAAACTTGAAGTCTTCAAGAAGAAAAATGAAGTCTTCAAGTGAGAAACTTTAATTCTCAATGGGGTCTCAAAAAGCTTTAACATTTTGTCAGAAAAATTGGTTCCTAGAATTTCTTAAAAGCAAAGAGTCATGACATTGCCTTCACATGAGAGTTTATTGTCTCATGAAGACTATAAGATAAATTTTTGAAAACTTCAAGTAAGTATATATTTTAGTCTAAATTTCATGAGCACAGAGAGCTATCAAACCTTGAATTCTTTAAGATGGTTCTAGAAGTTTCAAGTGGGGATGTCTCCATGTGCTTAGGAAAAACTCAATATGAAGTAAGTTAGTTAGCTTCTCAGTTAATAGAATTTGTTACTAGCAGTTGTAACCAACATTGTAAGTGACTTGTTGAAGCAAGTTGATAATTGTAATGTAACTATTTAAGCTTTCAATTACTGAAATATAAATACAATACATACTCTCTCTCTCTCTCTCTCTCTCTCTCTCTCTCTCCCTCTCTCTCACACTCTCACTCTTACTCTCTCTCTTCCTCTTCTTCTTCTTCTACTTCCTCATCTTACTGCATCAAAATTTCATCTTTTGTACGGCCACCTAGAGGTCATAAATTAAGGCGTTATGTGAACCGTTGTGCTTCTCTCTTAAGTCGATTTGTAAAATAAATAAAAACAATTCAAATAGACTAGATTGCCATGCCAAGATGTGGATAAAGAGAGTGAGGATGAGTTCAACCTTTTAGCACTCCCCCATTTGACATTGCATAGTCATATGAAAGATGGATTCGTTTGTAATATTCCTAACTACATAATGGAAAATCTTTAATGTGACACGATTTTGTAAATCTTGAAGATGACACCGTTAAATAGTGACCTTTGGCAAGTTTTTTTTGTTCACTTTTCTTTGTCGAATAAAATTGGTTATTGTATATACAACTATAGGTTACCTCAGTATCTTCATTAAGTGACCTTGAAGTCTTTGAGTGTATCATTTAAGTCTTCAAGTCCATAATTAGAGACATCAACTCTGAAATTGAATTATTTCATGTGTGAATTCACTTCCAGTTCCACAACTTATCGAAAGTCAGATTCACTTCCAATATTTCTAACTACATAATGAAAAATCTAAATACGTCACAATATGCCTAACTACCGTGAAGATGGCACCGTTAAACACTGACCTTTGATAAGTTTTTTGTGTTTATTTTCTTTGTCGAATAACATTAGTTGTTGTATCTACAACTATAATTACCTTAGTATCTAAGTTCACTGACCTTGGAGTCTTCGAGTATAGCCTTGAAGTCTTTCAATCTAACATTGAAGTCTTCAAGTGCACAGTTCAAGAAACTAAGTCTGAAATTGATTTTTGTTCACATCTAAACACTTCCAGTTACATAACTTTTAAGATTCGGATTCACTTCCAATTGTGAAATATGATAGTGGATCTATTTTGCTCAGGTTTTCAATAGTCTTTTGTTATGACAAACCAAACCAGTCAACAACTTTGGTTTTTATGGAACCATGAATTGTTGAAGCTAAACTGCCTGAAGTCGTTAATGTTTTTATGATATTAAAACAACCATCATTCTATTAGGTAACACTTCAGATTTGGTTGTATTGAGTCAGAGAGTGACATTTGGGTGAGGTAGAACAAAACAACATATTATTAGAGAGAATAGTTAGTTTTGGAGTGTGTCATGATATAAAAGGGGATTTGTTTTAATGTGCCAGGATATATAATTAAAAATAATGAAATTGGCGTGCGGTGTAAAGACTATAATTAGGATCATTAGGCCCAAGAATAAGTTGCCTAATGTTGGGTGGATTATTCTTCTGTCAAAGCAACTTATTATGCCTTACAACAACTAGGAAAATCTACAATAGTACACAATTTTAATCTGCTAAATGACGTCGTTAAACACTAACACTTGGATTTTTTCCGCACTTTCTTTGTTGAATAACATTGTTTGTTGTTGAAGATTTATTTTTGAATCGAAACTACATGATGTAGAATAGGTTAATGTTGTTGTGCATGCCATATTTTACACTCGAGCACGTCGAACGATTTTGTATTGAAGCTTAACCCAATGATTTCATTATTTTGCATGTCTAGCTAGTTTATCAAATTGAAGTGCACTGTTTAGATTCCCTTTCCATCGATCTCAATTTTGGTTCCCTAAAATCTAGAAATGAGGAGGATGTTGTAGTAGACTAGTTTCTGAACTCTAGAAGTTCTTAGTCTCGATTGTTAATATGTTGGGGGTAGCTAGGAATATATTAGTTGCATTAATTAAGGTTTAGTGGCAGGTTTAATTGAATGATATAGTTAGAATACTATGTTACTGAGCACTATATCAACATATGGTACTCTGCTTTTGTGTAAAGGCAAATTGTCTAGATTTTTTCCAGCTACTTGTTTGTGTAGAACTGCTCAATTCAGTAAAACTAGAACCAAACATGTGATGAAAGATAGTTCAGATCTAGTATACACTCAGATGTTGTACTTTTTCAGGTAAACTAAATTTTAGATACATCCAATTACTGATTTCGCTCAATCTACATTTAGTTGTTGGTTAGAGGGGAGTATAAAAATCACTAAGATAACTTTACATGTATCACTAAAGAAATTTTAATTTTTAGCTCAACCCTCCCTCCCTCCCTCCCTCCCCTTACATTGAGATGCTTCTCGTTTATGTTTGTAGAAAAGGTCAATTCTCTACTTATAGGTGGATACTTCCTTTACGTTCAAGTTACATTTCATATGTCTCGGGTACCACATTGATGTGCTTGAAAATTGTTAGTTGTGCATTGTTTATGTGGTAGGTACAACTGTATGTGTATTTAAGGTGAGTATAATATATTATGTTTCATACATGTTTTATGTGTGAGGTAATTAAACGCATGTAAATGTACCATATAAACATTTGCAATCACCCAGATGCATTTAAAATTTGCAAGAGCTACCCCATTTTTGTAGACAGTAGCTAATATGTGGTTACTTCTCTTTTATGTGAGTAATTATCGTGCATACCATGTTAATGTTATGATATCTTGTTTATAAGTGTGGTACCTCAATCGTGTGCCCATGTTCTTCAGTTCATATATGAGTTATCCTCGATACATTGAAAATGGGCAAGATACCAAAGATTTTGTGGGCGGTACATCATTTATGTTGGGGATACATCATTTATGAGCGCTGATATGATTCATGTACCTAGTTTATGTTATCATACATATTTTACATCTCTGGTACTTACACTGTGTACGTATACACTAGAAAATTGAGGTACATCTTGTGCGTTACAAATGTGCGATGATACCTCATTATTATCCTGCCTAATTTACGTATATGTTGTCTGCATTATTGTGATTAAGCATCATAGGTACTTCTTATGCACTGAAAACGTGTGGTGTACACCATTTTTGTGAGTTGAACATTGTTTATATGAAAAGTATCATGCTTTTTGTATGTGGTCTACATCACTGTCACATTGATACCACAAACTTGTGTTTTTATACCTTATAAGTGTTTTTGGTACTTCTCACCTCTTAAAAAGATGCGACATACCTCTATTTGTGCGCACTACATCACTTATATAGATGTTATCACCCTTTTGTATTAGAAGGTTTAGTTTATCGCTTCTATGTTCGATATACCTGATTTTACATCGCACTTCCTTCAAACACGAGTGCTTGTACCCCACCCATATTTCAGATACCCGCATGCATTGAACATTTGCATTTTGCACAGTTTATGTGAAATGCACCTGATTTTCATCATGGCCACTTCAAGTGTGTATAAAGTGCCTCATCAACATAGTGTATGTAATTCGACCTCCAAAAAGTTACCTCTTTACTTGAACAAGGAAGTTCAAACTAATTTAGTTTGACTCGCTTAAACTCTAAGGCCGTCACTCGACATTAATTTCGTAAAAATCACACTTTCAATCCAGCATACGAGTCATTTTATTTGCATTCTGACGTTGTTCCTGATCTGCATACTTAGTTAAAGGCAGTTCTAAATTTGGGGTTTATGAATCTTAAATTAAGACGAGGAAAACAACCCAAGACACGGTAATCCCATAAATGAAACAATAAGAATAACTTATTTTATTTTTGCATCCATTAGATTGATATATGACAGAAGCGTCAAACTTGCACACTCAACAGAACCACCAAACTAGTTAATATTTTCAAGAAAATTTCTATGCAGGGGCAATCATAATGTTCTGGAGCTAGAAACACTGTAATATATTTAAAGTTTGGTCATTCAAATATAATTTGCATGACCTGGTAAATTTCAAAGAAATACCTCTATTACGGCGTTCAGGAATAAAGTCGAATGCAAATTTGACAAAAAATTTAATTGTCAAATATATGTATGGTGTTTGAAGTATCTTAACACACATGGAAGAATAACTTCTATACAAAGGCTTCTGACTGCCTACCTTTTCAACTTCCTCAAAGAAACCAAATGGAGGGTAACATGTAACTATTTCAATGGCCCAGATTTGAAGGATAAATTCAGTAGCCAAGAATTGTCCCGACATGGTGCGACCAGCAGTACCACAGAGTGACCCATGATTTAGATAGTACTTTATCTAGTTATACACAGCGCTATAGTATGAAAGGGCAACACATATTGAATAGTAGGTCTAGGATAATTACACAGTAATATTTGAATGCAGTTCAATTACAAATTTTTAGTGCAATAAATTGGAATTTAAAATTAATAAATCTGATCATGATTTTGATCAATAGATTCAATTAATCATTTAGATGTGAGTATTTTTATCGTTTTGGTCTTCGAGGTAGCCTATGGGTTATTGATAGTGTCTTGACCGATAATATATAGGTATGGCATGCATATCTAGTAGTCAACAAAGTCAGTCATAATTTTAGTAATGAAATTTCTTAATTTAATAAATTATATTTAATTAAGAGATCATTTTTTGCCAATCTTGACTGTTGGATTTCACTATAAAGGAGGCTGATATCAAAGATTATCAAAAGAAGTCATTTGACACCATTAGTAAGAGAAGAGAAACCCTAGGAAGATAAATCTTTTTCCTAGCCAAAAATTAGAAAGGAGAGAAAAGAAATTGGATTTCTCTTCCAAGTGCCCCTACACTGGTGATCTGTTCACAACTTGAGCAATAGCAAGAAAGATCATGAGGTGTTGATTCACACTTGATGATGATTTGCAGCAATACATGGAAATACATGACGGTTTGCTACGGCGGCTAGTGCCAGTGATGAAGACGTGGGTTGTAGTGACTTCTCACTAGTTTCACAATTTTATGCACATATCGAGTGTACGGTTCATATGTAGATCGATGATGGAATCATAAAATAAAAAATTTTATTTTTTGGTGCACGCATCAAATGTATGATTTAGTTTTATGCTATGTCAATCCCTTCAGCTGTATATTTATCAAGGTGATCATTAGGAAGATCATACTTTGATATTTTGAATACGCTCTTTTAGGGAGATTCCAAGATTGAAAACAATGCACCTAGAACCTTATCATGATTCAATAACGGACACAATGAGTTTCGATTAAGAATCTCGCTCTTACTTGAATTTTTAAGACGTGAGTTCTTTTTTTACTACCGTGAGTTACTAAGTGTCATAATGTAATCAGCCAACCTAATCTTTAGTAACCTAGTTCTATTAATCAAGCATTCACAATTATTAATTTTCAAGCTAATACAAGTTTATCTAAATTTTAATAACCCCACAATTTAGTTAGAATAATTAAATCTCTAGCAAGATTATTAAAATAAAAAAAATTCATCTGAAGAAACATAATTAGTTAACTTAATAACATGCTATGTAGCAACATGATTAATTTACTTATAACATGTTTCTATGGTTAAAATTGTATTAACATCATCAATTTACACCCTTAATCAATTATGCTTAATTTTATCTTTTGCCATGCAAGATTATAGACCCTTTATATTTTAGAATCTAAAGTCACATGATATCTAAAAGTGATGTTCTTAAAATAAAATTATTTAAACATGCTTGGGCAGAAACTGAACATTCAAAATAGTAGGGCATAAAGGTTAACCCAAATAAAATCTTGATGAAAAATAGGTCGAGACGTGATCCACCAGCCTAATAACCATCTACCGCTACTTTGCTATCGAGTCCACCGTCGGCCACCATGAACAGTTGAATCACGAGTTTCATTCGGCATAATCGAACCGAACCACAAAACCTTATCAATTCTGTCACTTACCAGCGTGTCAACTTTGAGCTCAATGTTGACCTAGAAAACATATGAATTTGATCTTCTTTTTGAAGTATGCATTTTTAATGCATTGGTTATCTTTCTAGATGGTTTTGATACAACTCAATTCGATGTAGGATCATAGTTTTATGATCAAAATATCGAAGTTGTCACCATGCAGCCACCAGCTGCTACAATGACAACAACGCTGCTACCTATGTCTGCTGCTATTGTTGCGACAGCTACTATCTCAAGCTCATGCCACTAAGTACCGCTTTCTCGCATACTTTGATTCTCCATCCGATACGAAGTTTTACGTCATAAAAAATTCGTTGATAAAGAAAGCTTACAAGAATTATACTAAAAATTAATATGAATCTAAGGGAAAAACAACTTATCCATAGGTTGTCTCTCTAATATTATAGCCAACATAAAAATATTCATAAGTATCTAATGGTTATACAAGGTGATTAAACCATAAACTAATATTGCAAAAATGAGTTAGGGTTGTCCGAATCTAATTATGCATAAAGTATTCATTCTAGCAATATGATCTATGAATAAATAAAAATCAAGGCTGTGATCCAATTGAAGGAATTATCTCAGTGAAAATCATCCAAGACATTAGTTTATATATTAGACAATCTAGTTTATGCTATAGAAATGAATCTACAGATTACCTTTGACCTGTCAGTCTACAAAAATTCTACTTTTGCACATCAATATCTTAACCTCACGAATCATCACCTATATCTGTGCCCCGTCCCTGTGAAGTGCACCTCCTACACTGTCGTGTTAAGTAGTCATTCGTCATTCATTTCATTGAACCGCATTAATAACGAGACATTGTGATCTTTCATTATATTCCTTTTGGACCATCAACTAATCACGAGTATGTGGGTACTCAACAAAAAGAAGAAAAAAAACTCTCTTTTCTCTCTCTCATATTTTTAGTTAGAGAAGGGTTTCTCTAAGGTTGCGTCTTCTCTCAACTAATTGTGTCAAATAGACTTAACCCTAGACTAAGAGAAGCCTCTTATTTGTAGTAACACAATTGAGAGATCAATCATAGCCAAAACTATATCTCTAATTAAAATAAAATAAATTACTTTTAATTAATAATTTTTGTTACTTAAAAAAGATCGAATGGTTGACTACTAGGTATCCATGTCGTTCCTATCAATTACTGGTCATGACAATATATAAAATCAATACGTTAGCTCAGGGACCATAAGGATACAAATACTCTTGACTAAATAATTAATAAACTGCATCAATCAAACCCATGATCTGATTTATTAATTATGATTTTACAATTAGTTCCACTATAAAATTGTAACATGAACTCCAATTATATTTTATACTGCGCGATGTAATTATCCTCGACCTATTATTCATTATGTGTTATCCCTCTATAATATAACACCGTGTACAATTAGATGAAGTATGATCGAACTAATTTATACACCTTTCATATCCTTAAGCTCTAACTCTCTACCATGATAATTTTCATTCTTGATGTCTCAAGTAAAGTTATCAAATCTTTAATAATCAATTAAAGATACTAAGCGTGTAATTTCCAGTGAACACATAAATGGATTCTCTTAAGGGGTAATAAAGTGTCTATGGACTCTAATATTGAGAATATATGCATACTCACTATTTTACAAATCACTTATCCAACCAACACGTGTGTTGACACATAGAATCTCAATTGTAGTATACTGAAACAACTAAGCTATTAAAAATGAGTTTTTTACTTTCTAAAGAATTAGAGCACTCATAATATATAGCAACAAGTCATAATTTTTGTAAGATAGTACTTTATTAAAAATTAGACTTACTAGTCCTTCCAATGTATTCCAAATTCACTAGGACATTAACTTGGTACAATCTCTAGTGACCAAGGTAAGTCACTTCACGTGATAGAATTAATGCACTATAGTCATTTTTGGTAAAACGCTTAATTTTACTAGACTGTGAAAATAAGTATTTTCAAGTCCTAAAGAACTATTGGTTAAATACATTATTCGTATAAGACAAACTTCATAGGTCTCATAAACTAAGTACCATATGTGTTTGGACCTTGTACAAGAATGTATTGCATGTAATCTAATAATAATAATAATAATCATTTATCACAGTTCAAAAATAATGCCTCGATGGAACATATAATTCTCATTCTTTAAGGACACAACCCTAACAATCTCAACACATGAAAACGTGGAATAGGGAAAATAGATTTTTTCTAAACTTCTCTCTAGGGCAAAAAATTTCTAAGAACCGAAATTCTTTCACTTTTCTCCAAGAAATCTAATTTTCGAATTAGAGAGTGAGAGGGAAAGAAAGGGTGAAATTTCTTTATCCTCATCTTTTGATTTTTTTTACATTATTTGCCTTTGAATGAGGAGATCAAGATTAGATTTTTGAATTTAAGTAAATCAAAATTAATTTATAATTTATCTACTAAGTGACCATCTCATGCCACACAGTACTATTGTATGGCGTGATCTCCTTCTCCTAGAGGAGGAGATCACTCTCAATTCAACATTTGAATTAGTTAGCTCATTCTTGATAAGATTATCTATAATTTGAATTATCGAATAACTCTTATTTGATAAGTGACATATAATCTCAAATTGAGCTTATTTGATAACTCTTATCTTATAACTGACCACCTCCCACTAAGTGAGGTAGCATACCAATATCATGCCACACAAGGTCTCTAGTCGCGTTCTTTCAAGAAAAATATCATATATTACAGTGAGTAATTCCTTATAGGCGCAGATAGTGTGATCCCACCACACATCTAATCCAGTTTTGACATATGGAATAATCACATTATTTAAATATCAAATAATTTCACAAATTAATTGATTTAGTTATTATCATATGCTATGTGATAAAATGACACTCCTATTATAATGTGTAATAATGTAAAAATTTGATAATTCCAAACTATTTATCATAATCTCATTTACATGTCCAACTAGTATTCATGGCAATTGCAAGGGAACCCATAGACTTAAAATCTCAAGATCCAATAAAGTTAATAATTAAATCAACTCTTTATTTAATAAATCATTTTATTAATATCAAAGTTACTCCACTATAATCTTGAAATTACACATTCTTAAAAATATATATATTTATTACTCTAAGAATTGAATAGTCTATTTATATAATCACTGATATAAATCATTCTATCATGAACGGTCCATAATTAAAGCTAGGTAAGTAATTCGTTAACCCTTCTAATTACTTCATTCTCCTTGGCTTCCGTTAATTCTCTAATGAATGATGAATTTATAATTTTTTCATAAATTTGAGCGCTCATATCATTCAAGACCTGAATCAATACACAAATGAACTATTTATCTGATATCATGATGAGTGATTAGATTTTATCTTATAACTTAACATGATTTGTTATTTACTTGATGACACTTCCAAGATATAAGGAATTGAGTTTGATGAGCTACATAACCTTTATCGAGTAAGTAAAAAAATACATTACAAACAGAAGTACGTTAACTACAAAGGATGGAGATCGTTCTGCATATGATCATCAAGATGATAAAACTTGAACACTTAATTTTCTAATAGTATTATTAAAGATTCAAATTTAGCATTTCTCAGTCCTATATAATCTCATTATATATAGCACTCTCATTTTAATGTCTCCACATTAACTATCTGAATAAGATAGTTCCACTCAACATTGAAATGAGTTGTACGTGTAATTATTGATTAATTAAAGATCCTAAGTTTAACTATCAATTATGAATAATTTTTTATTTATTTCTTCTTGTATATGACTCTTATATGTATAAGGTCACATATAATTTTATTATCATCCTTAAATATTATCCTCTTGTATATAATTCTTATATACAATGTATAAGGTCACAAATAATAAACACGTTTACAAAATATCAAACATACATGCATGAAAATATTGAATGAAAAACCACTCTATTTATTAATTAGCAATAAAGTCCTTACATCATATGTTGTAAGGGCATCATTCCCAATAATCTCACACTTACAAAATATCATAAACCATCCAAATGGCTCCGTGGTTCTATTGAATTCTCCATTGCTTAATGGTCATAACAAGAAAGCTAAATTGGTTTATTCATTATTTGAAATGGCTTCCAATTATATCAAGATCTGATAGAGTCAAACTACTTCTATAACTACTTCACAATCGGCTACATATCCATCATCTCTAGTACAATCGACATTTTAAACTCGTTTGATGCTTTTCTATACTATGGCTCCTTCACCAAAAGTGAACACCATACCTTGCGTTGACTTTTGAAAATTTTGGTTCGATTGAAAATCATAATCAATGTATCCTATAAAAATCAAATTTTCGTTGGAGTGTATTAGCATAACTTTCTCATTTTCGTGAGACGCTTGAGAATGTGCCTGACTGCCATCCAATATTCCAATCATGAATGTGACTGAGAACGACTGACCAAACCCACTACATAGTATATGTCAGGCCAAGTACATGACAAGGCATACATTAGGCTTCCAACCGCATATGCATAGGGAACTCGACTCATATTCTTTTCCTCTTGAGGAATTTTGAGACATTGTTCCTTAAAAAGATGAACTCCACACGGAGAAGGCAAATTATCTCTCTTGGAGTTTTGCGTTGCTAAATTGATAAGCATCTTATCTATATATGATGCCTAAAACAATGCTACTAGCTTGTTCTTACGATCTCGAATGAGTCATACCCGAAGAGCATAACTTGCCTCTGCTAAATATTTCTTTTGAAATTGGTTATCTATCCATATCTTTATAGGTTATATGATCCCACATTGTTCCTAATGAGCCGACTATCATCAATGTAAAGAACTAATAAGACTAGCTTCTTGTGTTTAATGAACTCGTAGACACATAGTTCATCAAGATTTTGATGAAATCCATGAGACATAATAGACTATCAAATCTGATGTTCCATGATCTAGAAGCCTATTTTAGTCTATAGATGGACTTTTGTAGCTTGCAAAGCTTTTGCTATTGGCCTTTAGCGATCACAAACCCCTATTGTTGTATCCTATAGATGCTTTCTTCAATATGGTAATTTAGATAAGTCATCTAATCATCCATTTGCCATATCTTATAGTTTAAATATGTAGCAATGGATAAGAGTATCCTAATAGACTTAAGCATGGCTACAGGTGAGAAAGTTTATTCATAGTTAACACCTCCTTTTGGGAAAAACCCTTTCTTATAAGCCCAGCTTTAGAAGTCTCAAATTTACCTTCGACTCCTATATTTATCCTATGTGTTTTACCTATCAAGGAAGATCAACAAGATCCTAAACAGAGTTAGAGTACATCAACTCTATCTCAAGGTTCATCGCTTCTTATTGATTATCCTTTTACTACGTCATCATAGTAAAGAGTTCTGATCCTTAGTCGTGGCCTTCTCACTTTGTGATTTGATAGTAGTTTTCGATGATATTCTGATTTGATAAGAAATTAACTCATCTAGTATTACTTTGCTACTAGGTTTGAAGTAAGATACAATCATTCTTAAGAAAAGTAGCATTTATCGATACAACACATTTTTGTCTTGATGTCTATAAAATAGACCCCAATTGTCTCCTTAGGATACCCTATTAAACAAGCACACTTCAGAACAAGGTTCCAACTTTCTAGTCTTACATTTCAGTACATGTATTGGACACCCCAATGTGTGAATATGTTTCAAGCTAGTTTTGTGATCGTTCCGCAACTCTAGAGTTATTTTAGGTATATACTTTAGATGGTACCAAGTTTAGAATATATATGACAAGAATGAAGTACTCAGAACCTCCTCTAGCTCGTACATTCAAAGGTTCAAGGATATCATAATGCATAAACCCAATAGGTGTCTTGGCTCTATAGCCATTAGCCGAGAATGGTGTCTCGATCATCTTACTTTCAAGAAAGGATTCACAAACTAGTGGAGTGCCAACTTAAGCTCTCTTAAATAACCATCCTTTATAAGCATTTTTAATCCAATTTAGGTTAATATTGTCAAGTCTAAGATGCCATGTTATGTCTCCACATCATGATGAATCTTTTGCTTTTCCATTATGGCTTTAGCATTCCTGAACATTTTAGTATTCAATAGTGCATCACATATTTATCTTACGTAATAAAGACCATTATCTAGAACCAGTGAATAAATATTTAAAACATTTCTTGAAATAATAACCACTTTATCATCAAATGAGACTTTAAATAATTGTTCAGTTAATGTAGAGACAAAAATCGAATTTCTTCACATTTTAGTAATAAGATATACATTGTTCAAAAACAAAATATTATTGGTAAATTGTAGTCTAACTGCTCCCACTATTTTTACCGAGACTATGTCACCATTATCCACCCGCATCATGAATGCCCTATCTACAAGACTTCTTGGAGAACTAAGAGTCTCAAACGAAGAAGAATTATGGTCAATTGCTCTTGAATCAACTACCCAAGTTATGAAATCATTCTCTACTAAACATTTTTCTACAACCAGTAAATAACTTGTCCTTTATTAAGGATCCCGATTCCATCTTGGTGTTCTTGACATCCATAACAATCTCATGATGATAGTGTTCAGATAGTTAACCAAATATTTGCTGGAGTGACTCCAATATCTCAAAAGAAGTATCCAATTTCTTGTGCTTACGAGTAATACGTTGGTCATTTCTACTAGTAAGTAGTAGCAGGACTTGTCATTGGCTTAAATCAAGCGAGTGTATGGATCTTGAATAGATCGAGGTGTATTGGAGGCGGGTATGTATGCACATCATGAGGAATCTTTCGCTTTTTCGTTATGGCTTCGGCATTCCTGAACATTTTAGTATTCAATAGTGCATCACATATTTATCTTACATAATAAAGACAATTATCTAGAATCAGTGAACAAATATTTAAAAAACATTTCCAGGAATAATAACCACTTTATCATCAAATGAGACTTTAAATAATTGTTCAGTTAATGTAGTGACAAAAATCAAACTTCTTCACATTTTAGGAATAAATATACATTGTTGAAAAATAAAATACTATTCGTAAATTATAGTCTAACTACTCCCACTACTTTTATCGAGACTGTCACCATTATCCACTCGCATCATGAATCCCCTATCTACAAGCCTTCTTGGAGAACTAAGAGTCTCAAGCGAAGAGGAAATATGGTCAATTGCTCTTGAATCAACTACTTAAGTTGTGAAATCATTCTCTACTAAACACTTTTCTACAACCAGTAAATAACTTGTCCTTTATTAAGGATCCGGATTCCATCTTGGTGTTCTTGACATCCATAACAATCTCATGATGATAGTGTTCAGATGGTTAACCAAAAATTTGCTGGAGTGACTCCAATATCTCAAAAGTAGTCTCCAATTTCTTGTGCTTACTCGTAATACATCGGTCATTTCTGCTAATAAGTAGTAGCAGCCCTTGTCAATGGCTTAAATTAAGTGAGTATATGGATCTTGAACAGATCGAGGTGTATTGGAGGCAGGTATATCTCCACATCATGAGGAATCTTTTGCTTTTTCGTTATGGTTTCAGCATTCCTGAACATTTTAGTATTCAATAGTGCATCACATCTTTATCTTACATAATAAAGACCATTATCTAGAATCAGTGAACAAATATTTAAAACATTTCTTGAAATAATAACTATTTTATCATCGAATGAGACTCTAAATAATTGTTCAGTTAATGTAGAGACAAAAATCAAATTTCTTCACATTTTAGGAATAAAATATACATTGTTCAAAAATAAAATATCCCCTATCTACAAGCCTTCTTGGAGAACTAAGAGTCTCAAGCGAAATCATTCTCTACTAAACACTTTTCTACAACCAGTAAATCACTTGTCCTTTATTAAGGATCTTGATTCCATCTTGGTGTTCTTAACATTCATAACAATCTCATGATGATAGCGTTCATATGGTTAACAAAATATTTGTCGGAATGACTGCAATATCTCAAAAGCAGTCTCTAATTTCTTGTGCTTACTCGTAATACATCGGTCATTTCTGCTAGCAAGTAGTAGCGGGCCTTATCATTGACTTAAATCTAGAGAGTGTATGGATCTTGAACAGATCAAGGTGTATTGAAGGCAGGTATGTCTCCACATCATGAGGAATCTTTTTCTTTTTCATTATGGCTTCAGCATTCCTGAACATTTTAGTATTCAATAGTGCATCACATATTTATCTTACATAATAAAGACAATTAGCTGGAATCAATGAACAAATATTTAAAACTTTTCTTGAAATGATAACCACTTTATCATCAAATGAGACTTTAAATAATTGTTCAGTTAATGTAGAAACAAAAGACAAATTTCTTCACATTTTAGTAATAAAATATACATTGTTCAAAAACAAAATATTATTCGTAAATTGTAGGCTAACTACTCCCACTACTTTTACCAAGACTATGTCACCATTATCCACTCTCATCATGAATCCCCTATCTACAAGACTTCTTGGAGAACTAAAAGTCTCAAGCGAAGAAGAATCATGGTCAATTGCTCTTGAATCAACTACCCAAGTTGTGAAATCATTCTCTACTAATCATTTTTCTACAACCAGTAAATAACTTGTCCGTTATTAAGGATTCTGATTCCATCTTGGTGTTCTTAACATCCATAACAATCTCATGATGATAGTGTTAAGATGGTTAACCAAATATTTGCTGGAGTGAATCCAATATCTCAAAAGGAGTCTCCAATTTCTTGTGCTTACTCGTAATACATCAATCATTTCTACTAGCAAGTAGTAGCAGGCCTTGTCATTGGCTTAAATCCAGTGAGTGTATGGATCTTGAACAAATCTAGGTGTATTGGAGGCAGGCCTATAAGGACTTTCCTATGTTAGGATGAATTTGTAGTTTTCACACAAGCATGCAGTTCATGTTAATTTTCCATTTGACAAAGTTTTACGTGATAAGGTTTTCATTAACAAGAATCACGATGATAGGAGTAGACATATTGTTGAAATCAATAAATAGAAAATTCATTCAATTGGCAGCATGAACTTTTCAAGAATGTAGGCATTGTAAATACGATTCATAATACACGTGAAAAATGCACAAAAGTATGTTTACTATTAAAGCCAACGATTATTCAATCTCCACAAACTACGTGGCCATAAGGTCGGTCATATTATGAGTTAATTGAATTGAGAGTTTAATCAGTAAGTGCTAGCAATAATATCTCATATATTCATCATTTATTAATTATTATTATTTCTGGACAAAATATAATTAACAAGATTAATTTATCTTTATGCGTGTAAATAACTTTTCAGATCTCAAAACGTAACTCTAACTAGTGTTTGTAGGATAGGCCAAATCTAGAAATGCATCTTCAAATCCTGCCTCTATGAAGACAACATTGGCATTGAATCAAATGGACACCCTCTATAGGGAGGCCGAAAACTAAGTCGTCTCGGGGTGCCATTATAATTCTCATAGTGTTGTACTAACCATGAGACCAATGGGTCAGTATTACCATACACCCCACTCCTACTCATTATTTTACAAAGTATATATTTTATTTGTAAAACATCCCATGCTTTGCAAAACCTTAGTAAAATAAATGCTTTCAAATTACTAAGTTAAAACTAAATTATATTTACTCAAAAATTTAACTTATACTTTTCCCCACAATTTTGAACTCATGTGTTAAGATTGTAATGGAATATGAAATGGTTAGTGCTTGATCCATCCCCATTTTGTTGAGACACCCATAAATTCAACCATCTAGTGTCGGAGACTAGGGCTCGTATTGCAGGTAGATCCTGTTACTAGTAGTTCTGGTTACCCCACTTGCCCCAGCACACATCTACAACGCCAATCCAACCTTCCCGCATGAGAAAACCCAAGAGACCATGAATACTAGCACACATGAAAATAGCCCTTTTGAAAGCATACCAAGGCACGTGGTAGATCTGAGAATTTAAAGAATCAGATCATTCTTGAAGAGTTCGACAAATCTAATCTTTAGTGAAGAGTATAAAGAATTGGTCTCCTCATTATACAAAGTTATAAATTTATTTTCTCTTATGTATTGAATTAATATATACATAGATTGGCTAGCAAAAGCATTTTTTGTGAAAAGTTTTGTTGCTAACAATCCGATTGTCAAGCATGACGCTTCCACTACACTCATCGGTTCTTGGTTTGCATAACTAAGTATCGGTATCAAAGCTGGCTATTTCATATATTAATTTAATACATTGAATATATGATCATAAAAAATAAGTATAATTTACCTTCATAAGTGTATGATGGGCAAGCACTATGCATGAGATATATATTTTTATGGATGCTTATGATTCATGTGATGCCATGTATGGATAATAGTTTTGGTCGTTAATTCATCAGATTTCTTGTAATTCTATTTGTATTTTTATTAGCTCGAAGATTGCAATTTCAAATTTTGTGTAAAGCATTGACACGTAATTTTTTTTTCAGATTCATTATAGTAATGTTAGAGCTCGAGAAGCCAAAACTAGATTTAGCATCCGTGCTCTGTAACGGTGGTCACCACATGTTGGGGACATGTAATAGTGGAAAGTCGACGTGCCAAGCGCCACGCACGCTGGACGCAACAGCAGCACACAGATTGGGCGCCCACACTCAGTCCGGGCTCTATGCCACAATGCCAAGGAACTATGGCACATAGGGTTTGGGCGCTACCTGCAGCACCCATCGCCCTGTGTGGTCATGACTAGACAACATAAGAGATGCTGACAACAAGAAGCCAAAATTGAGTTGAATATGATGAGGTTACAAGAAGATAAAATTGTAATTATGATTATTTATTTTTGTTGTACTTTAAATATCCAAGGGACCTATCCAATTTCGACTCAATTCCAATTGCATATTATATTTTTTATGTTTGTATAATTATAACATGTCCATGCATATACATGCCATATAATGTAGAAAAAAGTCTACTCATATTGTTATCACATGACATGCATTCGCACATATTTAGTTTTATTTTGAAAAGTGTTTAGGAAATAATATATTCTGCTAATGAAAATTTCATGAGATTAGCAGTTTAGATTTGCAAATCTATGTAAAGAAATGTGAATTGAAAATTAATCGTTAGTTTTAGAATTTCACATTTATATAAAGTTTATTAATTAGAGAGCGAGAGGGAGAGAGTGAGCACGAAATTCTCTTATTCTCTTCTTTTGTTGAAAATTACTGTGTATTTTTTAAGGAGATAAAAATTAAATTTTTAGATTTTAAAAAATTTCAAAATTAATCAGATAACATTTATCTATTAAGTGACACCTCATTCCACACAACTCTCTTGCGAGGCATGATTTCCTTCTTCTAGAGGAGGAGGTCACTTTTAATTCAATATGTTAACTAGTTCGATCTTTATTGATAAGATTATCTATAATTTGAACTACCAGACGACATTTATCTGATAAGTAAAGAGACAATGTCCACTTTGAATCTTAATTAACTTTATTTGATAGGGTTATCAAATAACAATTATCTAATAAGTGTCCATCTCCCACTAAGTGAGATGGTAGAATAGGAACACATAACACAAGGTCTCTCTATGGTATGATCTTCTTTAAAAAAATCAGATACCATAGGGAATAACCAGTGATAAAAGGACACTCCTATTATCATGTGTAATAATTAAAAATTTAAAAATTCTAAATTATTTATCATAGTCTCATTCACAAAGATGACAAGTGGACTATGTACCTAAAATCTCAAACTCAAATAAAATTGATAACTAACTAAGCTCTTCAATTAATACATCATTTTATTTATTCTAAAGTTAATCTTCTATAAATTGAATAGTCCATTGATATATTCACTACATATAAATCAATCCTACATAAATAGTTCATTATTAAAGGCTAGTAAATACTCTATTAACCTCAATAATTACGTATTTCTCATTGAGTTCTGTTGATTTTCTATTGAATGATAATTTATGAACTTATCATAAACTTGAGTGATCATATCATTCAAGACCTTAATCAATACTCAAGAGAACTATTACGACATGTAATGAAGAAATTAATTTTATCTTGTAAATTAATATTCCAAGCTATTAACTTCATCAAGCTTCCAAGATAAAAATAATTGAGTTTAATGACCTTCAAAACCTTTACCAAGTAAGTCAAAAAGCATAATATTATAAATAAAAGTCTGTTAATTATTCATGATTTAGATCATTCTATATGATTATCAATATGATAACATTTGAAGAAGATATTCAAATTTATCATGTCCCATTCCTACATAATATCATTAAAATACTATCATTCCAATGTCTCCATACTAAGATTATGAATAAGATTGTTTCATTTTGAATGGAAATGATCTCTAGTTATAACTAATGAATAATTAAAGATGTCAACTTTAATTATTAATTACAGACAGTTTTTAAAATTATCCTCTTATATATAACTCTTATATACAATGTTTAATGTCACATTATAATCATGAAATTCCATGACATTTATAAAGTATTGAACATACACGCCGCAAACATTAAACAGAAAAATCACTTTATTTATTAATCAACAATAAAGTCTTTACATCATTAATTTTAAGGGCATAATTTCCAACAACCACTCGCTGGGAGCCAAATAGGCAAACCCAGTTTGTCTTATCATTTAGTGAAAAAGTAATCATATGATCAAAATTTGATGTCCATCATAGAAATCCAATGTCGGCGAAACAATGAACAAGAATCACATACAAAAGATAACATTTTCTCATGTATCAAATTAAACTATTGTAGATAAAATGAATATTGATAAGTCATGCATCACTTGTAAATAATAAATTATCTACTAAACTTTTTAAAATTAATGAATATATAATCGTAGCAAATGTATATCGTAAGATGTGAGAAAAAAAAAGATCAAAAAAATTCTTTGAGAAGAGAAAACATAATCTTACAAGCCGTATTTTGCTACGGATGATGGACATTGGATATATTACATTTACTATAAAACTAAAGTTGAAGATTTAACAAATACTAAAGTGAATTTCATTGATCCTCTTGAAGAATGGAGGGAGAAGGCAACTGGGAAAGTCTTACTTGCAAAAGAAAGTGGAGAATAGAGAATTCCAAATCAAAGATCTGGTCCTAAAGATTGTTTCAAACAAAAAGCAGAAGATCAATGCCAACTAGGAAGAGTCGTACATGGTCATAGGAATTAGAGGACGAGGATCATACCGACTGACAAATTCAAACAACAAAGAATTATTGAAGTAGTAAAACACAGCAAACTAGTGTAAGTAATGATGGCTTTAATATTGAAAATAATAAAGATCATGTATGAAAGTGTTAGCATTTTCGTTTAAAAAGTAAATGAATGAATTCCAACATGTATCAACTATCTAAAACATGATATTTTTGTTAAATAAAAAGGAGACATGATTCAAAATGGAGTTACTTTACAATAAGCTAGAGTTCTTAGAATGATTCAGGAAAAGTGCTTTAAAATATGCCCCAAGTTCTTGAGAGTATAGTGCTTTATAATAAGCCTGAGTTCTTAAGGATGATGGCTTAGCTGTTAACTATTGGTTGGACTTTTATATTCTTAACCCTAACCCGGAGGGTTTCTTATGCTTCATTGTTAAAATGACTTTAGGCTTTTATTTAAGTAATCTAGTTCTCTTAAGCTATCTTTTGATTATAGAATCAAGCGTTTACCCTTGAAATAAAAGTGATAGTTAGTAGTTCAGGCACAACTTTATTTTTCTTATTTAATTCAAACAACTACGCATAGGTTTTGAGTACGACTTGGCCTCACCCGTCCTATACCATGTGCTAGGATGCTGACCCACCTGCCAACAATACCGCTAGCACTTTACAAGCATAATGCATTCTCTACGAGTCGAACAACTGACCACTAGACTCTGATACTCATTGTAGGATCAAGAGCTTACCGTTGAACTAAAAATTATAACTGATATTTAAGGTAAAACTTCATTTCTTTTATTTAGTTCAAACACATGCACTCAAGTGTTGACTGCGACTTGGCACAACCAAGCCTCTAACATGTGACAGGATGCTGACTTACCTACCACTATACATTAGTGGCAATTACCAAGTTAATAACCGTAGCTCTAGGATTAATTATGATCAACAGGTTGTCTTTAACATTACTTAAGGTTTGATTATAATGACTTGGATTTGATTATCCATCTTAGCCCTAAAATTACTAATCTCATTTACTTGCCTCTAGTGACACTAATCTTAACCTTAGGAGTAACACTTGAGTTGAATATATCATCCTAATCATGTGTACTCAGTGATTGGTTATTAACTTTAACCATACATTCTAAACACGATTAACCCTAAGCATAGATTCTAATCATGATTAACCCTAAGCATACTTCTTGTAATATCCAAAATATTTAATTAACTGTATTAGAGCTCGAAGGGTAAGATTTTAGTGAAATTTAATGATTATCTTATTATTTTGGAAACATGTGAGAGTTTCTTATTGGATCACATTTTAAGTTGTTAACAGATGTGTATAGGTTATTATGAAAGATCTCTATTTATTGCCTATAAATCAAAAATTGACTATAGTGTCCTCAAAGATTAATATGGATGTAAAAATTTTATATGCAATATTGTACTCAAATCGAATACCTCAATGAGCTAAAATTTTATGGTATTTTTTATTTGTCAATTGGAGCTCCGATGAAAAAGATACATAAAGTCAAAGATGTTAGTAATTAGGGTAATATTATAAATTGAGTATAAAGATATTTTAGTTAAAAAATAAAATATAATAAAGAAGGAGAAGAAAAGAGGTGTTTAGGGTTTTGAAAGGGAGAACAAGAGAAAAGAAGAAAGCGCAAGATATAGTTGTCCAAACATTCAACTGGTGATATCTTCCTTTCCGGTGGTCCAATCCTAACGATCTTGGTATCAACGGAAAGTTATCATCTTCACCTTTCTATCAAGACTAATTTCATGACCATCTGAGCAATGATGAAGCTTCAACAAAAGAAGAAAGTTTTGGTCAGTGACGTTTTTACCGTCCGGTGACTTTTGTGGCCGGCTACCACCATCAACCAACTCCTCTTATCACTCTCTTCTACTTCCACCGTATTTTCAGCATTAGTTTATTTATTTCAGTGTCAGAATAATTAAATATCATAAAAAAACTTGGAATTCAAATCCATATATCTCTTACGTGCCCATTCGAAACGAATGTCATCTTTGGACTGCTCTCGATACCGTCTATGCATTGGTACCTCTTGTGTTCAGATTGGGTACCATATGAGTGTTGGAGCAAAATAGATGTAAATTGGAATCAATTAGAATTAAATGGACCTTCTGAAAATTAAGGTTTTTGAGTTGGTTGCTTGAGCTACTTTAGATTCGAGGTAAGTAGAATTTTATGCATACATAAATGGTTAACATACTCTAAAAATTTATTATGGGTGATTCTATGTCATGGTGCTCTTGCTTGTTTCTTTGTGAGTGAATTTTACCAATGTGGTGATTTAACTGTGATTGAATTTTTTATTGTATATTATAATGTTGTTCATGATGTGTATATACAATCCTTATGATACTGAATGAGAATATATATACACTTACACATTAAGGTTTATAATTGAAAATAATAAATAAATAAAAACTTAAAAGACCTAGTGTATTTTATGTCATGAAAGGGGTGAGTGAGAAATGAGACGCGGGGACCGGCAGACTCGATAATGTTTAATGGTTAATGGTTAATGTTAATGATAATGAATGACTATTTGGCTTGTCTAGTGATACTACCAAGGATCCGGTAGTCAAACAGGTTTTCTATTAATGGGCCATTACATTTGATTGGCTAAACATTATACAAGCGAGCTCGTAAATAATGTAAAGAAATGTGCAATGAAAAACGTAAAGATGTCTAAAGTAAAGAAAAGAATATGATGAAAAGTTTTCATGGAAGGAATGTAATGAAAAATATAAAGCTAAAACAAATGAAATAATGTGAAAATGATTTATAAAACTTTATGTCAAACACAATCCTCATGTTAATGATTTAAAATAGACTTGGATGTGCATGTGTTTGCTATGTATGTGTAAAATTTTACTTACTATGTATATTTTTATACTAACCCCTTTTTATATTAATTTTTTTAGTTGATGAGAATCATGGTGATGAATGTGAAGAGTCTTTTTAGGCGTTCTGGCACGATATGAGAAATTGAGTTGTTGAGCAACTTACTATTTTAAAGTAGATTTTAGTTTTGTTATTTATGAAAGATCTTCGAAATATTATTTAAGCTTAAAGAAGTTTTGTTTATATACTATACTTCTTAATTAGAAAAGTGTTCTGAGTTTTTCTCTAACAAATATGTTGTTTCATTAAATACCCCAATTTGTGAATAGGGGCATTGAAAGTACTCTTAGTCTTTTTGCCACCCATGATGTAATGTGATAATTGGAATGGTTTAGTACCTTGTTTACTATGAATATGAGGAGATTTCAACCATCTGGTAAAGCTTAATTAAACTTCAAAGTTTAGATCTTATGATTTCACCTCAAACCTTACATGTTTTGCAAGCCTAGCCTCTAATGGACAACGTGAGTTTGAGATCTCCTGACAAGGTGATGGATACATGAGAATAAAAAATGTTTATAAGGATAACAAGATTTTTTGAAACTATCAGGAATCTTATTTGAAGATCTATTAAGATTATCATCAGATTGTTAGATCAATACTCATATTTGAAGTGAGCTCAGTTCTTAGTTTGTTCATTCTTTTGCTTCTACAAAGATCATGGCTTCATCACATATGCTAAGTAGAATGGCATTTCTCTTGGTTCACATATGGTGGTTCTATATGTTAGCATAAAGAGTGATTTAGCTTGGTCGGTAAGTGGAGTGCTTGGTTTACGTGCTAGGAAATTGGAATACATTGAAAAGGATAAAGAGTCTGGTTTTTGGTAAAGTATTATTTTATGAAAATCATGACTAATTGTTAATATATTATGAGTGATTCATTTTGAGAGAGTTATGAACTTGTATATAATAGCTTAGTCATTTTGATTTGCTATGAAATAGACTTTATGAGTCAACATGTTCCAGGAGTTAGATGACTAGATTATAAGATAATGAGGATTCATATATTCTTAATACTAGAGTCCATAGATGGTACAAAAATCATTTTTCACGACGGGGGAATCACATCATGAAAGACAGTTTACAAAGAGTACCAACCAATCATGCAAAAAGGTGTTGTAAAAAATTATTTATTTTTCATGATGGTGGAATAGTGAGCCATCATAATAAATTCTCACACCATCATAAAAAGCTACTTTTTTTTTACGAAACAAGATACGTACTCAAATACAAACTTATATTTTATTAACTCTTATATTATGTGCAATACATTCTTTGTAAAAGATTCACAAGTATAATATTACTTGGTGATGCTTCCTATGGGAACAAGGTATTTAACAAAAAATTATTTATGACTTGAAACATTTACCATTCAGAGTCTAGTGAAACCAACGCTTTACTTAGATTAGACTGTAATACATTAACTCTATTATGTAGAGTGGCATACCTTAGTCACTAGGTGGAGTACCTGGTTAATGTACTAGTACATTTGAAATACATTTAATGGACTAATGAGTTTGATTTTTAGTTGATCTATTATCTCTAGAAAATTATAACTCATTGTCATTATATTATGTTGGCTCTTAATATTGAGAGAATTATGAACTCATATTTAATGGTTCAAGTTGTTTTGATCTACTATGGTTGAGATTCTATAGTCAATATATCTCTAGGTTAGACTGAGTTATTAGATAATGAGAATGCATAGATTCTTAATAGTAGAGTACATAGACATTTTTAAGTAAGCGGCAAAGTACCCATTGACAAGATTTGTTTTTGGTATCATAGAAATCTAAGTACCGCATTCAAGACTTATAGCTAGGGTCTCCCCAAAATAGCATTGTAAGGTGTTCTCAGTTAGTACCTTGCGTAATTTTGATGTTATTGAATTCAGAGATTTTTATATCTGACCAATGAGGTCACTAGATATGAGTCACTCTTTAAGGAGAAGTTAGAAAGAAGAAAACTCATCATTTAGATCTTACAATAGAAATCCCAATCTAGAAATAGATGATATTGAACTTATTGGGCATGAGTCTTTTTCTTGCGATGCCTTAATAGAAAAGGAAATTATGATCGAATTAGGCCAGAAAAAAAATATAAATGGTAAAGACTAGATTAGCACTCGAAAGTACTCTTTTGATGAATCTAAGGCTAATTAAATCTTTCATCATTTTTTAAATGCCCAAGTGATGATGTTACTTAAAGAGCATAAAAATCCTTATATTGATGAAGTGGTTGGTAAAGACTATTATCAATGTCATAATAGATGGAGCCACTCAACTTATAATTGCATTATGTTTCGAAATATTATACAGGTAGGGACACAGATTCAAATTTTCAAAAAGAAAGAAGGTGACAATGGAAATGATGAAAACCCATTCCACATTGTGCAAGAAGTTAGTGTGGAAATGAATTATAGGGGACACTCAGTACATTAAGAGACTTGTGAGGTGTTTCATGAGTAGCCTAAGTCAAATGGGAAGGAGATGATAGTCAAAGCACATGTAGACACTATAATGTTCGCTCCAATGAAGGCTAATGAAGGAGCCTCATCTTATCATTAAAACCTATGATATAGCCTGAACTTAACAAGAGTTTCTCCATAAAGTGTGATGAAAAATTTTAGCGATGTACAAGCTAATAGATGCCAATATTGACATGCTTTCAGAAGTTGGCAAAGAAAGCATTGTTAAAGAGCCGGTGAAAGAAGCCAATCAGATGGCTCCAAATAGAAGTATGATAAAAAATGGATGGTTGAAAGTATCAATAGCCAAGGAATTTCCATCGTAGACTACCTTACTAAAGCTAATTTCATAATCCTTGCCCATTAGAAGGACCTATAATCACTAGTATGATCTCAAAAGAGTATTTCTCCTAGATGGTAGAATTTCCTACCAAGAAGAGGCTAAAGTGAAACAACTCAAAATGATTAAACCACTATAGGTTAACCAAATAGATTAGTAGACCCAAAAACAAGCCACCCAAGGTATGGACCTTTCTTGACTCAGACTCAGAACAGGAGTGAACAAAGAAGGGTTAGTGCCTGCATGGAAAGAAATTTTGAAATCCAATAGGATCACTCTTCAATGTCGGGAATTTTTTTCCCAGCATTGATCCTGGAGAAATTAACATCCCTTGGATTTGTTCTAATAAATCTATACCATTGATTAATCTCTAGCTTTAAAATTGGATATTCTGGTTTCCTTGTACTTTAACTTTTCCTCTATTCCTTTCATCCTCTGTCCTTCAAGTTCAACCCTAAATTTTGGTTAAAAAAGTTCAACCCTAAATTCTATAGCAAGCGGACAAAGCCGACACTTTCACCATCCCTGAGGCGACTCCACCAAGCGGTTCCACCTTCTGGTTATGCCTCCATCGGACTCTCCTCATTCTCAATCTCAACCTCATGTTTCCATCTCTCTCACCGGTGAGCTTCTCTCTGTCTCTCAAGCCTATTCTCCTTTCCATATTTATCTCACTGGTTTTCTCCTCTCTGTCTAGCCACCATAAACTCTCTAGACAATACGAGACAGCCAACAAGTCAAGTGAGGATGCTTTCTTGAATTGGGTTTTTTGAGATCGAGTGGTGGGTATGAATTCGACGATAGAGACTGTGGCTGAAATCATTCGATAGCTAACAAGAGCTTTTAGGTATTGATCTTTGTTCAATTTCTGTTCTACACCTTGTTTAAAGGCATACGACAGATGTCCTTTGATAGTATGATCTCATTACACTGATTGTGATATAGGTTTTTTTACTATAGAGTTAATTAGTATAATATGTGGAAGCAGTTTATTGCATGATGAAATAATATGTTGGCATCCACTATTGGGTTTAGTTTAAAATAAGCCAAAAAGAGTGTTTTGTTTTACTTGTTTTGATGCAGATAAATGATTTATGGGTGATGTGTCAGTGCCCAAAATACAAGTTATAGATAATTTGGCCAAAAATAAATACGATGCGGTCGTATTCCTGGCATGCAGATGTCTAATTTCTATCATGTGAAAGTCTAATAATTTGTGGGTTTTAGACGACTCCTTTTTGGTTATGGCCACGTTTTATGCACATTGTTTGTGTTGTGTCAAATTTTCCATATCCTATATTTGCAGCAATATTCTTTTTCTTATTTCTTGTTGACTTATCATATTTCTTCAGATATTCTTACATTTTTAATTTTTTGAATAAATATTCTCATAATTGACATTATGGTAGGAAAAATTTCATTCCAGGTGAACTTCCACCCCTTAATAATTGGGAGAATCATCTGACCATAATATATCTTGAGGTAATCATGTACATGTTAGACTTGCGTTGAATCTTTTACATTTATTTCACACATCTTATAACATGATTGCCTTTTCCATTTAAGTCAAAAAAGCCTTGGAAGAGGTTATGTGCATTGCCAACATTTTGGGCATAATGAGGGACTTAAAGATTAGCGTGTTATGAGTTAAGTTGGTTGCTCATATGTAAGATGGGTATTTATTTTGGAATTCTTATCTTTCAACAACATTTAGAGTGCTAAATTGTGTTTGTTTGATTTTCATAAATGGAACCAGAGTTAAAATATTATGGTTTTACCTATTGTGCAGCTTTCTTGATCCTCTCTCCTATGTTATGTCTTAATTACCCAGAACCACTAGCTAATAATTAAGGTAACTCTTTATTTGCATAGACGATAACTCTTCATTACTCAACTTTTTGTTCTTGCTCAAGATATCAAGGATATTTATATAGCCTTGGTAAGACAATCTATACATATATTCTCTACATGATCAGAATGCGTTAATTTATGTTATTATTTCAATAGTTAATACTCTTTTCTTATGTAGATTTCCAACAAGTTTGCTAAAAATTGTGTACAGAATGTCTTGTCTCATAATGATGATTAAAGTGCACTCTTGGAACTTCAATTATAGGGGCCTCAAATGTTATTTTTTATTCAAAATTTGGAGAGCGTTATCTATCAACAATCCTCTTCAAATCTATATATGTGTTTATCATTTATGCTTTGGTCGTCTCACATGATATTGAAAGTAGTTGGGTATCAGAGTGATCAAAAGTCCAGAATATGCTGGTGAATGTTGAATCCATGTTGGTTTCATTTTAATTTGTCTAGTTTTTATTTATCTGTTTTGATATTATCTTGAGATACAAGATATAGTTAACTTGGAATAGATTAACTTATGTTGAGTAACATGAAATGAATTATGGATATCACATAAAATCATCTGAAACTATGTCTAGTAATTATCAATGAGAACTTTTATTTAATTTATGAATAAGTGTTCAATTGCTTTGAGAATTCATACTTAATCCAATCTAATTTCACATATAAGTGAATATCGTGAATGTTTGCAAGTTATTACTATGCAAATTGATGTTATATCTAGTAATTGTTATCTCACTTTGCACACATAGTTTGGTCTAAATTTTTGCCATTTTTAATTCTACTTTGTTAAAGCTATGGATTGGGTTGGGGAGTAAGGCTTTCAAGGATAAACAATTTCTGACAACCATCTAGCTCATTTCTACAAGATTGAACATGTAAACTCCTTGCTTTATACAAAGTTAGTGGTCGACATTTATTGATTGTCAGACATTTGATCTAGAGAGACGGTATATTGTGATAGTTTATCCTTTTCTTTTTGTCTCTTATTTAAAAGGATATATAGAGAATAGACTCTGTTGATTTCTCTCTTAAAATTAATTTGCTAATATAGTGCATCGGAGTGTGGAATGACATAATATTTGTACTTTGTTTTATTAATAGTAAAATTTTGTTGATTTTTTTTCGAGCAACTTATGTTGACATGTTTGTGTCCACATTATACTAGCAACAATTCCATATGTTTTGCATGGAAGACCACCAAGCATCATCACATAGGACAACATTAAGTTGCTTTTTGAAATACAAAATAAGGTTGTTTTGGTATTGATAATTGAAGTTATTTCGGTGTTATATTCAATTACATTATAACACGTCCAGTTGACTAGTTTCATTCTCTCCACAGTTAATTTTTTCCCTTTTTTCCTCCTCCTGAACTTTGTATGCTTAATAGCTTATACTATATGCTTATTTTGGTAGGTGGATGGCATTCGTGCTAATTATTCTGATTCTGTGATAGCTCTAGTAAGGTTCCATATTGATAATGGTTTGTGGTCGTGACTTTGGGTGGTCTTTCTAGAATCTACCTGATAATTTTATAGTATGTTGCTTCTTCGTGAATTTTCTTCATGGTAATATTATTTTCCATATGATTGCAGGCTCTCTTGTTAAGATTTTTTACTCTGTGATTCAAATGGCTTCTTGAGGTATGGATTCCCTTTATAAAATGAGGGTTGCCAATTTTTAAAGTTCTTTTCTTGAATTTGTTTGGGGAGTTCTATTGAATTTGTGATATCAAGTACTATGTGTCTGCTTAGAACATTGTTGAAATGCAGGTTTGCAATGAAGAGGCCAACCTTTTAAGACATAGAGTACATATTAGATATGAGAGATACATTGTAACTTGGAATGAAATGATGCAGCTAAAGCAATTTTTGAAAAAAATCTTCGTCATGGATGGATCAAAGAGCTTAGTGGCATTTTAGGTATGCATTTCTTTAGCATCTTGATTAGCACAAGTGGTAGCAACATTTTTTAGCATCTTGATTGCAATAGTGTCTTCTTTCTTGAATCAACTATTTGAAATGGTTGGTTCGTCATAGCCTTTAGAGAAAAAGGTAAACAAACATTCTACAAATGTGTAATTTTTATACATGACTTAAAAGTGCTTTAAACTTTCAATTTCTGCCATGAAGTACATCATTGTTTTGTATGACTTACGAGTTTTGCATTATTCTCTTGTATCACTGATATAATGTAGAGAAAATTTTCTAGGTGGATTTTCCATGCTCTTCAAATTCTTAAATTTGGACAACCAATTTTCTCTTTACTCCTTAATGTAAGTCTTTTCACGACTTCAAAATATTGATTTTATTATATAAATGTTGTGCCAGAAATGTAAATCGAAGAACAAGAGAGATTTGCGATCATTGAAGAAGCGTCTAGATTAATATTGTTTAGCAAAGGAAGCAATTCTCGATCCACTCTTCAATGACTTAATAGTTAAAGAATGCTAGATTAAAACATAATGTTCTGAGAAATTGATGCAATGATAGTCACTTATACTTTGAAATGGTTCCAAATATTTTGGAATTATAGATCCCTAAAACCATTAACTTTTTGAAAATTATAGTGAATTGAAAAAATGAAAAAACCTCTATGAACAGTAAAGTACATATTGATATGAGAGGCACATTGCATATGTAGCAATACCACTGAATGATATACTTTCAAGGCCTTATATGAATTGATGAAATGGAATGACCTTTACAAAGAGTATATATTAAGTGAAGAAATAAAAATGACTAAGTAAATTTAAAACGATCAAGTGTGCGGAAATGAAAAACGTAAAACATAATTATATAAGGCTAAGTGTGTGTAAGTAAAAATGGTTAAGTGTGTGCAAATAAAAATGTCAAGTGTGTGAAAATGAACAAGTACAAGAAAATGGCTAAGTGTGTGCAAATAAGAATAACTAAATGTGAAAATCGATAAGTGTATGGAAATGAAGAAGTGTGTGCAAATAAGAATGGATAAATGTGTGAAAATCGCTAAGTGTGTGAAAATGAGAAAGTGTATGAAAATTACTAAATTTGTGAAAATAACTAAGTGTTTGAAAATAAATAAGTTTTTTACTAAGAGTGTAAAATAATTAAGTGTGCAAATTACTAAGTGTGAAAATTGCCTAAGTATACAATAATATGGCTAAGTGCATATAGGTGACTAAGTGTGTAAAAATGACTAAATGTTTCATAACAACAACATGAAAATGACAAGAATATGAAAATATGTGAAAATGACCAAGTGTGTGAATATAGTTAAGCCCATGAAAAGTGACTAAGTATATGAAAATGACCAAGTGTGTGAATATAGTTAAGTCCATGAAAATGACTAAGTATATGAAAATGACCATGTATGTGAAAATGACTAAGTGTGTGAAATTTGCTAAAGTATATGAAACCACCAATATTGAACCAACTGTGAAAATGGTTTAGTGTGTGAAAATAGTTAAGTGTGAAAATAAACAAGTTTGTGAAAATGGTTAAGTGTTTGAAAATGACCAAGTGTGTGAAAATAGTTGAGTGTGTGAAAATAAGTAAATTTGTGAGAATGACTAAGTTTTAAAAATGACTAAGTGTAAGAAAATTGTTAAGTGTATGAAAAAGACCAAGTGTGTAAATATAGCTAAGTGTATAAAATGACCAAGTGTGTATAGCTAAGTGTGTAAAAATGCCTAAATGCATGAAAATATGGCTAAGTGTTTGAAAATGACTAAGTGTGTGATTTGTCCGACCTTAAAGGTTATACGTGTTCGTCAAACTGATAAATAGGATTTATCGACCATCATAACATCATGACCTACAATTATATATGTTGTAAACACGTCTCGCTTGATACTTGTCACAAAAGCACAACAGCATTATCGATGACAACTTTTAACGAGTTTATTTATAAGTGTTCAATTGTTTCGAGAATCCTTACTTAATCCAATCTAGTTTCACTTAATAAGCGAATAGGGTGAATGTTTGCATTTTAAAGAACAAGTTTTTTCGATTTTTATCGATGATTTGTCCGGTGTACGATAATTAATTAAAAAAATTCAAATTTTAGATATAAAGTGAAGATGGCGATTGGGGCCAAAAATTGCCGTTTATGACCCTCATAGGCGATCACTTGTTAAATTATGGCGTTTAAGGAGCAAATTGGCGATTGGAGGCCATAAACTGGTGCTTGGCAATAAAGAATGCCGATTTGCACCTTCAGGATAGCGTTTGGAGGTTGAATAATGATGTTTGGAGGGTAAAGAGTGGTAATTGGGCTTTTTGGTGTTCACCAAATTCATAGTAGGAGTTCATCAAAAATTAAAAATATATTTTTTGGAGAGGTTCACCAAAAATGTATTAGGGTTCACTAAATATATGTAGTGAGATTCACCAAATACGTGCAAAATTAATAATTCTTGAAGGAGTTCACAAAAATTGCATTTGTATGTATTTAGTGAACCCCAGTATGCAAGTAGTGAACCACAATACATATTTTATGAACTCTGATACATTTATGGTGAACACCTATACATATTTGGTGAACCCCTTCAATAATTATTAGGAGTTCACCCAATATGTAGTGGGATTCATCAAATACGTATTAATTAATAAATCTTGGAGAGGTTGACCAAAAATATATTAGGTTTCATCAAATATGTACTGGGGTTCACCCAAATTGACTTTGTACATATTTGGTGAAGTCCACTATGCAATTGATAAATCTCAGTACATATTTGGTGAACCCCTCTAATAATTATTAATTTCTACGTATTTGGTGAACCCTAATACACATTTGATAAACTTTGGTATGTATTTAGTGAACACTTATACATATTTGGTGAACTCATCCAAGAATCATTAATTTGTACGTATTTGGTGAACCTCAATACATTAGGAGTTCACCAAATATGTAGTGGGGTTCACCAAATACGTACTAATTAATAAATCTTGAACGAATTCACCATATATATACTAGAATTCACCAAATATGTACAAATTAATAATTTTTGGAGGGGTTCATCAAATATGTGTCGGGTTTCATCAAATATGTGTTGGGTTTCACCAAATACGTATTGGGGCTCACCCAATATGTACTAGGGTCGCCGAATACGTACAAAATTGACTTGTACATATTTGGTGAACTCATGTACGTATTTAGTGAACCTCATTATGTATTTGGTGAACCTCATTACATATTTAGTGAATCCTAGTGCATATTTGATGAACCTCTATACAAAGTTGGTGAACAAAAAAAACTTTATAATGGCTGGGTTTGTGTGGCCATGATTGGTCCAAAAGAAATCCAAGGGCCACAATGGCCGAGCACTCATGCTGGGGAAAACTCTCCGGCATGATAGAAAAATCCACTCCAACAAGACTTGAAACAAATTATCGTAAGAAAAGAAAATCCTAAATTAAAACTAGGAAAATTTTACAATGCCGAGGGTTTTTACCAAGCATTGATGCCGGCAATTTTTTTTCACCAAATGTGTACTAGGGTTCACCAAATATATACTACGTTCACCAAATATATACTGAGGTTCACCAAATATGAACAAATTAATAAATTTTGGAGGGGTTCACAAAATACGTATTAGTGTTCACTAAATATGTACATGAGTTCACCAAATAAGTAATGAAGTTCACCAAATATGTATAAATGAATAAATCTTGGAGGGGTTCATCAAATACGTATAAATTAATATGTACTGGGATTCACCAATTGCGTACTGAGGTTCACCAAATATGTACAAAATCATATTTGGTGAATCCCTCCAAGATTGATTAATTGTGTATGTATTTGGTGAACACCACCACTATGTATTTGGTGAACCCAAGTACATATTTAATGAACCCCTCCAAATTATTAATTTGTATATATTTGGTGAACCTCAATATATATTTCGTGAACTTCAGTACATTTTTTGTGAACCTCTAAAAAAAGATTTTTAATTTTTTATGAACCCCTTAAAATTTCCTTTGTACCCCACTACAGATTTGTCATTTTACATTAATATGTATTTGCAATTTTTGGTGAACCCCATAAAATTTATCATTTTACACACTATTATGTCTTACATTTATCACTTCATATGTCACATATTAATATATGTGTCACACGATCATATATGGATTATTCAAATTTTATGAAATATGTTGTTTTGCTTTTATAACAAGTATTAAAAGAGACGGATTTTCACCATGTATAAATTATAGGTGGTGATGTAGTCGATAAATCCTAGTTATCGGTTTGATGAACACGTATATCCCCCAGTTTAGTTTAACCTTTTATTTTATAATTATTACCCTATAAGTACCTATCATTGAATATGTTGTTATGATTTTATGATAAATATCGAGTAAAATAATTTTTTACTACATAACGAACATGTATAACCCCTAAGATTGGAGGTGAACACTTTTAGAAGACTCGTTCTATAAATGTAAACATTCACCAAATTTTAAAAAAAAACATATTCCCCATATTTGTATATTGCATCTAGGCTAAACGCCATCACCACATCGCAAAACGCCATCACCACATGGTGAAACGCCACCACCACATGGCAAAACGCCACCACCACATGGCAAAATGCCATGTGTTGATGGCATTTAGAGCTTGTTGATGGTGTTATGGCTCCCAAATGCCATCTTCTTAGTGGAATTTGGGATCCAAATGGCACATTATCACTGGTTAATCACCATTGTTTTTATGATACACTATACCGGCGATTTCTCTAACCTATACCGGTGGTTTGTGCAACCCATACTGACGGTTTTTCCCTTATACCAGTGGTTTTTGCCCCTATATCGGCGGTTTCTGAAATTTTTTTGGCGGTTTTGCATCAATACAATGGTTTTTCAAACTTTTTACATCGGTTTTTAAATAAATTTGATTTTTAAATATCGATCAGGGTATACTCGATGAATTGCAAACAAAGTTATCAAGATTTTCGATTTTTCAATGCGAACATTAAGTACCTTCACTTATATTTTAAATTAGATTTGAATTAAGTAATTAATTATTAAAATAATTGAATACTTATTCATAAACACATAAAAACATATTCTTGATTATGTTGTGATTTTATTGGATCAAGTAAAGATTTCTGAAGCAATTGAACACTTATTCATAAAATCATTAAAAGTTGCCATTGATAATATTGTTGTGCTTTTGTAACAAGTATCGAGCGAGACGTGTTTTCACCATATATCATTATAGCTCGTAATGTTATGATGATCGGTAAATCCTATTTATCGATTTTTATGTACTTACCTGTTTTGTCATTTAACCATATTTTCATACACTTATACATTTTCACGTACTTAGCAATTTTCATTCACTTAGTAATTTTTTAGCCCATTGTCACTTTTATGTACCTTTTTTGTCACTTAGTCATTTTTAAACACTTAACCATTATACATTTAACCAATTTAACCATTTTCATACACTCAACCATTTTCACACATTTAACTAATCTCATACACTTAGTCATGATGTTGTGATGATCGCTAAATCTTATTTATCAGTTTGACGAACACGTATAACCCTTAAAGTCAGATTCTACTGTTAAATCAAACATATCTACTAAATGTTTGATATTAAATATAAAAATTTGAAATGTAACCTTTTATTTTATAAATTATAACCCCATATAATTTGAAAAATTACCTATTTAGATTTTAATTTATAAAGCAAATAAATATATTTTGTTAAATCTATGCCAAACGCCCTTGTGAATGACGTTTGGGGTCCAAAATGGGCTAGTTGGATCCCAAATGTCATTCATGAATGGCGACTCTCTATTCATGAGTTTGGCGTTTAGGTCCTCAATATCGCCGCTAAAGACACTAAACGCGCTTCAATAGATACTAAAACCGTCGGTATTGACACTAAAACCGCCGCTATAGCACTAAAATCGCTGTTATCGACACTAAAACCATCGTAAATAGACATTAAAACTTCCACAATAGACATTAAAATTGGAAAAATCATCAAAAATCACCGGTATAGGGACAAAAACCACCAGTATAGGGGCAAAACCATCGGTATGGGTTGTACAAACGGTCGGTATACGTTAGAGAAACTATTCAAAAAAAATGGTGATTAGCCACTGAGAATATGTCATTTGGGTCCCAAACACCACTGAGAAGATGGCATTTGGGAGCCCAAACACCATCAGCAAGCTCTAAACGACATTAACACATGGCGTTTGAGCATGTGGTGGTGGCGTTTCACCATGTGGTGAAGGTGTTGACTTCCAACCTTAGGGGTTATACATGTTCATTAAATAGTAGAAAATTATTTTATTTAATATTTGTCATAAACTCATGACAACAAAAGCAAAGATATGTTCTTATGGGGTAATAATTATAAAATAAAATGTTAAACTAACCTTGGGGGTTATACGTATTCATCAAACCGATAAATAAAATTTACCGACTACATCACCGCCATTATTTATACATGGTGAAAATCCGTCTCTTTTAATACTTGTCACAGAATCACAACAACATATATCATAAAATTGAATAATCAATATATGATCGTGTGACATACATATTAGTGTGTGACATATGAATCGATAAATGTAAGACATAATAGTGTGTAAAATGATAAATTTTTTGGGGATCACCAAAAATTACAAATACATATTAATATAAAATGATAAATTCATAGTGGGGTGCAAAGGGAATTTTGAGGGTTATACCAAAATTAAAAATTCTTATTTTAGAGGTTCACTAAAAATGTATTGGGGTTCATCAAATATGTATTGGGGTTCACCAAATACATACAAATTAATAATTCTTAGAGAGGTTCACCAAATATGTATTGGGGTTTACCAAATACATAGTGGGGTTCACCAAATACGTACAAAATTAATAATTCTTGGGGGAGTTCACCAAAAAGGACTTTGTTTGTATTTCGTGAACCCCAGTACGCAATTGTTGAATCTCAGTACATATTTGGTTAACCCCTCCAAGAATTATTAATGTATACGTATTTGGTGAACCTCATTACGTATTTGATGAACCACATTACATATTTGGTGAACCTCATTACATATTTGGTGAGCCCCACTACGTAATTGGTGAATTCCAATACATATTTGGTGAACTCCTCTAAAAATTATTAATTTATACGTATTTGATTAACCTCATTATGTATTTGGTGAATCCTATTACATATTTGGTGAACCCTACCACGTATTTGGTGAACTCTACCACGTATTTGGTGAACCCCTCCAAGATTTATTAATTTATACGTATTTAGTGAAACTCATTATGTATTTGGTGAACCCATGGACACATTTGGTGAACGTCTGTACGTATTTGGTGAACCCCTCCAAGATTTATTAATTAGTACGTATTTAGTGTACCCCAATACATATTTGGTGAACCCCTAGTATATATTTAGTGAACTCTAGTACATATTTAGTGAACAAAAAAATTTGCCACAATGCTGAGGAAAAATCCCGGCATTGGAGAGGGGCCATTAAAACAATGAAATCATATCGCGATCAAACAGCTGAGGAAGATGAGATAGTTGGTCAAACAATTGAGTTGATCATTGAGGAAGCATAACTTGTTAAGGAAGGCAAACAACCATTGATATCCAAATTGGGAAGTTTCCTAAGATGTTTCAAATTAATACTACATTCACTTTGATTGCAGTTTGAGTGAAGATAATGATATGGATATCCTACACAAAGAGTGGTCAAAGGAGACTATCTTTTGTGCCACTATCAGAGGCAGATAGCCTATATTGGTTCAAAAGACAAACCAGACAAATGGCTCAACATATCAATCTTTTTCACATTAAAGCATAATTTAATAGAATCTCATTAAATAGAGTGCGAGATGATAAAATGGCAACAGTTAACATTCTGCCTATTTTAGCACTTGAGAAATTAGGAATAACGGAAGCTGGCCTTGTCAAAACTGATACTTTAAGATAAGGATTTAATGGATGGCACATCTAATTGTAATGCTTTGCTAGGAAGGAATTGGATTCATTCTAACATATGTATTCCTTCTTCTATGCATCAGAAGCTGGTGTTGCTGGACCAGGATGGAAATCCTGAAGTTATGGAGGCTGGCAAACGTCCATTCGTGACAAACTCAAACTTTGTTGAGACCATGTTATATGATGGAGATGTTTGCGCCATCCAAACCTCAATGTTGATGACGTCCTGCAATTAACAAAGGAAGAAGGGGAGTAGCTAGAAGATTCTTATGAGTTCCCATGCACTGCCAACATGGATCAGGATGAGGAACCAGGTTGTCCTTGAGACGAAAGACAGTGAAAGTGCCATTCAAGTGGCCACAGCCAAAGTTTTCAAATGGCTACTAAGTGAGTGCAACCTGAAAGAAGAAGAACTTATTAATGATGACGTAATAGTAGATTTAGAACCTACTTGTTGTAGATGTAAAAAAAAAAAGACAACTTAGTTGAAACTAACTTAGGTTGCATGGAACAAGCCAAAATTACTTATGTAAGTGCCCATCTGTTAAAGGACGAGCAACTTAAAATGACAACCTTTTATGTGAATATAAAGATAACTTTGAATTGGGGTTATGATGAATTGATGGGGGTAGATAGAAAATTAGTTGAGCATCGTTTGCCCAGAAAGGGCAACTTTAAACCGTTTAAGCACCACCAAGAAGGATGACTCCAGAAGTCACTTCTAAGGTTAAGAGATGGAGGTAGAAAGGCTGGTACAGGCTAAATCTATAAGAACAGACAGATATGTTGAATGGTTCTTAAATTGAGTGCTAGTATTTTAAGAAGAATGGCAAAATGAGAGTCTGCACTGACTTTAGCAATCTGAACATGGAAAAACCCAAGGATGAATATCCAATGCCAATGGTTGATTCACTAATAGATCGTCAGCAGGACATTCTATAACGTCTATGATGGATCGACACTCTAGATAGATATAACCATATCTTTTTTGCTGAAGATCATGATGTCCATAAAACAACATTTAGATGACTGGGAAGCTTTGTTTTTTTTGAAGATATGACTGGAAAACTTAGGCAAAGAGCCATGAATGCAATATTTCATGACTTAGAAGGAGAATTCGTTGAGTTTCAAATCAAACCAGTTTGAGAAACATTTATCTCATTTAAAATATTTTTTCGATCAAATGAGAAAGTTCCAGTTAAAGCTGAATCCTTTGAAATGTGCTTTAGGAGTAAAGGCTGGAGATTTCTTAAGAAACCTGATACACAAGAGGGGAATACAAATAGATCATAACAAAGCCTAGCCATAATCAATTCAAAACCTTCTTCGAATAAGAAGGAATTGCAAAAGCTTTTAGGACAGTTGAAATTCTTAAAGAGATTCATTTCCAATGTTGCGGGAAAACTTCACCCTTGCTAAAAGCTAAAAGAGAAACTGGCTTTGTTCGGAAAAGAACAAAAAATCCTTTCAAGTTATAAAAGAATATTTGACAAAGCAACCAATATTGGTACCACCAAGGGAGAAAGAGCCCTCAAAATCATACACTTCTGCCACAAATAGGTTAGTTGGAACGTTATTGGCACAAGATGATGATATAAGTACTGTAAGGAAAGAACAATAACTTTCTACTTAAGTAGATTCCTTAATCCAATCGAATGTAATAATTCGACCATAGAAAATATATATTTGACTTTGTTTTACTGTACTAAAATTAAGGTATTACTTGTTGCTAAGATTGGTATATGTGATATCAAACACTGATTTAATCAAATACATGCTTTCTACATCTTTTCTAAGAGGGAGAATTAGTAAATGGAATTCTATCTTCATCAGAGTTCAATTTATATTATTTACCCTAAATGGCAGTTAAAGGTCAAGCCTTAGCAAATTTTCTAGCTGATTATCCATGCTTGGAGGTCGGTGAAGAGAATTATGAAATAAATGTAATCTTCATCGTACGAGGGGAAATCTGGTTTGATGGATCCAAAACCAATCAACACTCTAGAATTTGGGTGGTTATAAAAGTCCCCTCAAGAAATAAAAGGCCAAACATGATTTAAGGCTAAGTCAGCTTGTGTTAAATAATAAAAAAAAATATGACTTTAATTATGGTCCTAGACGTGATTAAGGAGTGGATGAGCTACTAATATGGAGGTTTTTGGACTTGTAACAAACCAAGTCAGTGGAGACTATATAAGTGCTTAAACCAAACCTTGATTCCTGACTTCATATATGCATCTCACTAGTTAGCCTTATTCGATAGTGCAACAATAACTTATATTCACTGGTTAGAGAGCTTATGCTTCCCAATGGTCGTGGGTGGAACTTACCTTTGCTAGAGAGTATATTTTTGCCTACTGATGTGGAGAAATCCGAGGTTTTCCCTTTAGTTGACCCAGTCGGGTGGACAGAATTATTTGGCAGTATGATCATGTTGGGTCATATTCGATTAAAGATAGGTACAAGCTGGCTTTAAATATGCTAGACGATGGTCGATTAGAGAGTAGCAGAGAAATGGGGCAGCGTACCTCGTCTAGCGAGAAAAGTATTTGGAAAGAGCAGTGGAAGCTTAATATTTCTCAAAAAATGTGTGGCTTCATGTGGTTAGTACGGAATAATTTCCTAGCTTTGAAAAGAACTTGGCAGGATAGGGGTACGAATATGGAGTCTAGTTGCACTTTTGTCGACTAGATGAGGAATCGACCATGCATCTTTTTTTTTTTTTCATTGTCATCACCCTGATCAATTTTGGGATAATTTCCAGGTTTAATGTGATTTTAAAAAAAAATCTAAAAATATAGTACTTTTGAAATTAATTTTAAAACTAAGGTTGTTCTAGTCACGTTAAAATGCGTCTTTTATAAATACGACTTTCTAAAGATCGTCTTTACAAAAATCATCTTTACAAAACACGTTTTCAATGCAGCCTGAAGGCCTTGTGGTTTGTCATGGGTGAGGAAGAAAGTTGAGAAAACCCATCATTTGAAACAACAGCTCTTTGAGTATTTTCGAAACCGAGATAATCGAAACCTATCAAATTGTTTAGAGAAAACCCAAGAAATGGAATTAATGGGAAAAATAATATAAATAATATAAAATGAAAGGATTTTCTCTCTAATTTCTTTCTTCAAATACTTCAATTTTTTGTAGGGATTAATGGACTTTCAAACACTGCAACTTTTTGAAGGGGTTAATGGCCCTTCAAATACCTGAGAGAAATCTTAGGTAACAAGAAATGGGTTTTATGGTCTTTCAAAAACTGCAATGTTTTGTTGAACGTGAATGAAGAAATTTGATGGTCCAATGGAGGAAGAAAACAGAAATTCCCAAATTCTCTGTTTCAATCCGTCTATTCATACAATTCCTGAATATTGCATCATGCACGAAAATATATAGCGGTTTGTCTCTCCCCTCATTTGCTTTCATATAGTGGAAAGGCATCGACCGGATCGTGTTCTAAGACAATTCGGCATGATTCAACGTGTGTACGAGCTATGTGATATCGAAAGACAGTTGCATGACATCGACTTATGGGGAGAAATGAACTAATTGAGGCATCTAACATCAGGCATACATTGAGAGATGAGATGAGCGTAGGATACACATTGTTGAGGGGAGAGTGGATGAGCATGGATATGACAACTCATACATGTTATGATATCAGAGAATGACACGATGATACATAACTCAACAGGGAACGTTATATGATTTAATGATAATTTTTTTTATTAATTTACGCTTATATAGTCATTTAATAAGTAACTTATATAATTTTTTTATCTATGCAGACGGAGAGTCTGGACAATATTAACAATTTAACACTTGATGATAGTGAGCCGTCTTAAATAATGCCTCGAATCCGTAATGTGTGTGACACAGCCGCACAAGCAATAAGACAAAGCGAATGCAGTTTATCAAGCTCCTTTGTCCCGAAGGCATGGAGTACACAACTCATCTCAAAGAAGTCAACATGAATCACACATGTCTCGAGACGAACCATTTATGTCTCAGCAAGAACCATACACGCCGCTGGTCTTTTATACATTTGGAGGTGAGCCAGTGACTCAACTTGGTTCTACTTCTGAACCATTTCATCAACTTCAATGGCGTAGAGGAGGACGAGTTGCTGCTCCTAGAGGAGGACGAGCTGCTGCTCCTAGAGGAGGAGGTAGAAGACGTGCACGAAACTCGCCTATTGTGGAGGAAAACCAGCCGCTTATTGTAGGGGAAGAAAGTGTAGCAACTATTATGGATGAAAGTCCATCATCACAAGTAACTCAATTACATACATATGAAAGACTCTAAAGAAGAATAAGAAGACGATCACCGCGTGTAACGTGATGGATTTATATTTTTTGTATTTGAATTTTGGTAAAATAATATAAAATGTAAAGCCATAAAATTTGTTAAAAACGTATGTTTTTCATTGAGAATGTGTGGTAAAGTCATAAATTATTTTGCATGATGGATGATTTTTGTATGCAAATTAGGTTGTTGATGATTTTTGTATGTATGTGTTAGCTTCTGCATTGAAGACTTATTTTGTAAAGACGACTTTTGTCAACTGAAAGTCATTTTTACAAAAGACGTCTTCCAACGTGATCAATGCTACCTTAGTTTTGAAATTAATTTTAAAACTACTTCATTTTTATAAATTTTTTTAAAATCATATTAAATCCAGAAATTCCGTTTGGTGTATTCTCTTTGATTCTTTTAAATTTTCTGATGACTGTCTTGCACTAAGACAATGTTTATTTTTCATTTGTGGTATGGCTGAAAAGCTAGGAATGATATTTGCTTTAAGGGAGTTGCCTTTAACGTTTAACCCCTCGGCTACAGTGAAGAGGGTTATCTTGAATTTAAGTGAGCGATTGAGATGGAGGAAATTGTGGTGATGGGGTCGTACGAATTATGGTGGGGGACTAGATTTTGATAATTGTTGGGCTTTGTTTTATGATGTTGCTAAGAGTCTTGATGGAGAACGTGGTGGTCTTGGGTGGTCGCTGTAGGATCCAGGTGGCTTGTTGCTATGGGTCTCAAACCCTTGAATGATGCAGCATCTGTTGATCAGGCGGGAACTTGTGACATTCTTTGGGTAACGGAAGCGTGTAGGACCTTTGATCCGGATTGCGTTATGATTTTCTCCGATTGTTCAGGGGTGATCAAAACTATTCAAGACAAATATTTGCTCGCTCCCAATATCGGTCCTTTAGTGAGGATATTTTGGTTCTTTCTCGTAATTTTTCTTTTGTTGATTTTCGGTTTTGCCCTAGGGAGAAGAATGTGTTAGCTCATCATTGCTATAGAAGGAAGCTTAAGTTAGGAAACTGGATTTTGTGTCATCTGTTCAATGATTTTATCATTATTTCTAGAAGGGGAGTTGTTAAGTTGTCCTCTTTAATTTTAATATTGAAATTTTGTTGACAAAAAAGTTATGATAAAAAATATTTAAATTCTAAATAAAAGAGTTTCTTTCATTTGAATAAAAGAAAATTTTAAAGATTATAGGTTAAATATCTAAGTTCACATTTTAAGTTCGTAAATTTGAATTATATTTTTTTTAATTTATAATTTAAATTTGATAAATTTTTTTTAACAAAATCCTAAAATTTTTAACACATGCCGATGGAGATTTATATCTAATCGAAGAAGTTTTGGCGGCTTTCACTTTGCATTTTGCAACACCCAAAAATCCAACCCAATCCAATACGATAATACTACGTTTCGAAATGCGTAAACCCCACCTCTGCTCTGACTGAGGCTCACCCTTTTTGGTGCTCTTTCTCTGACAATCCTTCCCATCATCATCTTCGTCACCTACTTCCTCGTCTCATATAAGCATTTTCATCATCTGTTAGTATGTTGCGTTTCCTTCCAAGGTCCTTTTCTCGCTTCCTATAATTTCTCTTGGCTGATTCTGATTCAGTCGACGGGGTGTGCATGGCGACTCAATCCACGGCTCCTGTGATTTCGGCCGACGCAAACGCGGGTGTGATTCCTCTGGATTTTCTCAAATTTCGCATTATTGTTTTATTTTGGTTCATTTGGTTTTTGTTTGGACTTCGTTTATTAAGATGCAATTTCACACTAATATTTATCGTAAATTTTTGTTTAAACAATAGTTGAAGCAAGCTCATTGAAATTGGCTTCTCTTGCCTCTCTTTTATGGTTAGCGAAGTTGTAAATTTATATGTGCTAAAATCTGGAGAATATATTCTACCTAGCAGAGTCGAGTTCAAGCTTTATCCCTAAATTAAACATATGTTTGAAAATATAGTACTGCAGCAATATATACTTTAGCTATTCAATGTGATGCAAATATTAATCTTCGAGTAGAGCTTCTTCTAGATGTTGGCGTGATTAGTTGTTTAGGGAATTAAGAGACTGAGGAGGTGTGCCGCTCATTTGTTGATGCCATCACCGAGACCGACGATGTTGCATGTTTCTACGAGTAAATTCGTTAAACTTATAATATTTTAGTATTTTGCTTCAGCAGCTACGGCGCCTGCACAACCAAATAATGATGATCAGCAGGATGCGGGAGCGGATCTTACGAAACAGACTACGACATCTGTGTTTGTCAATTCAGAACCAATGCGAGAGGAGCAAGTGCAAAATGCTGTGAAGTTCCTTTCGCACCCAAAAGTGAAAGGGTCTCCAGTCATCTATAGAAGATCATTTCTTGAGAAGAAGGGTCTTACAAAAGAAGAGATAGACGAAGCATTTAGACGTGTCCCTGTAAGCCAGTTGAAAACTTAAAAACCATATCATGCTTATATTACCTCCTTAACCATGCTAGCATAATTCCATGTAAAGCACTTTTTATGCCTTCATTTTAAGTATGGCTTGTCTTGTTATCTTTGTCTGATCTTTGCTTGGGTGGTTTCTATTCACAGGACGCACCTCCAAGTACACAGACATCTAGTGCAACTCAAGGTAATAAATGAAAGTGTTGAAGTTAGCCTTTCCATGTCTTAGAGTTCCTATAACAGACGTGCTGATAATGAGCAGAGGGGCAGGTGAAATCACCATCGAACATTCAACCACAGGCTTCAACACAAACTTTGCAGCCTACGGCTACTGCTCCTTCTGGCATTGTTTCTTCAGTGGGTGCTCTGACTCGGTCTAGATTTCACTGGTCCCATGCTGTTCTTGCTGTAGGGTTTTTGGCTATATCAGGTGCTGGAACAGCCGTGATAATTAAGGTACCCATCTTATCCTCCAACAGCTAGAGATTTTAGTGAGTATCCTTGTATCTTCTCCCACCATCAATTTTATAAAGTTTTTTAATGTTCTTACACCCTACTTGAAGTTTTGCTTGGCTGTGTTCATGAGATTATATATAGCCCATTATATCGTGAGCTCTTTGTACAGCATAATGACATGTTCCATGTTGCAGAATGCTGTTGTTCCTAGACTAAAATCTTGGATACGCAAGGTTGTATTGGAAGAAGATGATCTTGTGAAAAAAATTGACTCAAGACCTAGTTTGGCAGAAGAAGCAGCAGCTGCTGCAATAGCCGCAGCAGCTGCAGCAACTGATGTGGCAAAAGCAAGCCAGGAAATGATGCATTCAAAAAGCGAAGGTGAATGGTTATGGACTTTTAGCCTAATGTTCAATAGATACTGCATTTATATCCCCCTAGTGTTACTTGAACTGTTAGCTAATGAGTTATAGATCATGGCTGGACCTTGTTTATGCTTGAGCAGAGAGACAAAAATTTGAGCAAGTTGTCAACTTGTTGGATGCACAAATACGGGAAATGAAGTCGATGACTAATGCCATACAAAGATTGGAAGGTACTGCAAAGTAGCTTTGCAATAAACAAGTTTATTGTTGAGGCTTCATATGCTTGAAGACACTTAGCATCCTTTAAGCTTTCAATACCCATATAACAAGCATTTCATGATGCATATTCACTAGCCGCTTTTTTAAAACCTAAGTTGGACGCAAAACTGTGTAATACGAATCAAGAATCCACAATGAGCAGGAAACATATTTTGTCAAATCCAAGCCCTGCCCATAAAAATCTCTGCAAAAGAAACACTCCGCATGTTGGTGGAAATCTATTTCAGAAAATTAAACCAATATTTTAAATGTGAAACTCATACTCATGACTCTAATCAACAAAAATGGTGGAAGAACAATACAATAGCCTTCTATCAATAAAAATAACGCCTATTCTAGAACTGAATCCTAATCGGGTACAAAATGTAGCAACAGAATAAAAAATTCAAAGCCAATTGGATATTTAGCGACTCCATGATATCTGATCAGATTGCCCATGAATGAAGATAAGGATATTCTGTGAATTTGTTGAGAATGGATTGAGGAAGAAGGCCATTCTACAATTAGTTAAAGGAAGTTTAGAATCTGTTTTTAAAGCAACTAAAGGACAAAACAGTAACTCTACAATTACTTGAAACTTTCTACATTAAAAGTGGTCATTCTTACATATAAAAAATACAATGGTCATTCTTGTATGTAAAACCTTAAAAACTATACACTACAATTTCTATCTGGAAAATATGTGTTGCATGTGGTTCTTCAAGTTTGGGTTAGCCCTCCCAAGAGATATTATAAACTGAATGTGGAGGGAGCGACCAATATGGGTGGATGTGGGGCTGGGTGCCTTATTAGGATCAATTTTACAGTGTGTTTAGTGCTTTCTTGAAGCATTTTGAGGATTCCTTTTCAGCTTTGATTTCTGTGGCCTTAGCTTCACATGAATGATTATTGCTAGAGTTGGACTTGAACCTTGCCGTCTCTATTATCCGTAGCTGCCAATATATTGGTGACGTTTAGCCTTTCAATTGATGATCTTGTAGCTTGAAGGCTTTCTCCTTCTATTATTATGGATTATATAGTTGTTGAGTCTATTTAGCTTTTTGCTTGTTAAATAAAAGATATGATATGATATGACGAGTCTGTAAAACTTGTGCTGCATGTAGAAATGAAATAAACTCATTCTCTACAACTCTTTATAGTCTCAACTCTACAGTATATATGTAATCAATGACCCTTGAAATTATATATGCATTATAGTGTTAAAATGAATTTTACTAAAAAATTATTTTGTTTATTAAATATTTTAGTGTGATGCCGTTATGGTACAAAACGAATATATAGCTTAGTATATATAAACGTCTTTTAATAAACATCATGTTTGAACGAATGATTGACCTTAAGACGGATAAAAAAATCTCTTTAGCTAAGATTAATTAAAAAATATTAATAAAAAAATTGTAGAAGAAGAATGGAATAAATGTGTTGTTAGAACGCTACATATATTTAAGTGTCTTTCAGGATCTGTGTACTTATTGAATACAACCATCACATCATTAAGCTCCTGCTCCTTAAATGCTTTCTATTAGATGATATTGTTTGAATTGAGAGGCCATATTTGCAAAAGATGTCTAATAGCTATGTGGGGCATCACATCCTTTAGATCCCACTCCTTCGACTATTGTAGAATTTCCTAACTTTATTCCTCATTATCAGGACAATCCAATACCCCGGGAAGAACATTTGCTGTCAATCAAGAAGATTTGAGACCCAGTGTCACAACGTCTAAGGTGAGCTGGAAGTGGGTATAGACTGAGAAACAGTTTTGCTCTTAAAAAGGGTACATGGAGCATGTACTCTTTGATCTGCATTTGACTTATCCTAATTTTTAGCTCTCACTTAATTAAATGTTCTGCAGCAGCTTTATGCAAATGGCAAAGCGGACTATGACTTACAAGCAGGTGTTCTCACTAATTAAATGCTAAGTGGTGTTACGAATCTTTCCAACTTTAGAATGTTCATGCCATAAATAAATTCTATTGTGCAGTGGGATCTTCCTCACCACCCACATCTGTGGAACCTTCGATGGCACTTCACCCCAAGTCATATATGGAGGTCAGTAATCTTGGTGATCTTTTCATAGCTTAGAAACATTTCTTTAAACAGAGGAGGAGTTGAGTAACCATAAATCTTTGTAATCTTTAGGTTTGTTCAGATGGATTCATTAGTTTTCATTATTTGGTTGCAGATCATGGCTATGGTGCAAAGAGGAGAGAAGCCTTCTAATATCAGAGTATATCATTCTTAGTTTTTAGTTTATTGTCAGTTATTATGTACTTGACTAGCTGTAATTTTTGTGATCGTGGTGAATATGCAGGAGATCAGCGATTTACCTCCAAACCCAAATCAGCAACCATCAAATCCTCGTGCAGCTCCTAGAGTTAAGGTTTGGATATGTTTTACTCTACACGACACACTCTTCCATTGATTTTTTTATTTGATCTGACACTTATGGTAACTGTCATACTGTATATATAAAACTGAGTTTAAAACTGACTAATCACACTGGAAATTTCGATATTGAGCTTATCATGGATTCATACACTTTATGTACGTCACCTAGCTGGTTCAGTTAATTTAGTTTGGGCTTTCAGTGTCTAAAAAGAGAATCACATAAGGTAGGTCGGGACTCGCTTTGCTTGCTTCCTAGTCAAATATGCCTTCTCTGTCTGACTTTAATATGAATGGTAAAAGAAGAAAATAAAGAAAAAAGAAACTTCCTGCGAACCACGTAACCTAATCAATGCGCCTATTCCCCCTAAATCAAGACAAAAAGGATTCCACGGCTCAATGGACTTTTTGGCCCAAAAGGGACCTCGCTCAATCAGAAAATAAAAGTAAATTTTCAATCAACTGATGAATGCCGGCAATCCAATCCACTTTCAATCGCAAATTATGTAGTATGTCCTCTATTAAAATATAGTAGTGTAAGTAACTATTTGTTTCTTTCATTTCTTACTAGATTTGAAACAATATGTAAAATTGGAGCTGTTTGAGGGGACAAGTTTTCACTACCTATAAAAGATTATTTGTCTAATTTACGGGATTAAAAAAATCAATTGGGTGATATTATCCACTATTAACCAAAGAATATGACGATTTATTGACATCCTGACCAAATTATACTAATCCTCTCTTTATTTCGGATGTAGCCTTGGGAGGTTGAACAGTTCCAGAGTAACTCAGGATCATTTGTTCAGTCTCAAGTAAGTGGAGAAGGCTTGAACACAACAGTACAAGACAACGGGGTGACCTATCAGATGAATGGCGAGAGTTCAGTGCCTTGGTGGCAGCGTAAAAATGTCAGGGTCACAGAGGTTGATAATGAAGATGAACTGAAGGCAGGCTCCAATGGTGGCCGCACCACTGAGCAGTCAGTTAATCGTGCGTGGGTTCCGCCCCAGCCACCCCCAGTAGCATTACCAGAAGCGGCTGAAGCCATCCGGCGGCCAAAACCATCTGTTCAGAAAGAACAGTTGGCTAATGAACAGTCAGTAACACATGCAGACGTAACTGACGAGTTGCAACGGATCACAAAAATATCTGAGTCTGGTGGACCAGTAGATAATAGTGGCGGAAATTCCGGAATAAGCTTGAATGAGATAGAAGAATTACAATAAAACAGTTTTTCAATGGATTCCTATAATCAGTGAGAAGTAAGGTATGATGCTTAGTTGTCAATTTCATTCCGTTTCGGCCGAAATGGCCGAAACATTTCGGTTCCGGCGAGGAACCGAAACGAAGTAGGGGTTGTAATTTTTCGTTCAGAATTTCGGTCTGTTTCGGCCGAAATCCTCCTATGAATTTATGTTGTTTTAATTGAATTTATTCTCAACGTGTTTCTTTTGTAGAGGTATGGTGAAATCAGTTTAGTGGAGATACTTATGAATTATAAAATTTAATGAAGATGATGATAATGAAACTCAAGCAAATTAATTTGTGATGTTGAACATTTGTGTATTTCATGATTATAATGTTATTTGATATAATATTTTTGTTGAATTTTAATGTCATTAATATGATGTTTTGTTGAATTTTAATAGTAATTACATATGGTCTATTGATTTAATTTTTTTCTTAGTTATATTATATATAATAAATTTTATAACATTATTTTAGATGATTCAAATTCTTTTTCGAAACGGTCTACCACAACACCGAAATATCTGAGACGTTTCATATTTTCAAAAAATCAAAACGGAATTGACTATGTGATAGTCATCAACCATTTTCTGGACTTGGCATTTTATTGTATGTACTTGGCATCCTGACCTATTATTCAACAAAATAATAAGTTGTTCCACATCAAGTTTATAAAGCCTGGTGATGTAAAATTTGTGGCATGTTATTGTCGTTCTTGGCTAGTTTATTTACTGGGCAGGTAGCAACGCCCCCATTTCCATAGTTGTAAGGTTACAACAACTTGGTATGATAAGTGGATGAAAATTGTGAAGTTTCTACCAGACAAATGCTTAACATGTGAAGCATGTGTAGCCAGTGTGGGTAACCAACCCAATGTCATGTTTTACATGGGGCTAGTAGAGCTTTTCATATGAAGAAAGTGCCAATTTCTTGGTAGAGATTGTGATTACTTGAATAATAGCTGCAGTCTCCATTATTGTTACCTCTCCCTCCTCTTGGTATTGCCTTATGCTGTTTGAATGTGAGAAATTCGGATTCAATCAAGAGTGAAGCTTGATTAAATTGGAAAAGTTTAGTTAGAAAAAGGCAACTAGCTACTAGAGAGACTAGCAGCTAGATAAATATTATTAAATAATAATAAAAAGAAACAAATAAGAATTCAGAATAGGAAGAAACATCACAAATGGTGACTCAACCAGTAAAAAGTTAAAGAAATAGTAACATGTCAACCCCCCCCCCCCCCNCCCCCCCCCCCCGTTGGTTAGCCTCGTTAAAAAAGTTAAAATTTATTATATATAATATAACTAAGAAATTACTGATTGGGTATTAGAGATTGACATGAACTACTATAGTGCCCCGTGACACTACAATAGTGGGGGTGCAACAATGTAGTGTCACACAACACTACAATGTTGCTGTGACACACAGTGTCGTGAGGCATTGTGCTACCTCACGGCAGACTGCAGTGCCGTGTGGCACTGTAGTTGTGCAAAATTATAGTGAGTCCCACTGCAATTTACAATTTTACAACTAAATATTATTTCAGTTTATCCCTAAAAAATCTAACACGCAATTATCCAGAAAATATATAGATGTTATTCCAATGGCTTTAGTTGATGAATTAGTTCATCAGTTCATAAAAAAAATCGAATTGAGAATACAGTTAGTATGAAAGTGATTTTTCTCTGTGATTAATAGTTAATCAAAACTCTAAAAGAATATTCATCGCGTTCTTTTAGAGAATTATATCACTAAAGTCATTCTCAGTAATTCTCAATATTTCATGTGTTGAGTACATTTAGAGAAAAAAAGTGTCTTGTAATATTCTATGTACCCACATAAATCCTAATGCGTTGATGATTGACTTGAAAGATCTTGGTGTGGATCTCGGAATCTACTAATCGTTGGAAAGGTTTCATGGGACGGAGGATCGATCGGTTTTGTAAGAACGCTTGATATACACTACAAGAGATATATGATTCCTAAACTTGTATATTGTAGATTTAATGTATAAATTTATAATGGATCCTGATTGTTTGAAAAAAAGTTTTCAATAATTTTTTTTATTTGGTTATCGTGACGTTGCGCAAGTTTTGTTTTATTAAAAGATTCAATTTTTATTAAAAATTTAATTTTTAAACGGCCTCGAGCCACACGCTTCTGCCACGCAAGCGCCGCGATAACTATTAAATGGTATTAGAGCGGTCTTCATATATTTATATGTTAAATATTGTGCGTGTTTTCTTGCATTATTCATATAATATGAGATACGTATGAATGAATGGATGGTTATATTTTTTGAATGACGGAAACTAATGGATCGTTAATTATATGGTGATTATTGAGATAGACTTTGTTCTTTTAATTTTCTCTTAGATCTTGTTTAACCGTTTTGGGCGTAGGAACTTTTATAATTTTATTTTGAATATTTATTGTAATTATTCCAATCACGAGAAGACGAAGAAAAAGAAAAGAAATAGGAATTCTTGTAGAATTCCGACCCCAACACCGGAAATTAGATTCGCGGCGATGGCGCCATCGATTAAAGCTAACCGGCAATGTCGTTGGAATTTACCGTTCTGGCGACGTAACCGAAAAATCGGCATCGGCGGCGGTGATGGTGGTCGGTGGCAACTGTTGTCACATTTAGGTAAGTTTCCCACAAAATTTGATACCAACCAACCCTATCATTGTAAAGTTTTATGATAACCCTAAGTCTATCAATTATCCGTTTAAATTTTAAAATTAATGTTATTTTAAAATTAATTTTTAATTTTTAATTTTATGAAATTAAAAATTAATACGTAGATTGAGTTTGACCTAAGTTTGAGCAAATCAAATAAAGTGTTTATTTGACTAAGTCAAAGTCAGCTATATTTTAAAAGGGATAATTATAGAAATTAATTTTAATTAAAAAAAATAGTTTTCCTACTTAAATAGGATTTTGTTCAAAATTTGAAGATTATGAAGATGAAAATCAGGAGAAGAATGTACTATTTGAAAAATATATATTCTTGAAGTCCGCTTTGTAATATTATTTCTTTATTTCAAGGATTGTAACTTAAAAATACTAAATAATCACTCGGTCCATTATTATTTTATTTAATTGTTAAATAATTATTTTAATTATTATGTTTGATAACATGTCCATGCATTAATCGATCACATGCCATACATGAAAATCTCACATATTTTTATTTGATCATGCATCTCATCTGTAGGAATATGATTTATTAGGATTGTCCTAATATGTTTATATGTATTGTTTTATGAAATCAATTGCATGTAAACTGCTAGGTTTTAATTAGTTAAAACTTGATAATCAACCACACTAAGGACTATAGTAACATTTAGGATAATCGACTTTAATAAAATGATTTTATTAAAGTTTGATAAATATAATTAATTAGTTAATTTAAATTCACCTAATTATGATTTAGGCGCTTTAGAAGGTTAACTGATTATTAAATATTCATAGGGTTATTATTTTAACCAGTGATTAATTTAGAATTAATTGATTAGTTAAAATGGAAACACATAATCTAAAAATAGTGAGTAGGAGAAGGTTAACATATCAATGTAACCTTTGATCTCCATCATTAGTACAACACCGTGAGGTGAATTAAGGGCCTTGAGATGGCTTTGTTTTCATCCTCATAAGGAAGGTTTCGAGCTGTACCAATATCAATGTTGGATTTCTTAAGAAGATAGTAGGAAGTGATGTAGTTTAGGTTCGACTTCTTAAGAAGATAAGAGGAAGTTATGTAGTATAGTTTAGAGCGACCTAAGGCGGCATATTCTAAATGAAGTCATAGAATTTGAAATGATGGGTTACACTCATAAAGTCACAATTAAGCTTTCATGTGGATTCTTGTGACTTGACTAAACAAGTGATACCTTATTGTTAAAAGAAAAAAATATGAGATATTATAAGTTTTAGTTAATAAGGATGAGAATATCTCATATACAGTCTGAGGTTAACTTGATTGACCCTAAGACAATACATTAATTGTTGGGACTATTTTATCGTGATTAGGTTTGTTAAATTTGTTTGTTTATTATGTTGCATTCATGCATCATGTTTTCTTTTTTATTCTAGATATTTATAAATTATATAGAATCTTGTATGTGTTAAATTCTAGTTATCATTATCATGTCTACCATGGGAAGCCATGTTACTGCTTTACTCGTTCTTGAGAAATTGAATGGTGATAATTTCATACGTTGGAAATCAAATATGAACTTAATGCTGATTTTTTAGAACCATAAGTTCGTTCTTACTGAGAAATGTCCTAAGGAGCCCGCTGTTAATGCCCCTCAGAATGATAGGGACAAATATGATGCTTGGATCATATCAAACAATAAGGCGAAGTGCTACATGCTTGTGAGCATGAATGATGTTCTAAGAACCAAACATGAAAGCATGGAGACTGCCTATGAGATTATGCAACCTCTACAGGTGATGTTTGGGCAGCAGTCTGATCAAAGTTATCATGAGGCCACTAGGAGTTATATGACGACTAAGATGAGAAATGGTGCTTCTGTGCAAGAACATATTTTGAACATGATCAACATAATACACGAGGCAGAAGTACATGTGGTGAGCGTTAATGAGCGGACTCAAGTTATCATTATACTTGAGTCACTCACACAAGCTTTTTATGCGTTCACGACCAACTATGTTATGAACAAGTTGCAATTCAACATGACCCAATTGTTAATGAACTGCAGACTTTTGAGTCACTCAATCTTAAAATGATCAAATAAGGTGAGATAAATGTTGTTGAGCAAAATCATTCTTCCAATATTGTTAAGAACAAGAAAAGGAAGAAGAACAATGGTAAGGACTAGAGTAAGAACAAAAGAAGAAAGAAAGCCAAGACATCGTCGAAAGTCAAGAAGAACAAGAACGACAACAAGAAGGGAAAATGTTTCCCTGTGGAGTTGATGGTCAATGGAAGAGAAACTGTAAGTCTGTAACAAGTATCTCTCCGAGCTGAAAAAGAAAGGTAAATATGAATTACTTGTACTTGAAGCTTGCTTAGTGAAATATGATTTTTCATTCTGGATATTTGATTCAGGAGTCACTAACCATGTATGTTCTTCTTTGTAAATGCTTGATTCGTCAATGGATCTAGCTGATGGCGAGGTCATTTTGAGAGTTGGCAGTGGTGCGCTCGCTTCAACTAAAGCATTAAAGACAGTCCGTCTACTTTTTGGATATGATTATTTAGTTTTGAACAATGTTTATTATATTCCTAAGTTTTTGAGAAATTTGATTTCTCTTTCATTTTTTTAAGAACAGGTACTCGAAGTTTCTTTTATTAATAAAGAGTTAATTATTTCTAAGAATGGATTCGATATTTGTTATGCTAAAGTTATAAACGGACTCTATATGCTTAAATTGACTGAATGCGCGTTAAATAGTTATGAATTATTTAAAGTAGCAAAACTTAAAAATAACAAACGATAAAGATTTTCTCATGATGATGATGATAACACATATCTTTGGCATCTTAGGTTATGATATATTAATCTAGATAGATTAAACAGGTTAACAAAGCATAGTGCTTTGAGAGAACTAAAAGTTAGAACTCTTTCTATTTGTGAATCATATCTAGAGGGTATAATGACCAAGATACATTTCTCTAGAAAGGGCGAAAAAGCCAAGAAACCAGTTGAGCTAGTGCATACTGATGTTTTTGGATTGATCAATGTACAAGCTAGAGGTGGGTATGAGTATTTCATCACTTTCATTGACGATTACTCAAGATATGGTTATACTTACCTAATTCAAAGAATTTGTGAAACTTTTGGAAAGTTTAAAGACTTAAAAGCTGAAGCTGGAAAGCAATTAGATAAATCATTGAAAACCCTTCGATCAGATCGAGGTGGTGAATACTTGAATTTATTGATTACTTGTTAGTGTATGGAATTCTATCCCTACTCACAGCACCTGAAACACCACAACAAAATGGTATTTCAGAAAGAGAAACCGTACCTTATTGGATATGGTTAGGTTGATGTTAAGCCACCCATCACAACCACTTACATTTGGGGATATGCATTACACACAGCTAAATACATTTTGAATGTAGCGCCTTCTAAATCTGTAAGTAAAACATCTTTAGAGTTAAGCAATGGCTACAAACCCAGTTTGCATCATTTCCGTATATGGGGGTGTCCAGCTCACGTTCTTGGATCGAAGACTGTATAGTTAGACGCAAGGTCTGAAGTATGCATATTCGTTGGCTATGCTCTAGAGACTAGATGTGGATACTTTTATAGTCATAGGGATCAAAATGTGTTTGTATCGACAAATGTCGCTTTCCTTTAACACGACCATATGGAAAATTACAAACCCCGAAGCAAAGTAGTTCTCAAGGAATTAGTGACTGATGAGATCATACCACCTTCAATTTTCTTTGATAAATGACAAACTAGAGAAATCACAGTTCCCGCAAAGGAAACCCTGGTGCAACGTCATAGTGGGAGGGTTGTGAGACAACCAGTTCGCTACGAACTAGAGGCATATGTCCTAGTGTCAGACACTGATAAGGACGATCCAAGCAATGAATGATCTTGAAAAGGAGAAATGGCAAGATGCCATGAACAAAGAAAATGGAATCTATGTATTTCAATTCCATCTGGGAACTTGTAGATCCACCTGAAGATATCATACCCATTGGATGTAAATGGATCTTCAAAAATAAAAGAGATGCGGATGGGAAAGTAGAGACTTTCAAGGTACGGTTAGTAGCCAAGGACTACAGACAAAGGGAAGGAGTCGATTATGAAGAAACATTCTCCCCTGTGGCCATACTAAAATCCATTCACATCATTTTGTCCATAGCCGCTAGTTTTGACTATGAGATATGGAAAATGGACGTCAATACAGTTTTTCTGAATGACTCTCTTAAAGAAAACATCTATATGATGCAACCAGAAGGATTCGTAAAAATGAGGCACGAAATATGCAAGTTGCTTAAATCCATTTATGGATTAAAAGCAAGCATCTAGATCTTAGAATCTTACATTTGATGAGATTATAAAGTCATATGGCTTAAAGAAAAATATTGACGAAGCCTGTGTTTATAAATACATCAAAGATAAGATAATGATTTTCTTAGTTCTTTATGTTGATGATATTCTACTCATTGGAAATGATGTATAAACTCTATCAAAGGTAAAGAAGTAGTTAGCTGAGAAATTTTAAATGAAATATTTAGGAGAAACGAGTTATGTTCTGGGCATCCGAATCCTAAGGGACAGAAAGAACAAGCTCTTGTCCATTTCTCAGGCATCTTATATTAATAAGGTGTTGGAGAAATTCTCTATGGAGAATTCCAAGAAGGGTCAATTACCGACCAGACATGGAATTTTCCTCTCCAATGAATAATGTCCTAAGACACCTCAGGAGGAAGAGGATATGAGAAAGGTTTCTTATGCTTCAGCAGTTGGAAGTCTCATGTACGACATGTTGTGTACAAGACCGAACATCTGTTATACAGTAGAAATTGTCAGTCGTTATCAATCGAATCCAGATTAGGAACACTGGATTGCAGTATAGCATATTCTCAACTATCTTAGGAGAATGAGAAACTATATGCTTGTTTATTTAGGTGGAGACTTGAATCCCACTGGATATATTGATTCTGAATTTCAATCAGGAAAAGACAGTCAAAAGTCAACATCTGGATCAGTATTCACCATAGGTGGATGAGCTGTAGTCTGGAGAAGTATTAAACAATCTAACATTGCAGCTTCCAATATGGAAACCGAATATATAGCAGTTTGTGAAGCTGCGAAAGAAGCGGTATGACTCAGAACGTTCTATATTGATCTACAAGTAGTTCCTAATATGGACAAGTCACTGATATTGTACAATGACAACAGTGGGGTGGTAGCAAACTTCAAGGAACCGAGGAGTCACAAGAGGGGCAAGCACATAAAGAGAAAATATAGCGTTGGAACATAACCTGACTGATCATTTTACAAAGACACTTCCTGCAAAGTCATTTGAGGGTCACGTGCGTAACATGAAATTGAGAGAAATGCCACATTTTCTTTAGGACAAGTGGGAGATTGTTGGGGGTTATGTCCTCAAAGCATGTGTATTGACATTTTGATATAAAATTTAATGAGTATTACATTTTTCTTATAATTATTCTTTTAAATTATTGTTGAATATTTTATATAAATATTTAAAATTCTATATTCATTAATGAGACTATGATCTTGTATTAGTACACGATGATTAAGATCATATATAATGAATAAAATTATCAGTAACATATTAAAGTGTGAAATCTTTAATGAATGGTTGCTAGTACAGTTTACTAAGCATTATGAATGCGTGTGATCTAGATCTGGATCATTAATGTGTATAGACATCTTAGTCAATGTACTTTATATGATGAGATTATACATGACTGGACCGATGTGAATTAATATATTGTCGATCATTTTTTTAATTATCGAGAAGTGAGACATAATATCTAATTTATGAAATTAGATAATTAAATTATTAGTAGATAATAATTTGAATCAACTAAATCTGTTATTCGTGAAATAAGAGATAAGTTAGTTGATAGGGATAATCGGATATGTTAATTTGAATTAACTGATATCTAGATATTTATCTAATTAAAATAAATATTCAATTCACAGTAATTGTCACGTGTCAATCACTCATTGGATATCAAAGATTGACATGGACTACTGTAGTGTCATGTGACACTACAGTAGTGGGGGTGCAACATTGCAGTGCCACACGACACTACAGTGCTACCTCACGACACACTACAGTAGTGGCGGTGCAATACTACAGTACTACCTCATGGCACACTGCAGTGCCGCGTGGCACTGCAATTGTGCACAATTACAATTGGTCCCACTATAATTGGTAATTTTATAATTAAATATTATTTCAGTTTATCCCTGAAAAGTCTGATATGCCATTATCTTGAAAATATATACATATTATTCTGATGAGCTTAGTTTATGAATTAGTTCATAAGTTCATAAAAAATCAAATTGAGAACACAGTTGGTATGAGAGTGATTTTTTCTGTGATTAATAGTTAACGAAAACTATGAAAGAATAATCATCGCGTTCTTTTAGAGAATCGTCAGTCATTTTCAGTAAATCTCTAGATCTCATGTGTTGAGTACATCTAGAGACAGAAAAAATATCTTGTAATATTCTATGTGCCCATACACGTCCTAGTGAGTTGAGGATCGACTTGGAAGATCTTGGTGTGGATCTTAGAGTGTTCTGACCGTTGGAACAGTTTCATGGGACGGATGATCGATAAGTTTGCAAGGACGTTTGATATAGACTATAAGAGGCATATGATTTCTTCCCTTGTATATTGTAGATTTAATGTATAAATATATAATGGATCCTGATTAATCGAAAAAGAATTTTCAATAAAAAGTTTTTTTATTTGGTTATCGTGGCGTTGCACAAGTTTTATTTTATTAAAAGATTCGATATTTATTAAAATTTTAATTTTTAAATGACCTCGACCACACGTTTCCGCTGCGCACGCGCTGCGACAACTAACATGAACATCGAGACCAAGCACCCTTAAAAGACCAAGGAACATCAAGTGAATGAGAGATAAAAAGAGAAGCCACGCAAGTCGAGTCGCTCTCCAACCAAATAGAAGCCCAGTTTTTCTGATAAGCATAATTTATCCCTGAATAACAGCACATAGCTCAGCCTCAAAAGTAAATCACGATACTAAAGGTAAGACGAAACCACCTTAAAAACCCACGATGATTGCAGAAAGATCCACCACAGCCACCATGACTCGGACATCCAAGAGCCGCAATATTAGTATTCACCTTGATCCAACCCGGAGGAGGAGGAAGTCAATAAACAGGAATAATCTTAGGAGCCTTTGGAGGAATTCCTTTAATACCAAGAGAATGAAGAACAGTAAGGTCAATGATGGAGTTGTACATAATACCTCTTTGTAATCTATTAGCATCACATATAGCAGTCCAAACAAAAGATAAAAAGATCGACCGATCGAGATTAAATCATCTTCAAATATGGATCTATTACAGGCATGCCAAATAGCAGAGACACCTGCCACAATACCAGCACTCCAAATGTTAAAAAGTTGGTCACTCATGGAGAGAGAAATAACCTTTCTAAAAAATTTATAAAATCAAAAGAAATATCCAACTGTCTCTGGAATTTGATCGAAACACTAGTCCAAATTGCAGAAGCATAAGGACGAAGAAGAAAAATATGATCCACCGACTCAACATCTAATTTACATAAAGAATAAAATGGCACTAAAGTGATCCATCTGGATTGAAGAAGGTAACCTATTAAGAAGAGCCCACCAAATAACTGTTGAGAGAGAGGGAGTGATATATGAAGATCGAATATGAGCAGCCTAGAGAGGCTTTTCTTGGAAATCATTAAAATGTAGATAAACCTACTTAGTAGTTACATTACCCAAGGCAGAAGGAATCCAATCTAGAGTGTTCGAAATATCGACAACCATCACAATAGTTGAAATGAGATGAGCCACAATTGGAAATTTATTACAGAATTCGATAGGAAGATGCCAAACACCATAAGAAGTTAGAAGATCAGAAACAAGCAAATTTAAATTACATCTCTCTATAGGGATTTGCAGAATATCAACCAACAAGATATCCAACCAATTATCTTGCAAATTTTTTAATCTTGAGTGTGTACAAATAATCCATTTGCATTCAGAAAGAAGAGTGAGATAATCTGAACGAAAATTAGATCAAATAGAGGAAGAAATATAATAACATCGACCACGAATTAAAGAGAAGAGTATCTTGAATGAATGTACACATAAACAAAAAGATAAGAAGTTATAAGCTTCCATGTGAGCTTTCTCAACAAGGCACGATTCATAGTACTCAAGTTTTTAATTCCAAGACCTCTTAGAGAAGTTGGATGACAATAATTATGCCAAGCCACAGTCACAGATTTGCAATGATCCACCTAGCTCGTCCAAATAAAGTTACAAATAGCCTGATTTAATTTCTTCAATAAACCCACAAGCCATTTATAGACCATGAAAGAGTGAAGGAACATATAGTGAATTAGAGAGTTAACTAAACAAACATGACCATCAAGAGAAAGAGTCTTTCCCATCTAAGAATACATCATGACCATAATAGGATCTGCAATACTCTGAAGGCGAGAGGTTTTAGGAGAACCAACAAAAAGAAGAACACCCAAATAAGTAAAAGGAAGAGAGCCCCTACTATTGCCAATTAGAGACAACAGAGCTTATTGTCTTTTTGTACAGATTGCCTAACAAAATAAATGAAAGACTTCTCCTAATTAACCTATTGACCTGAGAGATTACCAAAAAGAGTGAAAAGCGTCCGCAACTTTATTTCAATTGGCCCTAGTACCTTTATAAAAAAGCAGGACATCATCAGCATATAGGAGGTGAGTAGGAGCAACATTTTTCCTCGAAGAAGAGATGGGTTGGAGGTCATCATTGTTCGTCATGTGAATCAAGTAACGACTAAGAAAATTTTCAGCAGTACTGAAATAGGAGATAAAGGATCTCACTGACTAAAACCTTTTGAACAGCTAAAATAACCTTTTGGACTGCTATTAATCAAAATTTAAATATGAGCAGAGGATAAGATATTTGAAATCCAAGAGCAAAAGGTATTAGAGAAATCGTAGGCAGAAAGGACCCGAATAATGAAAGACCATCGCATAGAATCAAAAGCTTTCCTGGTGTCAGTTTCATAGCAACATTACCACCATAAACACTTTTTATTGAGACTGTTGACATAATTGGAAGCAACCACAATGCAATCCTCAATATGTCGGCCTTGAATAAAACTAAATTGACTTGGAGAAACAATTCTGCTAGATATACTTGCAAGCATCTTAGAAATAACTTCGTAATAACTTTGTAAATGAAGTTGTCGAGAACAATAAGACGAAATTAATCAATCTTCGAGCATTAGGGACTTTTGAACCAAAATCATAAAATTTAAGTTTAAGCCAGGCATAATGTGACCGAATATGAAAATGAAGTGAATAGCTTTAATCATGTCATTACCAATGATATCCCAACAAGCGTGGAAAAATGAGCCAGTAAAACCGTCAGAACCGGGAGCAACTATTAGGGTCAAGAGCATAAACTACATTTTTAACTTCATCAGCATCTGGAAGGGCAGTAAGTTGGTTATCATCCTCTGCATATGAGAGAATGATATCATCAATAATTAGAAAATCATAAGGAATATTCAAATTTGGTTTAGAGAATAGATCAGTATAGTAACTAATAATGTGGCTTTTAATCACGGAAGTGTCAGAAGTAATCTGACCATTTATATTAAAGGAAGCGTTGGGCTTATGAGATTTACAAATTTTCAAAAATGTGTGATAGAAAGCAGTATTATGATCGTCATTCTGCAACTCACTTCTTCATAAAAAAGAGACTCGAGAAAACCATCAATAAAAATACGTTGTCGAATCCGTTGAAGATTAGAGAAGCTCTTCAAGTTGAGAATCTGAATCACCAAAAACATGAAATTTCTAGTCTTTTAAAGCCCATTTAAGTGATTTTAAGTTTTTCATGAAATCAAACATAGGATGAGTAGAGGAGCACGAAGCCAAACATGTCGCACCAATTTGGTAAATGATGGGTGAGTGAGCTACATAGATCTAAACCTAAAAGGACGAGGGCCAAAAGAAACTAAATGGTTCAGAGATAAAATAAGATGATTGTGATCATAATGATGCCTGGGAAAAGTAGTGCAAGTCACAAAATCTCAAAAGTCCAAATAAGTAGAGGAGCAAAAAGCTCTATCTAATCGACATTCAACAAAAGAGCCACGTCTCCGACTAACCCAAGTAAAAACAGAATCACAAGTGTCAATATCAATATAATTCATAAGAGTCAATGGCATTATGAAATTCTGTACAAGATTTTTCTAGAAGGACCGGTTTTCTCATGAGCTCCCATAATAGCATTAAAGTCTCTAATAAAAAATCACAGAAGGATAGTGGAAGAGTAAGATTGAAAAAAGCCTCCCAAAGGGAACGTCTACGTGCATAAAGAACGTGAGCATAAACAAAAGTAGCAGATTGGAGAGCACCGTTAATGGTAAAATCCAATGACATTTGTTGAGTATTGTTTGAGGTAATCTGAACATTATTGATGGCATCTGAAGAAAAAATACAAATAGAAGGTAAAGAAGTACTCCTATTTATTAAAAGCAACGTGGTGAAGTCTAAGAGATTTCCAGTATAAATCAACAATAGTAGAGAAAGCTACCATATGTCCAGCATGACAAACAAAATCTATACGATAGACAGAGGGATATAAAGTGCGCCGAGTATCACTATTTACAATGCCTCTACAATTCCAGTAAATTACTTTCATTTGGATTGAGGTTGAGCAGCCGTAGTAGTGGGTTTAGATCTAGGACGGGAAGAAGTATTTCATTTTCTTCCACGACCATGCCCTTTAAAAACAAGCCACTGTGTCATATCATGTTAAAAAATGAAGCTACCTTTTGCAATAGCAATAAGATCCTCTTGTGCCATGATTTGTCGAGAACAATTTTTAACCAGTTGATTGATAACATTAGCATGACTAATATGATGATTTTCAGTTTCAGTTAGAGGTTGGTCGACTGGAGGGTCATTCGGTATTCGCAGGTCAGTAGTAGCAATAGGACCATCTTGAGATGTAGAAGATGAATTCTTCTGAACTTCAATGATATTTTTTATTAAAATCCTCATCCTCAAGCAAGGGCATAGAAGAATGCAAACTTTCATTGTCTGAACCTGTGGGATCTTCATTGGCATTCCTTGGAGAATGGGCATTCTGATATCTTATTTGGTCACCTGTATCATCATGTTCCGCTGAATTTGGGTGACTTGATGAATTATCATGTTCCTTGTCTTGACCCGACATATTAGTTTTTGCCTGATAATTACGATTTATTGAGCGACCTCTAAAAGGAGGACGAGAATTATCCTTGTCTTTATGCCTGAGAGAGTGAAAATTACCAGCGTTATGTCCAAGAGAAGAGCAAACAATGTAAAAAGAAGGCATATTCTCGTACTCAAAGTAGACATAGAATTTCACGTCAAAATTTTCATTAAGAAGAGAGTCCGATGGAGTTTTTGAGAGATCCACATCAATCAATACACGTGCAAAGTGTACAAAATCCCTAGAAATCATCGATTGATCAAACTTGAACGGAAGGCTAATTGTACTTACAATGTCCATTAATATAGAGTAACGAGTTTTAACGAGATCGACCCATGACTCCAGACTAATTTTTTGTCTTCTTCATAGTGAAGAAGAATTTTGAAGAATCCTCTTCCTAAGGAGATGAGAAGCCATTGAGAGAGTTACCAAATGCTTTGGAGTTTTGAGCGAAGATCAGCAAGAAGCCAAGGCTTATCTCATTTGGCCAGAACAACGCAGACATCTAGATAGTATCAGCATAGTTGCAGGCGTTCTTCATAAGCTTTCTTGTTAACATGAATTAAAAATCAACCACTCCTTGATATTTGAGGTGAAGGATGTCCTGTAATAATCACAGAATCTACAATAACAACATAACTCTTAGAAGATGTCGAGCTTTGCTGATGTTCCTGGTTTGAGGAGGCAGGAAAATTACAGTTTCTTCAATCCAATACCCACAAAAGAGAAGACTAATGTCCAAACCAGGATAATTATAATACCAGAAGATTGAACAACTCATTGTTTGTGTTCATTATCAGATGTCTTGATGATAATACATACTATATGGTGTTCCATCTTCTTTTTTCTTCCTGGTTTTCCAAGTATCTTTTTGATCTCAGTTGTTCAAACCTTATGTAGTCTCTCTCATAGGAAAAAAATAGCATATTTTATTTTTATTCCACCAAATAGAACATGGACATATAAGTTGATACCATTACCGTCTATACTATAGTAATATATTAGATGTAAATCTATAAATAAGAACTAAATTGCATGTTAATTACATTGGACATATAAGTTGATATCATTACTGTCTATACTAAGAAATATAGCATACGTGAAACTATATAAAAAATAAATTGCGGGTTAATTACATTGATGTATCCCGAGCGATGATTCTGTGGCCCTTCTCACCACCAAGACAAAACTTAAACTAACCATCCTGCACTTTAATTATTATTTTTCGTTGCACCCGGTGTCCATCTTCTATCAGTGTGTGAATGGAAAAGGTTCAAACTAACCACATGAAGTTCAAGTGTGAACGTTTTGCGTCCAAAACATGAACGAAAATTAACATGGGGTACTATCAATAATAATTAAAGTGTGGGACGGTCAGTGTAAGTTTTAAAATTTTGGAATGCAAAGTAGACTTTGGGGTGCATCACTACAATTAAACCAATTAAAAATGACAATTTTCTAAAGACATGATGGTAAAGACATGATGGGGTTGCATGTAAGGAAAAAAAAACAATTTAGAAGCACCTGAATTTATCCCATATCAAAAGAACAATAGCTGAGCTTTGATTCCACATTCGTCCTTATTCGACTCTTCTTCCATTTCTACTAATTTAATTAATATAAAAACCCCAGCGTTTCCCTCACCACTCATATAATCTAAACACAGTAGCACGATGCTACTGCTATCCACAATATTTTTTTTTTCTAATTTTCTTTTCGAATAGGAGAACTTTTTTCCGTTGTGTTTCTCGCTGGTGATTGTGTTCTTCGTTTTCTGTGACTGAAGTAAAGCTTCGTTCTGTTTTTATTCATTTTTTTGCGATGGCTTTGAATTTACTGTGTCCGGCTGAAATCAAGGGCGTTTCATTCTTCGAGTCTTCCAAGTCTACGCACCTTCCCAACCTCTCAGGTTCCTCCGTTTATTTTATTTTCGTTCTATCTGCTTATGAATTTTCTGTTTGGTTCCCGAGAAATCGTTGGAATATTGAATGAGATATGGTTCGTTCAAGGCTAATTTTATTTTCTATGACGTTTTTCACTAACAATTTCTGATTGTAACATTTTTTTAAATGGTTAATTACGTGTTTAGAAATTTACAGTTTAGCTATTTTCTTGTTGCTCGGAACTTTCTAACTTGACTGCTTTACAATTCTTAGGTGGGTTTTCCTTGAAGAAGAAGGATTTCCGAGCATCACTTGGGAGAAGAATTCACTGTTCAGCACAGCCTCCACCTCCAGCTTGGCCCGGACGAGCTGTTGCAGACCCAGGTAGTAAGACACGGGAGGGTCCCAAGCCTATATCCATTGTTGGGTCTACTGGTTCCATTGGAACTCAGGTACGAGGATAAACCGTCTTCAACCGAGAGAAAACTATTTCTACAGTTTGAAGGTCCTTATCGATGAATTTCATATTATGTTTATAGTCTCTCAATTCAAACCCAATATTCACGAGAAACCTTTCACTCTGTTATTCTGAAAGAAGTGGGCCTCCATATGCTGACTCTCTCCATGAAAAAAGACTTGGTTTCTTCTCCATTGTTGAATTCTCACGTTACTCAATCTATCTTTCGATCTTTTCTTATAAGGAGCGTGCTTTCTATCAGTACTTGGTGTTGAACATATATTCGGTTGCTTAGAAATAGAATCTATTGTTTTACAGACATTGGACATTGTGGCCGAGAATCCAGATAAATTTAGGGTCGTGGCTCTGGCTGCTGGTTCTAATGTAACTCTCCTTGCAGATCAGGTATTTGTTGAATATATTATGTTCTATTACATTCAGGGTTTTAGATATTTCAGCTTAAATTTCAGATAATTGGAGATGCCTGCATATTATATAAACTTGGATCATTGGAAGAAAACAAAAAAAACTAGACTTCCTTGCAACCTAGTGTTTAGATCAGAGGGATTTACGCTCTTTTCATTTTCATGAGAAAGGGACTCACTAAAAGCATTGACTTTTATGCTTAAGTTTAAATTGATAAGGAAAATTTCTAGCTCAGTATTATTATTTTTATGATTTAGGTGAAAACATTCAAGCCGCAATTAGTTGCAGTTAGAAATGAGTCCTTAGTCAATGAACTGAAGGAGGCTTTGGCTGATCTTGATCAAAAGCCCGAAATTATCCCGGGCGAGCAAGGAGTCATTGAGGTTGTCTGATTTCTTACTTTACTTTGGCTAAAGTTTGGCATTACGTTACTTAAAAAAAGATCCCATTACATTGCTCAGAAAATACGTTTACATTTTGTTTTCAGGTCGCACGACACCCGGATGCAGTCACGGTAGTTACAGGAATAGTAGGTTGTGCAGGACTTAAGGTATATTACCTTCTTGAATCCTTAATACAAAAACTCTGGTTAGAACATTCTTTCCTGAACACAGGCAACCCCCTTCCTGATTTCATTTAATCCAGAAGATATAGGATTTTGTTGAGAAGGATTCATCTTCAACATCTTTTAGATGCTGAATTATATGCTTAAATAACTGTGTAAGGCCCTTCTACTGTTGCTGGATGTTATTAATTCGTCTTGGCCAATGAAATGATTTCAGTGAGTCACTTATTGATGAATTACAGAAACAAGGAAGCTGAAACTTTGTTTTTGTTCTTTCTCTATAGCCAACCGTGGCTGCAATAGAAGCTGGGAAAGATATAGCTTTGGCCAACAAAGAAACCCTTATTGCTGGTGGTCCTTTTGTCCTTCCCCTTGCACATAAGCATAATGTGAAAATTCTTCCCGCTGATTCAGAGCATTCGGCAATATTTCAGGTATAAATGATATATTGATAACAATTTTTCTTTCAGATTATTTCTTCATCTTAGATGGCACCTTCATATTAACTGCATCATCCTTAATATTCACCAGCTATTTTTAAAAGTGATGACTATTAGATGGTGCATTTATCCTCGTTAGTTCAATTTTGTTCATCGTTGTACCCTCCAACTTCCCTCCTATATAAGCTTAAAGAAAGTTTCTTTTGCCAGTGTATTCAGGGCTTGTCGGAAGGTGCACTTCGGCGCATTATTTTAACTGCATCTGGTGGGGCTTTCAGGTGTGAATTATATTTAGCAAGGATAATTTAGCTATTGAGTGGAAGACTTAGTATTCTCCTGATCTAATGCAAAATGAAATACTTGCATTGTTTATGACTGTTGTTTAGTCGTGCTTGTTGTTTCTAATAACTTGGAAGGTCCTTTTGTTGCTTTAAATGTTTTTGAGAGCTCAAAAAGTAACTCATCCTTTGTAGTTCTCTCTCTGTACTTGTTCTTTAGAAAAGAAAAGGAGCACGCTCATAGTCATACCATTATGTGTTAAGTATTAAACTACTACTATTAATCTCGTATAAGTACTGTGTTTGACTACAAGACAGCCCTTTATGAACCCTTTGGCTCATCTTGTTAAGACAAATGGGTGTTCTGAAATCTGATCTATCAATACCCTTTGCCTCATTACTGATAAAAAAAATACCCTTTGCCTCGTCATGTTCAGAAACTATGGATCTTCTGACCTGATGGCCGTTGTAGATTCTACTCTCAGTAAATACGTTTTAAAGAACCTGGTTTTGACAATTTGTTCATGTTGTTAATGACAGGGATTGGCCTGTTAATAAGTTGAAAGAAGTTAAAGTCGCTGATGCGTTGAAACATCCTAACTGGAATATGGGAAAAAAGATCACTGTCGACTCAGCTACCCTCTTCAATAAAGTCTGTACTTTTCTTCTCTGTAACTCCAATATGAAGATATGTTGTTATAATCTACTTTCTCATACTTCTTAGTTTTAAGCAATAAAGAAGACCATCTCTTCCTCCTCTCATAGGGCTTAGAAGTTATTGAAGCCCATTATCTGTTCGGAGCTGAATATGACGATATTGAAATTGTTATTCATCCACAATCAATCATACATTCAATGGTTGAGACACAGGTCTGTCTTTGTCATGTTGCCTAATTCTTTTATGTTATATGCTTATTGTATTAGAAAAACAATTATTTTCATACTTTTTGACAGTTAAAAAGAAGTGATTAGACTCTGAATTTATCTCTCCAAAATTTTCTCTTTTATTCTTTCCATCCAGGATTCATCTGTTCTGGCTCAGTTGGGCTGGCCTGACATGCGCTTGCCTATCTTATACACCATAACATGGCCTGACAGAATATATTGCTCTGAAATATCTTGGCCTCGACTTGATCTTTGCAAGTACGTGGTAGCATTTTCCCTTTTAAACTGTATATTGCTTGGAAGAACTTATGAGACTTCTTCTGAAATCCAACTCGATTTCCACTTTTTTCCTTGTTTATTTGGTATTGATTGAGGTCATGTGGTGATGCAGGCTTGGCTCATTAACCTTCAAAACTCCTGACAATGTGAAGTACCCATCTATGGATCTGGCCTATGCTGCTGGACGAGCTGGAGGCACCATGACTGGCGTTCTTAGTGCAGCTAATGAGAAAGCCGTGGAGATGTTTATTGATGAGAAGTACGTATTCCTGTTCTTGTTTCATCTCGATAGTGATGTACTTATTCGTGAAACTTGTGGATATGTATCTGCTTTTCCACATGGACCCCTTGTAATTTACCGTTCTCTCCCGTTTTCAGGATCAGCTATTTGGATATCTTCAAGGTTGTGGAGCTAACGTGTGATAAACATAGGTCAGAATTGGTTACCTCACCTTCCCTCGAGGAGATTGTACATTATGACTTATGGGCAAGGGATTATGCTGCATCTTTGCAATCATTAACCAGCTTTAGTCCTGTTCCTGCATGAATGACTTCCTGCATTGTGGTTAGCCTGAGCAGTGAAGCTGTAATGCATAATTTTAGTGAACTGTCTAAAACTAGCAGTTCTGCCTAGATTTCATAAATATTTGGGGCTGAGGAAGAAGGTTGGGGGGGGGGGGGGGGNNNNGGGGGGGGGGGGGGGGGGGGGTGTTCATGAACAGAAAATTATCAAATTAGCATATTGAAATATGTTCCATCCTCTACTCCCAACATCTGACAGAAAGTGGATAAATGTATACACATCTAAATTGCAATTTGAAGTTAGCAATCGAAGTGAGAATTTTTGAATCGCCGAGCAGGTTCATGGTTTTGCAGGAGTTTCATTCTTTTAGCTACTAGAACAACTAGCAGCTGGTTATACAAGAAAAAAGAGAGTTCAGAATGGGAAACAACATCACAGGTGGGGGACTCAACCAATAAAAAGGTAAAGAAATAGTGACATAAAGCAATATAAAGAGAAGGTACAAATATAAAATCTCCATTGGCTAGCCTCATTACAAAACATTTGTCTCTTGTCCGGTAAAAACCCCATTAGAGAAAGCTCAGAAAAGAAAAAACAGTACTAGTCATAATACTATTTAAAACTATGAGTACCTTGACTCATCAAATCATTCAATGTATGACTATTGACAAGAAGCAGGAAGCTCGAAATATCAGATGAGACCATCAGCTCTAAAAGTAAGCTTGGAAAGAGGATCTACAACTCTGTTACCTTCTCAAAAGATATGAGAAACGTGAAATTCATACAAGAAATAAGAAGCAAACATTGAGACCAAGCATCTTTAAAAGCCAGGGAATCTTAAGTGAATGAGAGATAAGAAGAGAAACAACGTGTGTCGAGTCGCTCTTCAACTAATAAGAGAAGTCTAGATTCTCTGATATAGTAATTTATTGTCTGAAAAGCAAATGCTGAAAATTAAGGTAAGACGAAACTTCTTTTAAAAAACCCACGATGTGTACGGAAAACTCCACCACAGCCAGCATGACCCTGATATCCAAAAGCCATATCGTCAGTATTCACCTTGATCCAACCCTGTGGAGGTGGAAGCCAATGAACATGAATAATATTTGGAGCCTTTTGAGAAAATCCTTTAAACTAGAGAATGGAAAACAGTTAGATCAATATGGAATTGTGTATCTAATATCTTTTTACAATCTATTAGCATCACGCATAGCAATACAAACAAAAGATAAAGATCGGCCAATCGAAATTAAATCATCATCAAATATAGATCTATTATGGGCATGCCAAATAGACTCGACACCCTCCACAATTCCAACCCTCCAAATGTTAAAAAGCTGATAATTGATGGAGACAGAAACAACATTTCTAAATAAGTTAAGAAAATCAGAAAAAATATCCAACTATCTCTGAAATTTGATCTAGGATGGACAAATGTAAAAAAAAATAATGTTGTTTATGTCTCTCTCTCCCTCTCCTCCCTCTCTCTCTCTCTCTCTCTCTCTCTCTCTCCCCCTCTCTCTCTCCCCCTCTCTCTCTTCCTCTCTCTCTCTCTCTTTCTCTCTCTCTCTCGCTCTTTTCTCACTATCTCTCTTTCCTCCCTCTTGTTATCTCTCTCTCTTCTCTCTCTCTCCCCCACTCTCGCCCTCCCTTCTCTCTCTATTTCTCTCTCTCTCCCCACTCACTCGCTCTCTCTGCCCCTCACTCTCACTCTCTCCCTCTCTCTCTCCCATACTCTCCCTCTCTCTCTCGCTCACTGTCTCTCACTCTATCTCTCTACCTTTCTCTCTCTCCCTCTCTCTCCGCCTCTCTCTCTCTCTAGCACTTACTCTCTCCCTCTTTCTCTCTTTCTCACTTTCTCTCCCCCCTCTCTCTATCTCTTTCTCTCTCTCTCCCCATCTCTCTCTCTCTCCCACTCACACATTCTCTCTATCTCCCACTCTCCCTCTCTCTCGCTCTCTCTCGCTCTCTCTCTCTCTTTCCCCATATAGTTATCTCACTCTCTCTTCTCTCTCAATCTCTATCTATCTATCTATCTCTCTATCTAACCTTCTCTCTTTATCTCTCTATCTCTCTCTCCCCTTACTCGCTCTCTCTCCCCTCTCTCCACTCTCTCCCTCTCCCCCCCTCTCTCTCTCTCGTTCTCTCTCTCTCTCTCTCACGCTTTCACTCAGTCATCTCTCTCTATCTTTTTCTCTCAAAGACTAGCTCAAATCGCAAAGCATAAGAGTAATGAAGAAAAACATGATCCAGTGACTCTACATACAATTTACATAAAGAACAACGTGGTGCTAATGTGATCTCTCTAGCCTGAAGGAGATCCATGGTAGGCAACCTATGAAGAAGAGCCTTCCAAATAACCATTGAACGAGAGCAAGAGATATTTGAAGACCAAATATGAGCAGCCAAGAGAGGCTTTTCCTAGAGATTAATGATGAAGATAAGCTTGCTTAGTAGTAATGTTGCCCAAGGCAGAAGGCATCCGGACTAGAGTGTCCGGAATATCTACATCCATCACAATAGTGAAAATAAGGTGTACCACTACTGTAAATTTATTACAGAATTCGACAAGAAGATGCCAAATACCATCAAAAGTTAGTAAATCAGAAACAAGCAGATTTAAATTACATCTCTCTGTAGAGATTTGCAGAATATCAATCAACGAGTTGCACAACCAATTATCTCGCTAGAATTTCAATCTTAAGTGTGTACCAATAATCCATTTGCATTCAAAAAGAAGAGTGAAGTAATCTGAACGAAAAGATGATCAAATGGATGAGGAAATATAATAACGACATTCACTAATCAAGAAAGAAGAGTATCTTGAATGAAGATACACATAAACAAAAAGATATGAAGTTATAAGCTTCCATGTGAACTTTCTTAACAAGGCACGATTCATAAGTTTTTAATGTCAAGACCTCCGAGAGAAGTTGGATAACAACAATTATTCCAAGCGACATACACAGATTTTCACTTATCCACCAAGCCTGTCCAAATAAGGTTACGAATAGCCTGATTTAATTTTTTCAATAAACCAACGGGCCATTTATTAGCCCTGAAAGAATCACTATAAGAAAAATCACCTATTGCAGTGGTTTTTGAAGATTTCGGTGGTGGTTTTAGCCGCCGTTAAAATTATGCGGCGGTTTAAACTGCCGTGGAAAATACACCCGCAAAAGTTTTAGCGGCGGTTGATTGAACCGCCGGAGGACCGCTGCTAAATTGTAGACAATAGCGGCAGTTTCACGATACCAATACCGGTGGCTTAAAATCGCCGGCAAAAGAGTAATGAAATAAGAAAAAGATTATGGCGGTTTACAAAATCGCTGCTAATATTATCATTTTTTTAAAAAAAATTGGGTTGTTTAATCGAACTGAACCAAGAAAATTATACCAACAACCAAGGTTTCAACAAATACTAAATACAAATAATCAAAAAACAAAATACTACCATCAAAATTCACAACGGGGCACTCATAAACATATACTCTTCCTAATCGTGTCCTGCCAAAACAAACTAAAAAAATGCATAAAAGACTGAATTATACAAGAATAAACAAAACCTTAAATTTCTAATAAGATGCTAAAGGTATCATCAAATAGCATCAATCTAAGGCAAAGGACCTTGCATTATTTGGTTTGATTTTGGCAAAAATATCACAAAACTATCAGTTCTAGCATTTTAAACAAATTTATATATATTATCAATGATCTTGCATTATTAAGAATAAGGATGAAACTTATGAATTAACCATTAATAAATCCTAAATTTCCAATGTCACAAAGCAGATAGAAAAGCAAAATTACGAATTTCTAATATCACAAAGTCATAAACTTGCAAATTTAGACCAACCCACTCCCAACTGAGGTAAAGAATTAATGGAATAGAAGGCAAAACAAAAGCAACAGATAATATACAGGAGACTAAATTCACCAAGTTTCATAAGATTTCCAATTTCACAAAACAAATAGAGAAATAAATAGCTTCCTACATACCAATCTAGCATGCATAACTTAACAAGATTGGTCCTCAAACAAATTCAATTTCGAAGAATAATGGTAAAATGGTAAAATTCAAACTCCTAAAAATCTCAAAGCAAGCATAATCGAACATAATTCATTCCCTGAAACAATTCATTAGGACTAAGGTGCCAATCAAGTGCCCCTAAATTTTCTTTTGCTTGTTCAAATGACTTAACCCCTGGCAATGGAATTGCTCCCTTACTAATGAACCAGTTTATTACGACTTGTCACTTTCCCACTTATAATATCAGTAGTCTATACGTTTACTTCCTTAATCCTTATAGAAGAAGAGTGAAATCATTATTACTTGTGATACAGTTTTGCGTCCTTTTTCTGCAATTTCTCTTATAGAACCCAACAGAGGCTCCAATCCTGGAAGAATTTTCCTGAATAACAAAGCCCTGAAACAAAAAACATGATGAATAAAGTCCAAGTTATTGGAAAATTAAATAATAATGGTGTCATCTTACACTACTTATAGATATGTGTTCATGAAATCAAACTCATTAAAAATAATGGTGTCATTTTATATATGTATTTTACTAACTTAAAATGTGAACCAAAGAGTCGCGACGAGAAAGGAAAAGACATCAAGAAACTTACCCACAAGGAAGACCAGCACCACGAGCAGGTCGATGAACCCACCACCACGAGCAGAATCGCGACGAACCAACCATTACCACGAGCAGAATTGTTCACCAGTAAGCCGTGACAAAAAACAGACCCACGAGGAAGACCAGCACCACGAGCAGGTTGATGAACCCACTTCCACGAGTAGAAACGCGACGAACCCACCACCACGAGCAGGACGACGACAAGCACCAGGAAGATGACGGGAAAACCGAAATTGCCAAAATCACCACCTGATTTCAAAATCTAGACAAATTTAAAAGAGAAATGTAAAACGTAACCCACCTTTTAGTTAATCTAAGGTTGGGATTAGCCAGGATTAATACCAGATTTAATGGCAGTTTGTGAAAACTACCAGTATAGTTTATTCTTTACCAGCGGTTTTAAAAAACTGCCTATGTAACATTTACCGCATTTTCTTTTTATCGTCGGTTGCTACAACTACCGTCGTAAAACTACCGGGACATACTATTTTTCTTGTAGTGAGTAAAGGAGCATTGATTGATTCATCGAGTTGACTAAACATACACAGCCAACAAGAGACATAGTATTTCCCATCTAAGAATATATCCTGGCCATATGATCCACAATACTTTGAAGGTGAGACATTTTAGGAGAACCAACAAAAAGAGGAACACTAAAATAAATAAATGAAAGAGTGCCCTTGTGCATGCCAATTAAAGACAAAAGAGATTCTTGTCTTCTTGGGGAGATAGCCTGACCAAAATTAATGAAAGATTTTCCCAATCAACCTCTTGACCTGAAAGATTACTACAAAGAGTGAAAGTGTCAGCAACTTTTTTAATGTTGGCCCTAGTATATTTATAAAAAAGTAGGACATCATCATCATATAGGAGATGTGTAGGAGCAACAATTCCCCTCAGAGATGAGATGGGTTGGAGGTCTCCATTATTTGTCATATGAAGCAAGAAACGGCTAATAAAATATTCAACAATACCAAAGAGAAAAAGAGATAAAGGATCACCCTGACGAACACCTCTTGAATTGCTGAAATAACCTTCAGGATTGTCATTAATTAAAATTAAAATTTGGGCAGAGGAGAAGATAATTGAAATCCAAGAACAAAATGTGTTAGAGAAACAAAAGGTAGAAAGAACCCAAATAATGAAAGACCATCGTATAGAATCAAAAGCTTTCCTGACGTCAATTTTCTTAGCGACATTTCCACCATAACACTTTTTCTTGTGACTGTTGACACAGTCAGAACCGGTGACAATGTAATCTTCAATATGTCAACCTTTAATAAAATGGAATTGATTTGGAGGTACAATTCTGCTAGATATATTGGCGAGTCTCTCAGATATAATCTCTGTAATAACTTGGTAAATGAAGTTTCAAAGAACAATTGGACCAAATTGATCAATCATTGAGGCATCATGAACTTTTGGTACCAAAACCATAAAATTTGAGTTTAAGACAGGCATAATGTGACCGTATCTGAAAAAGAACTGAATTTCTTTAACCATGTCATTACTAACAGTGTTCCAACAAGCATGAAAAAATGAGCCAGTAAAACTGTCAAGACCTGGAGCACTATTAGGTTCAAGAGCATAAACCGCACTTTTAACTTCATCAACAACTGGAGGGGCAGTAAGACCATTATTTTCCTTCGCAGAAACTAAGGAAGGAATGAGATCGTCAATTATCAAAAAATCATTGGGAAGAGGTAAATTGGGTTTGGAGAAAAGTTCAGTATGTTTATTAACAATGTGGTTAATCACGAATGTGTCTAAAGTAATATGACCATCGATCTAAGAGAAGCAATGGGCTTATGTGATTTGCAAAATTTCAATAACGCGTGATAAAAAGAAGTATTACGATCCTCGTTCTGCAACCATTTAACCCGTCAATGATCTTTAAGCAAATATTGTTGTCAAATCAAAAGGGAGTCAAGAGTAGTATGAGCCTCCACGCCTTCATAAAAAAGAGACTCAGAAAAACCATCAGTATAGATACTTTTGAATAAGATGAATATTAGAGGAACCCACTTCAGGTTGAGAATCCAGATCATAAAAAAATCGAAAGTTCTAGTCAACTAAAGCTGATTTAAGATCTTTTAAGTTTCTCATGAAATCGTACATATGATAATTAGGGGAACACAGAGCCCAAACTTGCCGCACCAAGTCAATAAATGATGAGTGAGTAAGCCACATGGATCTAAACTTGAAAGGACGAGGGCCAATAGAGTCTAAATGATACAAAGATAAAAGAAGAGGATTACGATAAGAATCATGCTTGGGAAGAGCAGTGCACATCACAAAATCCCAAAATTCTAAACAAGCAGAGGAGTAAAAAAACTCTATCTAAATGACATTCAACAAAATAACCACGTCTCCAACTAGACCAAGTGAACATAGAGATTCACAAGAGTCAATGGCATTATGAAATTCCATACAAGAAATCTGTTGTGGAGGAGGAACGGTTTTTACGGGAGCTCCCATAATAACATTAAATTCTCCAATAACAAACCACATGAGCATAGTGGAAGAGTAGATTGAAAAGATCATCCCAAAGAGAATTTCTGCAGGCATAAAGTATGTGAGCATGAACCAAAGTGTAGAGTGAGAAGCATCGTTAGTGATAAAATCCAAAGACACTTATTGAGCATCATCAAAATTAATTTGAACATTATCAGTGGCATCTGAAGCGAAAATTCAAATAGAAGGTATTGAAGAACCCCCTGTCATTAAAATCAATATGCTGAAGTCAGAGAGGTTTTAAGTATGAATCAGTAATAGTAGAGAAAACAACCATAGGTTCAACAAGATAAACAAAAACTGGACGATAGACAAAGTAGAGGTAATATAAAGTACGTTGAGTATCACTGTTCGCAATGCCTTTGCAATCCCAATAATCACTTTCATTTGGATTGGGGTTGAGCCGTCCTACTGATGGGATGAGATCCATGATGGTTTAGAGCATTTCATTTTCTTCCACGACCACATCCTCTATAAACAAGCCATCATGTCACATCAGGTTCTGTAATAGAGCTATCTTTTACAATAATAATAAGATCCTCCAGCACTATGGTTTGTCGGGATCTATGTTTTACCAGTTGATTAATACCATCAAGGGGACTAATAGGAGGATTTCCAACTGCAATTAGAGGTTGGTCGACCGGATGGTGTTGGAGGTCATTCGGCATCTGCAGGTCAACAATAGCAATAGGGCCACCTTGAGATGTAGAAGAAGAATCATTCTGAACTTCAATGATACTTTAATTGAAATCCTCATCCTCAAGCGAGGGCATGGAATGCAAACTTTCATTATCTGAACCTGTGGAATCTTCATTGGCATTCCTTGGAGAATATGCATTGTGATATCTTAATTGGTCAACCCTATCATCATCTTTAACTAAGTTTTACATAGATTGGTGGTTTGATGAATTAACATTTCCTTGTCTTGACCCAACATTTGGTTTTTTTCTTGATAGTTCTGAGTTGTTCAACGACATCTAAAAGGAGGACGAGAATTATCCTTGAAAAAAATATTGATGCTGTGAATGAGAAACTGGGAATATACTTAAACCTTATGTCGGCTATGCACTAGTGCATAATAAAGTAATGTCGATTACTTATGTGATACTCTAAGTTGTGGATGAGAAAATGACTGTTTATTGCGTAATCATTAACTGCACTATTAATCTCCTTGTTAACTTATTTGACTATCAAGGTCGGCCTTTAGGATTTGGATTCTCGCATGCTCGTAGAACAACATGTATTTTTGGACAATAAAAAACCCCTTAATTTGGTTTTCAATAGCCCTAAAAGGTTTTGTACAACACTATGTCATAAGCTTAAAGAAGAAAATATAAAAGAGGAAAAAGAAGCTATAAAGGAGATAGTGGCTGAATGCTTATGCTTTGGGTTATTTGGTTGCATCATCAAGCTTCTCCTTCCACCTCTCTCTTTTCTTTTATTTTTCTTTTATTTCATTATTGAAGTTTCTTTCATGCTCACATTTGAAGCTTATTTCTTGTTGATAAAAGCATCTCATCATCCTCACAGGTACTCACATTTTGATTTATGAAGTTTTCAATCATGCACTTTCTTTTCTTATGTGAAAATATAGCGATATGAGTTGAAGAAAACTTATGACAATATCTCCTTCAAGTACTTGTACTTGAAGACTTTGAATAGTAAAAAACTAGTACTTGATGCTTTCTAGTAGTACACATACAACGAAATATATAACTACCATCCATAGAACAATATATGTATTAAAATTACGATTGCATAGTCAAATTCAGGCAACGAAATATGTAATTAAAAGTACGAGATCAGATAGTGACCATACAACAACAAATATGTAATTTAAGTATGATTTTCACATATCCTAAAGCCATACAACAAAATATTTGAGTTTATAGTTCTGCAAGAGTTTCTACTAGCAAACAACACCTACACAATAACATTCATAGCAAACAACACCTACATAATAACATTCTTAGTGAATTTGACATCAATAAATTCTAAAAACATAATATGAAAAGCGTGAAAGAGTACATACTTGATCACATTGATCCCAAACCCTTCCAAAATAGAGTCTCATTCTGACTATGTAGGCTCGTAATATATCATTCTCTTCTAATACAAATCCTGATGGGTTAACATCATATACTTCACATATTAACCTATATTTGACCACATATTAACAAAGACCCATAAGAGTATATAACATATAGCTCAAAATGAAGCTATACTTTGGAAAAATATGTAAAAGCTTACTTGAAATATAAGGTCAGAAATGTTGATTCTAATGCCTAGGTGAAGGATTTCAAGATCTTTCAGATATTGGACCAAATGTCCATCAAAATGCTGCCAACAAAATAAGAAAAAAGAATAGTTATATCTTGCACAACAAAGCTTTAGTTGGGTGAATTTTAAACTAATTAAATACGTACCTCTGGTTATAACCACTTAAGGGGATGCACAAGCATGGTGAAAAATTACGTACTAACTTACTGCATACCTATTTGGGTCAACGTGCTACAAAGATAAATATATACAATCATCTAAATTCATAGTAAAGAAATTTAATGTGCCATAAGTTCATAATATTACATAGCATTGATGGATTCCAACCACTCATTAAACTTATTCTCATCAACAATAGATATTTCACCAGGTGGTTAATTGGTTTAAAATCGATTTCTCTCTCAAATTGGTCAATCCAACGTTGTTTCTTAGTTGGATCTGTCCATGATGATTTAACACGCTTAGAGGGAAATCTCTCTCTTTTTTCCAACTCTCCAGGAAACTCTACCACATCATATTCACTTGCATCATTGCCCTCCCCTTCATTCTCTGCCCCTTGATGTATTGCATGGTCTGCAAACTTTTCCACTTAAGGGTGATCAGAGTCAACATCCTCAGTTGATTTCTTTACAATCATCTTTACAATTTGTGCATGGCCTACAGACTTTTCCACTTGAGGGTCAACACAGTCAACACCTTCAGTTGGTTTCTCTACAATCGTCTCAATAATTTGTTCATTGTCTGGATACTTTTCCACTTGAGGGTCAACACAGTCAACACCATCAGTTGGTTTCTCTACATGTATCTCAATAATCTATTTATGATCTGTAGGTTCTTCTATTGTCTCAATAATCTGTTTATGTTCTGTGGATTTTTCTAATTAAGGGTCAACATAAACCCTCAGTCGTTAAAGTAATTTGTGAAACAATCTTAGAAACCATATCATCCAAAGAGAGATTATGTTCATCTTCTTTAAATGAACATCATCTCTATCTTGGACTAATCCTTTAACAAGTGTGTTATCTAAATTCTCCTCTTAACTCCTTATCAATATCAACAACTTCTTGTTTCAATATTAAGCAGTCAGCCTTAAGTTGAAGTTCGACTTCAACCACAAATTAATGTAAAAACATATGGCATTACTATCTCATGAAGGTTTGATAACAATGATCAATAATACACGACTGTAAATTCAGGAGTACTTACTATTTTTCAAGAAAATATTTCTTTATGCACAATCTCGTGCGAAAAATGTTGCTCGTTGTCCAATTTAGTAATATGGGAAATCTATTGGCAACCTTTGTAACATACAACTATCGATTGTTTGGATGATCTCATATGCCTATAACTGTATAAACCAATAAAGATTATTATCAATCACTGAAAGCATATAATAAATAAGAGGAAAATAAATTGATGGTGTAAATGAAGATTCCTCGAAGGCATATGCAAATCCCCTCAAAGCGTGTGTTATCTCATGAGCCTTCTCCTTTCCCTTCTTAGAAGTTTTTTGCCTACCTTTTTCCTCCTTTTCCTTTGGCTATCAAGGGTATAGTCGTCATCATCATCTTTGGGAATGCCATTCTTGACTGCCCATATAGTTTCTCCAAAACATAATTCACCCCAAGTATAGCTATTAAAATCATCTAGTTTATCAACTACATGACCCACCACTTATCAATCTTATTTCTCTTCTCCTTTTCCAAAAAACACATGCTCCAACAAATATAAAGATCTAATTTCACAACATCCATATCCTACAAACCTTGGCTACCCAAAAACACTTCCTCTAACCACTTATTGTTTATGCTTTCATCTTGGTTGCAATATAAGTCTCTAAGTATAGTGAGGGTAATTTTGGCGTAACTACCAATGTCAGAAGGAATGCCAAAGCGAAAGCCTATTATTACTGAGAATTCTCTCTTTGAGAATCAAATCGATCTCGTAGTATCAAGGAACCAGATCTCATCATCTGATGTATTATCATCCTTGAGACTTTGTGTGTCCACTAGATGACTCAAACATGTTTGCCAAAAAAGTTTCTTCTAGGACTTATTTAGCTTCTCATTTAAGTTTTGAATGACACGTAAATTTGATAAACAATCACTCTTCTCAGAATGAATTTAGCTTCATTCATAAAAGAACTCAATAGAACCTTTGGAGCCATATGGTGTGAAAGATGCAGTTTTAATGTAATTTCCATGACTTATTTATACACGTAATTTCTACTTGCTGGGTTCAAGTATTTAGAAAATATTAATTGATCTTTTCAAGTACTCGATTCCAAGTTAGATTAATCTACTGTCAGTATCAAATAACTACTTGAGGGGTTCAAATAGTCATAAATAACTTCTTGAACACTTCGATAAGTGATTTTTGACATGATTTTTTAATTGGCAGAATCATATAACTATTTGATGGGTTCAAATAGTGTTAAAAATTTCTTGAACCCATCAAGTAGTATTATTTAACTGGTTTGTTAGCTAATAAAATTAACTAACTACTTGAGAAGTTCAAGTGGTCATAAGTAACTACTTGATTCAAACAATTTGAGTTGAGTTTGGCTACTGTAAAACACACAGACGTCAATAAAATCTCAACATCAGCTAAAAGATACAAAATTATCACAAGTATATATGGTCATTACTGCTCAAAACAATTGTAAAGAATTCAAAATTGATGCAACCATAATAACACGAAGATAATCATCAGAAGAAGGGGCAATCTAACCCAAAACGTATGTAAATTCTCAGAACTCATAAATATATGAATAAAAACTATCTTCTAGCAATAACTCCAAGCAAAAACCACTAGACAAATGAAATCGTTAATTGCAAGATTAAATTTTGTATAAAGCAAAGAAATACTTTCAAGAGTATAAGAAATAACCCTAGACGATTTTTCCCTAGCCCGTAGTAGTGAAAAAAAGTTCTAAGTTTAAGGTAACAAGTAAACAAGATGAAAGAAGAAGAATAAGATTGGTACTCATAGTCAGTTTTTGGGTAAAAGAATGTAAAATACACTTTTAGCCCCGCAGTTTGGAGTAGATTTTAAATTTAACATTTTCACTTTAAAAAGTATCAAACAAATCCCTACAGTTTAGTTCGTATTTACATTAGACATTCCATAACTATTTTGCTAACAGATGTGCACGATCTGTTAATGTATTGCACCATTGACAATTGTGTGTATTTAGTTGAAATACATGACAAATAAGATTACGCCACATCATTACCATGTGAACTAAAAATAACCCAATTGCCAACTCAATTTTTTTTCACCACGCTTCACTCACATTCTTTTATCTTCATCTTTTTTCTTCCTTCTCTCTAAAGAACCCCTAAACCCATAGTTATTACATCAAAACAAGGGCCTCTCATTGGTCTTGAAGAATGGTGCAAACGCCGCAACAAGTAAGCGCCAAGGTCTTCTACTTCCCATAGGGCCACGCCGAGCACGCCTGTGGCTCCATCGACTGCAAGAGGTTCCCAAGAGCACCCATTTGAAGACGATGGAAGCGGAGTGCTTAACGTGACTGAATCACAAGACAAACCAGATCTGAAAAAGCCCTAACCCAAAACCTAGATCTGAAAAAGAAAAATGAAATGTTGGTATGCAGATCTTCACTGCTTCTCTCTCTCTCTCTCAGCAAAAATGGTTAAAGATAGAAATGTTTTCTCTAATCTAAATGAACTAATTTTATAGCTCACCAACATAAGATCTCTGGAGAAATATAAACATATTTGTTAACTTAAGACCGAGGAGAAGCCCCTGTTTTGATGAAAAAAAGTTGCAACTAAAACATATAATTGCATTGACGAACCATGTAAATCTGTTAACGAAATAGTGGTCTAACGTGCAACGTAAACTAAACTGTAAAATCTTATTTGAGATTTTTTAAAGTGAATAATTAAATTTAAAATTCACCCCAAACTATAGGGAATAGAAGTGTATTTTACCCTAAAAAAAGAAGAAAAATGGGTACCTAAATAGCGTCTCGTTGTAGAAGAAGAAGCAAGGGTAATTGGTTTTTCCACTTGAGTAGAGTCTCACTGAAGAAGGAGAAGAAAAATAATGGGTTAGCAATTTTTTCACTTGAGCAGCATCTCACTGAAGGAGAAGAAGAAGAATGTGTCACCAATTTTTCCACTCGAGTAATGTCTCGTTGAAGAAGTAGAAAGAAGCAAAAATGGAGAAGTTGCAAAAATGGCTAGGAAGTAAAAAATGGGGAAGATGGACAGCCATGAGTTTATTTAAAAAATATTAACAGTCAAATTTGTTTGATTTGATAAGTACATTGGGAAGGGAAACAAGATAGAGTGATTCTTAAGAATCTGAAATTTTGTGGGCTAGAAGCAGAAACTTCGTAATTTTTTAAAAGGTGTACATCTTTTCAAAATCATTTTCCACATAGTATATTTCTCCAAATATTCCTTCTATTTTTTATTAAGTTATTATGGAGTACAAAAGGTATATTTCTCCTAATATTCCTTCTATTTTTTATAATAAATTATTATGGAGTACAAAGGCGTATATAAATTCCTTCCATAAACTCCACTAAAAGTGGAAATATTTTTTATGAATATAGATCCTCTCCTATTCTTATCAAAAGAAAAGAAAAGTAAAAAGGTGTCATCAAATCACCTTTTCATCACATCCATTGTGTCGAGTTACTCTCGGCCGCCCGTTATCAAAATTGATGGTCCAAATTACATAAACATAACCCTCCTGTTGGGGTCCAAATAGAAGGGGATCTGTATCCATTTTTTGTGTTGTGCCAACAAAGTAATGATTACAAATCTGCTATGTTGTCATCTCAAATGATGTGGACATGGCATGCTTATTTGTCAAGTGTGCAAAGATGTCTAACATCCACTCAACTGAAAGAGGGATGAAAAAACCTTGAGTTTGACTTGATATTGAAAATGAGCTATTGAGAGAGCTTTGGTGAGTATTTGTGTTAGACCTAACATTTACAGTTAGTATATTCTAGTTATTGTTAGATTTGTTTTGTTCTATTGTAATTACACTTTATTAATTTTTAATCTTACATGACTTATAATGTATGCATTTTTATACGACAATAATCATTGTTTGGTTATGTTGCATAAAAATGCGTGACACATTTTGTAAGTTTTAAGTAGACATAATTATGCAAAGAACATTAAGCTCTAAATCTCAGTTGCTGTTTATGTGGGCAAGGAAGTCTTGCTTAAGGTAAAAGCTCAAACCTTTCCTAATGATATTATGCACACTTTTAAACTCCCTAAAAAGAATGGTCTCAAACTCCAATCAACAATGATGAAGGTTGTCACATCCTATCCTATTTTTGTTTTCTTTGTTGGAGCATTTGGAAAGGCTAGGAATGAGTTTGTATTCTCCAAGATGTATGTGAATCTTATAGCAGTAATAAATAAAGCTGCAACATTCACCGCTCATTTTCAAATGCTAATAAGAAGTTGGTTGACATGGTAGTATATCCTAAAAATATCATGGTATCCACCACCTGAGGGCACCATAAAGCTGAATGTAAATGCTGCTTTTGGTGCTGCTGTAATTGGAATTGGTCCTAGTGATAGCACAACTCATCGATTTTGTTCTCAAGGAAGAGTATAACATTGAATGTTTGATCGAGCTTAATTTTAGAGAAGTAAATGAGCATTTGTGTTTACCAAATATGAATGGTGTTGAAGGCGCCACAAAGAGTAGCATCTGAATCTGTATCTGATGAGGATACTGCTGCAGCGGCTGAGTCTGTGGTAGTATGAATTCATTCCCTCCTTGATGTAGATCATTTTTCACCTAAGAGAATCGCGAGTTTACTCGGAGCAGGCTTCCCCAAAGCCTTACAGTAAAGGTAGGTAATCCTCTTCTTCTAATTAGCCTTAAGGGTAGCTCAGACGCCCTCTTCACATTCATCTTTCCTTTGGGATGATAAAATTATGCTCTCTCTAATATGAGGGTCTGAAAGAGGGTGACTCTCTTTCGAAGAGTTAGCAGGGTAAGGGCTTAGAATCAAAGACAATTCGCAAGAAAGAAGAAGTCAGTAAGTCTAATGGCCTTCTTGATATAATATGCCCATTTTTCAAGAATAGGTGGTTTGAGAATACGTTGTTGTCTTTGAAAGAAGAAGGGGTAACAGAAAGAAAAATGCAAGAGTAGGGAAAATCTCCCAACAATACGACTAAATGTGCTCCCCTTTTGGCCTGAAAATCCTCTTGGCTGGGAAATCTGCAAAACACAAACAAAAAACCCAAAGAACAAGGAGAATCGGGGGAAGATTTCCTCGCATAAGGGCCTTTAATGCCTAACTTAATATTTTTGTAGAATTTTGGCAGAGTTTTTCTAAGGGGAGAATTTCTTACCCTCATTTCAGAGTAGATGGGTGTATTTATATCTGAAGCCTGTGGGAGGATGCGTGTAAGGGATGTTTTTTGAGACCCGACGCTTGTCCTCGATTTGATGGATGAGAGGCAGTATTTAATGTCATTGTCTCCCGAGATGACGTAAAGTGATGGTTCTTAAATGTTGACATGACTTTGAAGTGATTAAACAAGGGCTGATCTGACGCCCCGTCATGATGATTGGACTTGTTGGGCTTTCTGGCCTAATCAGAGAACGCCACATGGAATGTTACTTTCGGTGGGCAATGATGATGTGGACACAGAGTTTGTTGAGCTCTTTTTGTGGGCTTCATTATTAAAGCCTTCTCCTGGCGTGAATCACTTGGTGTAGTGTGACACGTGACGCCATGTTACTAGTGTTCAGGGAACCCCTATAACAGTTACCACCAGTCAAAGATTTAGGGGGTCATATCCGCCCAGATCTAAAGACGTCTTTATTTTGATTCCTTGCCCAAGCTCTATGTGATGCCAAGAGCTCCGTTGTCCTCGAGCAATCCATACTTGTTACCCCTAGTCGAAGATGATGTAGACAGAGTTTGTTGAGTTCTTTTTACGGGCTTCATTGTTAAAGCATTCTCCTGGCGTGAATCTTTTGGTGCAGTGTGACATGTGACGCCATGTTACTAGTGTTCAGGGAATGCCTATAACAGTTACCTCTAATTGAAGATTTAGGGGGTCATATCCGCCAGATCTAAAGACATATTTATTCTGATTCCTTGCCCAAGCTCTGTGTGATGCCAAGAGCTCTATTTACCTCGAGCAATCCATACTTGTGCTTGAATCTTGTTCACTCGAGAGGCCCACAATTAATGGGATTAATTGCCTGGAAGTCTTTTATCATGCCTTGTCAGTGCGCGTGCATCCCCTCACCTTTATTGCAATTCAAGATCATTCATTCTTTGGGAGTAAGGAAAATGATGGCGCGTGGGCGTGTGAAAATGAGGGTGTGAATCGTGAGACTTGATTCATTGATGCATCCTGCGAACGCGTGAGTGACATTTAGTTTCCCGAAACTGCCTTATTGGTTCACGAAATGGTAGTTTCTTGGGCGTGGGTTGCCTCAACAGTCTCGATCATAGTTTGCTTTAATGCCCCATAAATGAGAAATTTCCTTCTTCAAGTTCTATAAATGAGTGGTTTCTACTTTCATTTTCTTTTCCCTCATTTTCCTGAGAGAGATGAGATCTTTGGCGACCCGCATTCTTGCCCCAATTCTTCTTTCCTTCTTGTGAGAATATAAGTTCCCATCTTTCTGAGGCTTGCTTTATTTTGGAGGCTTCCTTTCGAACCACTTTTGATTTTCCTTTCTGTGGTCATTGCCTTCCTCTCCGTTATCTTTTAAACGTTGTGCCTCAAAGTCACTGGTTTTTTGTTGTGACAGCTTTCTCACCATCGATGATTTTGCATTGTATGTTGTTTGTCTTCGTTGGTTACTAGCTTAAAGTTTTAACGTCCCCTTATTGCAAAGGGCTATCCTTAAGAAATGTTCACACCCCAGCAAGTATTCCTGACATTTGATCCGTAATGAACAAAATTTACCGGCGAAAATCCATCTACTGCTTTCTGCTTCATCATCCCCATCATTTACCACCTATGTCCTTTCAATCTTTCATCAACTTATGCATGTCTGCTTCAGACTCCCACCTTTTTACTAAATGCTTCTTGGCCACATCAAAAGGGAAGCCAAGCTTGATTGACGCATGAGGTCGCAGTTGGTGCTTTGAATGAGTTCCTATCGAGGACAATTTTGGCTGGCCAGAGTAGGTGTAATAGATCCTCCACTTGAAGCGTTGAGGGTGATTTTGAGCCCGAGCACGTCTGCTTCCTTCTTTTTTTCCTTCCACATGCGGAGGGACATATTGCTTACAACGATGCAAATTGAGCTCACTTTTGGATCGACTTGGTGAGAGCATCAGACCAAGTCATTGCGATCCTAAGATTTTAAAGAGCTCATGAAAGCTGTGGAAACCCTATGACAATCAGCCCATATGAGGAGGTCTCTCATACCTTTAGATTAGCCTAAGGAGGGGCTTTGCCCTCTGCCTGAGGAGGGGGTTTCTGTAAGTTTTCCTTTTCTTCTATTTGTAATCTTTTCCTCTTATTAATGAGAATGAATTTTCTTTAATGGCTTTGACTATTTCCTTGCTTTGGTTCTTCTCTTATTTATTTCTTATCTGCTATAACCTTTGTATTTGCATAAGTTTGGTCGTCGGTCCCGAGCTTGAATGAACTTTAAGCAATGAACTTGATCCTTTATGTAATTGATCCTTATGTAAATAAAGCTTCACTTTTATCTGGATGAGACCTTAATCTTTTCTTCGTTCTTATTTCTTCGTCATTTTGGGCTGTGAATGTTTTAAGTACTAACGTCTGCCGACTTGAGCTATGAAGTTGTCCTGACCTTGAGCTTGAGTGAGCCTTAAGTAATGGACTTGATACTTATTACTTCCTTACTAGTGGGCTGCCCCCTTGCGGGAGGTCTATTCGGGCAGACCTACCTCAAACTTGAGGGGTCTTCACTTTTTATTTGGCGAGCTAGGGTGAAAGCCAAACTAATTTTTCCTTTCGTCATCTAGCCAGGAATTTCTGCTCTGGCTAGAGCCTTTTATCATATGGTGAGCTAGAGCGTAAGCCAGACTTCACTTTTTTGTTTGGCATCCAGCCTGGTGTTCATGCTCTAGCTAGAGCCTTTTCTCATCTGGCGAGTTAGAGTGCGAGCCAGGCGTCACTTTTTTCTTTAGCATCTAGCCAGACGTTCGTACTCTGGCAAAAGCCTTTTCGTGTTTGGAGAGCTAGAAAGCAAGCCACAATTTACTTTTTCCTTTGGCATCTAGCAAGTCATTCATGTTCTATCTAGATCCTTTTATCGTCTATCGAGCTAGAGTGCAGACCTATTGGAACCTGACGTGCTAGGTTTCCTGAGTATTATATGTGTTTCCTTAGAGGAACCCCATGAGCTCTTCATTCTGCTCGGGTGTAAGCATCGACTCAACTTGAACTATCATTTCTGACTGCTCTGGTGAGAAAATAATTGATCCCACCGGCTCTACAGGTTCTTCTCTAGGTTGCTCTTCAGGTGGTTCGCCGTCGCGACTTGAGTGAGGGATAACATGTCCTCTTTCATTTTCCTGCTCACTTTAGAGAATGAGGCCATTGTTTCTTTTTTTTTTCGTTGTGTGATCGCCATAACGGTAGAGAGTTCTTCTCTCGGTGATGTCATCCCCCATCATCATGGACCTCATCAGATTAGGATGAGGATGACAAACTCATTTTTCTCCTATGGAGAAGAAAAAAGTCTTAAGCATTTTGGAGAGAGGAACAGTTTTGATGTCATCCCCATAAACGGCGCTAACTGTTGAAGCTAAAAATCTCTCAATAGTACAAGTACATGTGCCCCCTTTTAGCCTGGAAATCCTCTTGGCCAGGAAATCTGTAAAACAAAAATAAAGAATCTCAAATAACGGGAGAACCAGTGGTGGTTTCCTCACCTAAGAGCCTCTGATACCTAAGTAAGTATCCTGGTAGAAATATAGTAGAGTTTTAATAAGGGGAGAATTGCTTACCCTCCTTTCTGAGTAGATGGTTATATCTACACCTGAAGCTTAATAGGAGGATGTGTGTAGGAGAATTTTTTTAGACGCGACACTTGCCCTCGATTGGATGAAGGAGAGGTGGCATTTAATGCTGGTGTCTCCCGAGCTGACGTAAAGTGATGATTATTAAATATTACAGTGTCTTTGATGTGACTGAATGGGGGTTGATATAACAACCCATTATGACGACTGGACTAGTTGGGCATTCAGGCCTAATAAGAGGACGCTATGTGGAATGTTACTTTCAGCGGGCGATGATGATACTGACACAGAAGTCTGCCGAGCTTTTTTCATGGACTTCATTCTTGTGAGCCTTCATCTTCTCATGTCAGTGTAACACGAGCTACCTGGTAATCGCTAGGCAAGGTTAGCTTTCTTCTTCTAGGTGGTCAGGCCTTAAAGCTTTCTCCTAGCATAAACCTCTTGGCGTATTGTGACATGTGGCTTCATGTTATAGGTGGTCAGGGAATGCATATAACAAATGGATAGAATAAAATAGTCACTGAATGTGATTATAAGTAGGTTTTGAACTGGATTAATAGTAAAAATTATGACTAGAGATTATGCTATTAAGTCAGAAAAGTATAGAAAAAGTCAACCTATTTCAAGATTGTTAAATTCTTTGGATGAAAAGAAGTTCTAATGCGGTTGCTGATGTTATAGCGAATTATAGAAACTATTAGGGATGTATTTCTTTTAAACTTTGTTTTTTGTTGAAGTATGTCTGATTATACTCACTGCAATCAGATTTAAAAGACTAAAAGATGTTATGAATTAAACGTAAATAGCTTGATTGAGAGAAGAGAGAGAATTAGGAAGAAGATAAGATGTTTTACTGGTTCGATTCAGAATGAATCTACATCCACGAGAAAGCCACCACACAAGAAATTATATTACAAATCAAAGATTACAAGTACAACCTTTCTTAATGATCAAAACTAAAAGAAAAATCATCACCCTTCTCTTGAGTACAAACTGTCATTTATAAGTGTTGTTGTTAGTTAATGATTAACTAACAACAAACAATTAACTGAAATGAACGGGTTTTTAACCCCTTAACCAACTTTAATGTCCATGCTAGTAAAGAGTTGTTACTCTTAACAGTTTTGAATCATCATGCTGCAACAATTCTCCACCTTGATTCATAACTACTGTCTTTGACATGGTAGCTTCCTAAAAAACGGATTTATTCAATCTTCATACTAGCTAAGCTCAAATAATTTTTGAACTTAGCTACTGGTAGTGGCTTTGTTAGCATGTTTGCAACATTATCTTTAGAAGAAACTTTCTCAATGGTCACAACCTGATTAGCAACCTCATCTCGAATAAACTGAAACATGATTCAATGTGCTTAGATCTTTCATAATAAACTTGATTTCTACTAAGATATATTGCACTTTGATTATCACATCTTATAATTGTTGAGTCTTGAATCAACCCTAGCTTTGTAATGATACCTCTTAGCCACTTAGCCTCTTTTACTGCTTCTGCCATAGCCACAAACTCAGCTTCTGTTGATGACAGTGCATCTATGGGATGCAAATAAGCCTTCCAACTGACAATATTATTTCCTAAGCTAAAAATATACCCAGTGGTTGATCTTCTTTTATCCAAGTCCCCTGTATAATCAGCATCAACATAACTAAGTACTTTTGCTAATGTTTTTTCAATCCCACTATATAATAACCCGTAAGAATTTGTTCATTTCAAGTATCTCAACATCCATTTGACATCTTGACAGTGTTCCTTTCATGGATTTCCCATAAAATGACTAACAAGACTTAATGAGAATGCTAGATCAGGTCTTGGACAAACCATATCATACATAATGCTTCCCACTGCATTAGCATAAGGAATGCATGCCATTTTCTACTTATCTTCATCTGTCATAAGAGATTGTTTGCTTGACAGTTTGAAATGTGCAGCAATAGGTGTTGAGACTAGTTTGGCTTCAGACATTCCAAACCTTTTTAACACCTTATATATGTACCTCTCTTGAGATACACTAAGGTTCCAACCTCCATGTTTCTCACAATTTCCATACCAAGAATCCTTGTAGCAGCCCTAAGGTCTTTCATTTCAAAATGTCTGCTCCTTATTCAATTCTTCAATCTTTGATTTGAATTTACAGGCAATTAACATGTCATCTACATACAGTAACATGTATATGAATTCATTTCTTTTGGTATTTTTGAAGTATACACAACTATCATACTTGCTTGACAAAACCATTATTGTGCATAAAATCATCAAACTCTAGATACCATTGTCTAGGTAATTACTTTAACCCATACAATGATTTCTTAGGTAAGCATACCCAATCTGTTTTTCCCTCAATCACAAAGCCTTTAGGTTGTCTCATGTATATTTACTCTTCTAAATCTCCATGCAAGAATGCTATTTTTACATCCATCTGTTCCAATTCAAGGTCATAGCCTATTGTCATTGCTTGTAATATTCTGATTGAGTTGCATTTTACAACTGGTGAGAAAACCTCAGTAAAATCAACCCCTTCTTGTTGTGTAAATCCTCTAGCAACTAGCCTAGCTTTGAATCTTGTTGGATTAACATTTGAAATCGCTTCTTTGAGTTTAAAGAACCATTTACATCCCACTAACCTCTTATTTTCAAGCATTTTAACTAATTTCCAGGTTTTATTCTTCATTAATAAGTCATATTCCTCTTTCACTGCTTTCATCCAATCCTCCTTGTTTGCACTTCTTATTGTTGCACTTGGCTCATCATTTAACACTTTAATTGTAGAAATCAGTGCATATGCAAGTATATCAGCATATCCATTTCTTCGAGGTGATTTAATTTTCCTTCTTTCTTTTTCCCTTGTAAGTTTGTAGTCAATAAAGCTCCTGATTTTCACCAATTACAGGCTACTCTTAATTCTCTTCTGCAATTTGTTCATGTTGAACTTCAGACTAGCCCTCAATCTGAATTCTGTTATAATTTACTTCAGATTTTGAGGTCTCAGCTTCTTCTTTCTCTGGTCTTAACATTTCAGCTTCATTAAAGACCTCATCTATACATATAATGCATTTTGATGTTTTACCATCACTGCACCAGAGCTTGTATCCTTTAAGACCTTCATGATATCCTAGAAACACTCCCTTTAGTGCTCTAGGTTCTAGCTTGTCCTGCTTTATATGAGCATAAGCTGGACATCCGAAGTTCCTCAATTTTGCATAATCTTTAGGTCTTCCACTCCATATTTCTTTTGGAGTTTTCAAGTCTATGGCTCTGGAAGTACTTCTATTAACAAGATATGCTGCTGTTACCACGACTTCAGCCAAAAAATTCTTTGATATTTTAGCATAGAGCAGCATGCATCTTACTTTTTTTATTAATGTCTAATTCATCATCTCAGAAAGACCATTTTGTTGAGGAGTATTTACAACAGTGTAGTGCCTTTTAATACCATACATCTTGCAGATATCATTAAACTGATTATTGCATAATTCTAGCCCATTGTCAGTTCTAAAATGCTTCACTATCATTCCAGTTTGGTTTTCAACTAAAGCTTTTTGTTCAATAAAATTCTTAACAGTTTCACTCTTGTTTTTCAGTATCAAAACCCAAAATTTTCTAGAATAATCGTCTATCACTGAAAGAAAGTACATTGAACCATTAAGAGGTGGTATTCTAGCAGGTCCCTAAAAGTCTTGAGTGCACATAATCTAGGATCCCTTTTGTGACATGATACCATTTTCCAAATTTGACTCTGTAAGCTTTCCCTAACATATAAGTTTCATAGAAATCCAAGGCATTGATTCTGTCATCACCAAATGCTCCTTGTTTACTTAGTTCCTTAAGTCCATTTTCACTGATACGAGACATTCTTAGATGCCAAAGCTTGGTTTTGTCTTCTAATTCCTTTGATGAGATTGCTATTGAACCTACCATAGTTGTACCTTGAAGAATATATGATTCATTTCTTTTGGTTCCTTTCATTATCACGAGTGAACCTAAATTTTTTATTATTATTCCTCCTTCACCCTTATAACTACAGCCCGTGTTATCGAGTGCACCAATAGAAACAAGATTTCTCTTAAGTCTATCAACATGTCTCACATTCTGTAAAGTTCTTATAATCCCATCAAACATTTTAATCTTGATAGTGTCAATACCAATGATATCAAGAGCAGTATCATCACCCATTAGCACCTTACCTCCATATATCGACTCATAGGTGTCAAACCAAGATTGATTTGGACACATGTGAAAGGAGCAGCTAGTGTCCAGCACTCATTTAGAAGTGCTTCACTCACTTGCTAAAACCAGTTACTCTGAGCTTTCATAACCATCATCTCCAACTACTGTGTTTCCTGAACCAGTATGTTCATCTTTCTTTCTATCTGAACAATTTGTTCTAATATGCCATTCTTTATAGCAGTGAAAACATTTGAACTTTTCCTCTTGAGTTTTGGACTTTGATATTGACTGACTTTTCTTCCTTTAATTATCCATTTTATCAGATCTCTTCTTAGATCTTCCATTTCCTGTCAATCCTTCTCCTACTCCAAATGCGTCATAAGCAGCTCTAAACTCAAGTTCTTTTGCTCGAATTGCACCAAGAACATAATCCAGTGTTAGAACATCATTGCTATATGTGAGTGTATCTTTCAAGGTTTCAAACCTTTTTGGCAATGAGTTTAGAAGAAACACAGCTTGGTCTTTGTAAATACCGTATTTTATCCGTTCTAATAATTAAAATATACACATTTTTGTTTATTTTCCTATTTACTAGCCTGAGACAATGTGTGATTGTTTTAAAAAACAAACAAAAGCCCAATGTCTAAAATAGATAAATAGACTAGGGACTAAAAATATAAGAAAAAAGTTCGAGGACTAAAAAAATAAAAAATGGAGTATAAGGACTAAAAGAAAAAAAATGAAACCCTAATTTTGTCTATAAATAGGGAGGGGGGTCTTCACTTGAAGAGAGACTTTTGGAGTGAGGAATAAAAGAGGCTTTTGAGAGAAGGAGAGTGATCTTTTTAGAGAGTGTGTGAGAAATAAGAGAGATTTTTTTAGAGAGAGAGAGATAGAGTTTACATTTCTATTCATCTATTTATCTTCTTTCATTCTTTTTCTTAATGTAGTCTAAATTTCTTGCACCTCTAATAATAAGATATATTGTTCATTGTTCTTCATCATTTCTCCTTCATAACCATATAGTTTATATGCTTTGTTCATTCTTCTTTATTTCTTACTCTTAATCTTAAGCTTTATTTTAATTCATTGTTGTTTTTTCTACAAATCTGATAATGAGATATTTTTGTCATCAACTTAATCAATGAGGATGATGATAAAGCCTTTGACGGGTGTAAAATCAACTCAATGTGAATCAATCATTTAATGGATTGAAAGTGTAAATTTGTTACAAAAATCTCTTATGATAATTTCTCGTACATAAAATAGAGAGTTAAACATCTATATAAAGATTATGAAAATATTTAAGTTTTGAGAATTTTTTAATGTTCTCACAAGTCTTTTCTTTTTTAGATTTTGTTGCTATTTTAGTGATGCTTATTTGAACTAACTATCACCTATGATCATTCTTTTTCTATTTGATTAGCAATGAAGGAAGAAAGAAAATAATGATAATTAGTGAACTAAGTAGTCCAAAATAAAAAAAGAATTGTATATTAAAACCCAAAAAATATTTTAACTTTGAGATTTCTAATATTAATTTATTTATAATATTGTAGCTAGATTATATTAAAATAGAAAAAATTATTTATTGTTATATTATAAAAAATGGGAAATTAAACTAAAAACCAAATAACAAAGAAATCTCAAAGTATACTAATCCTCCTCCCCCTTTTGTTCGTTTTTGTTGTTGTTTTGTTTTGTTTGTTTGTTTTTTCATTTTATCTTAATTTCCTCTCTTTCTCCTTTTTCTAATATATGTTTATTTTAATATTCATCACTCGCATTTTTTACATGTTTTGCATATTCATTTTCTACTTTACACATTTTTCTCCACTTTGTCATTTTACAATTTACAAATGACTCTAACTTTTCATCTATTTATTTTTTATATAGTTATTAGTATATCTTCTCTTTACATCTTTATTTATGTAGCACTCTCATATTGTCATGTTTATAATATGATTCTTCTCTCATTACCTTATCATTAGGGTTAATATTTATATATGTATGGATCACAACCTTAACAATTGAATTTAAATTTGGTTAACTCCATTATTTAGTTTTTTTCACTGAAGAAAATCACTATGATGGACCTTTGGATTTTTGAGATATCAAATTTCTCGATTTCTCTACTGAGGTGAGGAGTTATTTTTGAGATATCGAAAATAACTCTAATAATGCTTTGATTTTAAAAATATATATAAAAAATAAAAAATAATTTGTCAATTGTCTTTGTACCCTTCATTAGATGTCATTTATTTTGTTCATTTTTATGATGCAAAATGCACCAAATTGGACATTCAAAAATAAATTTCTTTAATCTTGTTTTAAAATATAATTTGGATAGCATTTCATTAAATTTTTAACCATTTTTACAATGAGTGTTGTGGGGTGCTAATATATTCCCCACACATTAATGACTCCCGAACCAACTTTGAGTTTTCATAAATTTTTTATTTTAAAATTAAGTGATCAATCAAACCCTAAAATGATTTGTGACGACTCCTAATTTCTTTTCCTAAAAAATTATTTTTTTCAATCGCCGTTCCGCGTCGCAGGCACGTTACGAAAACTTGGCGACTCCACTAAGGACGCAATCAGTCTAAACATTTCTAGATAGATTGAGAGTCAAGCCAAAATTTTATATGCTATCCTTTTTGTGTGATTCTTTACTTATTTATTTGATTCATTATTTTTCTTATTCATGCTCATAGTTGTATGTAGTTTATTTTTATGATGTAGTTTGTTTTTATGATGTATATTTCTTTACATAATTTCTAATTCACACACATACACTAGCTTTATACTCAGGCTTTTCCTTTAAGATTAGAGAAAATGAGTAGTGAAATGTCTTCTTAGAATTGAGGTTTCTGTGCAGGCTCGTGAAAGTTCTCACTCAGGTCGACCCTTTCAGGATAGCATTTGGGGTCTATGTTACTCCATTTGGATAACAATGTAGACAGCCTGAGAGCCTTTTAAGAGTTTCAAACCTTAACTACACATATCTAGACAACCTTAAAGCCTCCTATAATGAGCAATCAAAAGCAAATACTATGGTCACTTAATTGTCTTAGGTAGGTCATGTTGAACATTTATGTTGTACTTGATATTTTCCATAATTTGTTTTCAATTTTTTTGAATCGATTTATCATCATCATCATCATCATGGTCGTCATCATGTCATCATCATCATCATGGTCGTCATCATCCTCATCATCATCATCGTTATCACCATCCTAAATGTATCATTTTCATCGTTGATTACTATTGTTATTATTTTGGCATACAAGTATAATAAATTTTTGGGGGTGAATCTTATTTCCCTCTATCTTTTAAAATTGTCATTAACTCTATCCATGTTTTATAAACTCATGATTTGTATATAATTCTTCATTTCATGCATCAGAATTTTCATTATTTCTTTTGTGCATTATAAGTTTAACTGTAGTACATGCATCATAGGTTCATCATTTTACTTCATTATTTTATAGGATTTATTTACTCTTTCATGCATTGAAATTTCTTTCATTCCTTCATGCATTATAGTTTCTTTCTTTCCCTCATGCATATGCTAATGTAGTTTTCTTTTTTTTCTTTTTTAAAAATGAATAAAAATGAAAGAGAAAAAGAAAACATCTTGGGTGCGCCTCTATTATCCTTAAAGGGCATAATCTCAAGCTAAAGTCATGGATGAACAAGAAAAAGAAATCACAAGAGATAATGTAACAAGAAATTTGGGAGCAGAAAGAACAAATGGACAAAGTCCTGGAACTTCTCGCCACCAACAAAGGAAAAACATGTCTTGAAAATAGCAAAAGGCCTCCATCACCACGAGATCAACGTCGATACTCCACTTTACCCTCCTGGATTCACTCCATTCTACCGATGTCATCAGACAAACCAATTCCATGCTCCATCAATACAAATAAATGTGCAGCAATACATGTTTCTAAGTCCCCAAGAATTGACGTATTCAAGAAAATTTGGGTACGACACCCCAATAGCGGCACCTGACCACAATTAAGTTTTCACCTCATAAAGAGAACATGATAATGAGCGAATCAACATACATGATCTCGATGACCAAAAAGCGCAGAAGCATGTTATCAAACTAAGCAAAATTCCACTGATGAATGATAAGTTAGATTTTCTAGAAGAGATGTTGTATGTTATTGAAGGAACATATACATATGGTACCATTGATGTCATCCAATTATGTTTGGTCCTAGATATAAACATCCCTCACATATACAAACTTCATGAGTTTGAAAGGTCTAATGACAGTACATGCCTGAGGAGTCATCTTATTGTGTATTGCATAAAAATGACTACATGCAAGCATGATGATAAGTTGTTGATCCATTTTTTTCTCAAGACAGTTTTATTGGGGGCTGCATCTCGATGGCACATCCAGTTGGATGGTTAACATATTCAGAGATGTAAAGACTAAGCTAACGCTTTTCTAAGACAATACAAGTACAATATGGACATGGCTTCTAATTATTTTGATCTACAAAGGTTGAAAGAAAAGCATACTGAAAGCTTTAAGGAATATGCTCAAAGGTAGAGGGAACTAGCTACTGAAGTATAACCCGCCTTGTCAAAAAATAACTGGAATGTGCATCAATACCTTGAGGTCTTCATGATAGAATGATTGGAAATGCTCCAAACGACTTTTCTGATATTATAATTAGTGAAAGAATAGAATGCAGCATAAAAAGTGATAGAAGTCCAGGAGCTCTGTCAGAAGCACCCTTTACAGAAAATGGTTGCCCTCGAAATGAAAAGAATGAGAGGTAAAAATGATCAATTTTAGGTACCCATCACAAGCTGTGTACCCCAGATTGGGCCTTTCAAAGTACATTAAATAACCCAAATTCGTGACATCATGTGTGGTGAATACCCCCTAAGTGCCACGCAATTATCATTCCCAACAACCAACATTTCGAAATGGCCCAAGATCTTATCTAAGACCACCAACTCACCAACAAAATGTTGGTTGAGTTGACCAGTCTCAAAGGGGAGATAGGAATAACTAACGATTCATCCAATACGACCAATTCTGATGTCCTATACGGAATCACCACAATTAATATATAGTAACCAATTGGTGCCGATCTTTTACGAGCCTCTCCAGCCACCATATCTTAGATGGTACAATCCAACTACTCGATGTGATTATCATGCAGGGACAATGGGACATTCAACTAAAAATTACACAATGTTGGAAGCTAGAGTTCAGATGTCAATTAAAGTCGGTTGGCTAACCTTCAAGAAAGTAGATAACAACTAATAACTAGACCCAACTCTCCACCAGAGCATGGGAATGCCATGGCAAATTTCGTGGAACGTATCTCTTCATGTAATAATGGAACAACTTGATGCGGTGAATGTTTTAATGGTTGCAATATATCGATGTTTTCACATTTCATTGTTGTCCTCGCTATAAGTTCAATAATTGAGGTATCACCAAATTTGCATTCTTCTTAGGGACCTTCAAAAGTGATGAGCTAATGTCAAATTTCTCAAAGCTCTACCCAATATCTGAGAAAATTTTGTCATACATCTTCTTATCGTGTTTCGTCTATTTTTAGTCATCTCCTACTTTCAATTCTAGTTTTTTGTCATTTGCGTTTCTGCTCATTTTAAAGTTAATAAATGTATTTCCAGTTCTTCATTCATTGATGTCATACTCTTGCATCTCCCTCATTTCTTTCCTTTCACCAAATAAATGAACTCAGATTAGGAATGATGATTTTGAGAATAAACGCATAAGCAGTATCAAATATAGGTTTGACGATCTTATTTTCAGTGAAGAGACAAATAAAAGTTAAAATAGTCTCTTTTCTAGTGAATAAAGGCATTGCAAAAAGGTGTTCTCCTTATCTGAGATCATATTCTTATTGAATTTACTTCTGATTGGAAATTATGGAGAGGCATTCTTTCTCCAATTCGAAACACTTTTATCCATTGTAAGCCTAATTAAGCATAACAAGAATCTTCATTTCATCATACCCAGACAATGATCACTCCATACGCCAGAGCAATTATTATTTTTGTTAATATATATGTCTCCAAAGGTGAAAAGTTTCTCAAACTGGCGTAAAAGAAAAGGATGAAGGCAAAAAAAAATCAACAAAAAAATATAGCAAATGCAAAAAAAAAAGTCAAGGCCAAGTGAGCCTTGTGATTTTTTTAGATTGACCTCTTACTTTAGGAAAAAATTGTTCAACAAAAACTCTAAATGAATTTTCCCGTACGGGGGTAATTTGTTGCAAAAAGTTCATGTACAACTATCCAATTTTGGTTTCTCATGACAATAGGTCAAAACCCACACTAGGGCAGTCTTTATTTGGAAAAATTCTCAACGGATCATTAGTTTAGACATATCATTTTCAGATGAGTTTTGAGCCTTTGATATCCTTTCTTTTGGCAAGCTAAAAATCCTAGCCTACATTACAACCCAAATGAAAGTCTTCTCCAGACAAAGAAGATCTATCTACAATAAGAGTATCACTTTAAATAAGTTAATATCTCACTATATATCTGTCACGAGCAAGACATCACCTCTCAAAATAAGAAAAAGAATAAAAAGAAGAAGAAAAAAAGGAAAAAGAAAAGAAGAAAATGATGATCACTATGAATGAGAAAAGCAGTATGTGAAATGCTTTAATTCTCAAAAGTGTCATTCCGAAACTGAGAAAATCTTATTCCACAATTTATTTTCTCATAACATCTTCAAATCCTTATTTATCAGCCTTTTGTCAATAAAAAGCCTTTATTCACAATATTCACTCTATCATTCTTACTTTCTTTATTTCTATCCTCCAACATCTAGATCATGTAGATGACATTGCAAATTACTCTTGAAATTACTTAAAAGCATGACTTTTGGCACAAAAGGAGTTCAGGGGCATGGTGAAAACCTGAAAAGGTACCATGAGAAAAAAGAGTTCCAAGTCATGGTGAAAACTTGAAAGGGCATCATTGGTCAAAGAAAAGAGGATAGACAAATGTCAACATGTATATATATAAGAGGGTTTGAAGTTATCTAAAAAGATTCATGAATAAGTAGGGGAATTTAGCTACAAAACAATATGATATGTACAAGTGAAGAGAATCAGATGAACAAAAAGGAAATCATTCGTTTTTCTACCATTGGCAAAAAGCTAAATAATGGGGCATGATCTAGTATAAAGGGCACATCATTTTCTCTATCATATGCTCAATATCTCATGTCAATCCATGATCCTATTCCAAATGACTGTTCAAAAGGATGATGGAGGTGACTACAATGACCCATTTTAAAAAATCATCATAAGATTCTCTTAAATGCTCACGGACATGCATATTGTTCACATTATCATGATCATCCCACTTCTAATATATGTTGAGAATTTCATAAACGTGCATCATACTAGTTTCTTCGGATTCAAACCATCAAGATCATCTATTTAAAATCAAAGGCTACGTTAGTCAACTTTAAAAATCTTCAAATAATTTTTTTATAAATGTTCACAATCATGCATAGAATGCATTCAAAATCATTATCTTGCAATGCATAGACATGAATCAAATTAGTTGTTTTGATACAATTCAAGTGCACGAATCATTTAGTGATATTCTTTCAAAATCCACGCATGAATGTTCACATTTGAAGCTTGCATTAATCTAGCTTTTGTTATTCTATGAGACTTGCATAAGTCAAATTCAACATCTATTAATCTGGTTAAATCAAACTCGAATTGAGTCGAGATCGAAGCATGTTCCAGGTTTGTTTCCTTTTCAAATATCTTTGGTTAAATCGATCCTGATTTTGTCGTGGTCGAAGCCTGGTGTCAGCGCCTCATCCATTTCAAAACATTCGGTTAAATCAAACATGAATTGAGTCGAGGTCGAGGCCTGTTCTAGGTCTGTTTCCTTTTCAAATATCTTTGGTTAAATCGAACCCGACTTTGTCGTGGTCGAAGCCCGATGTTAGCGCTTGATCCATTTCAAAATAACCCGAATTGAGTCGAGGTTGAAGCCTGTTCCAGGTCCATTTCCCTTTTCAACATCTTTGTTCAAATCGAACCCGACGTTGTCGTGGTCAAAGCCCGGTGTCAGCGCTTTGTCTATTTCAATAAATTTGGTTAAATCGAACCTGAATTGAGTCGATGTCGAAGCCTATGTCTATCGAGTTCCATTTCATAATTCCATCATTTCATGGAGCCCGAATCAGTCGAGGTTTCTATTCTCTTATTCCCTATATTGTTTTCACATACCGATCAGAATACATATCTAACATTTGTACACCTTCTAAGTTTAGAAGCATGAACAAAGGGGGGTAATTGTAGATACCGTATTTTATCTGCTCTAATAATTTAAATATACACATTTTATTTATTAGCCTATTTACTAGTCTAAGACAATGTGTGATTTTTTTAAACAAAAAAAAAGCTCAATCTCTAAAATAGATAACTAGACTAGGCACTAAAAATATAAGAAAAAAGTTCAAGGACTAAAAAATAAAAAAGGGAACATAAAGACTAAAACAAAAAAAAATGAAACTCTAATTTTGACTATAAATAGGCAGGGGATCATCACTTGAAGATGGACTTTTGGAGTGAGGAAGAATAGAGGCTATTAAGAGAAGGAGGGTGATTTTTTTGGAGAGTGTGTGTGAGAAATAAGAGAGATTTTCTTAGCGAGAGAGAAATAAAGTTTACATTTCTATTCATTATTTATCTTCTCTCATTCTTTTTCTTGATGTAGTCTAAATTTCTTGCACATGTACTAATAAGACATATTGTTCATTGTTTTCATCATTTTCCTTCATACTCATGTAGTTTATATGTTTTGTTCCTTCTTCTTTATTTTTTACTCTTAATCTTGATTTTTATTTTAATGCATAGATGAGTTTTTTACAAATTTAATAATGAGATATCTTTGTCATCAACTTAACCAATGGGGATGATGATAACGCCTTTGAGGGGTGCAAAATTAACTCAATATGAATCAACCATTTAATGGGTTGAAAGTGTACATTTGTTGCAAAAATCCCCTATGAAAATTTATCATACATAAAAATGCATAAAATAGAGAGTCTATATAAAGATTACGTAAATATTTAAGTTTTGAGAATTTTTAATGTTCTCACAAGTCTTTTCTTTTTTAAATCGTGTTATTATTTTAGTGACACTTGTTTGAACTAATTACGATCTATGATCATTTTTTTGTTATTTGATTAGTATTAAAAGAATAAATGAAATAATGATAATTAGTGAACTAAGTAGTTCAAAATAAAAAAAATTATATATTAAAATCCAAAAATATTTATACTTTGAGATTTTAATATTAATTTATTTATAATATTGTAGTTATATTATATTAAAATAGAAATAATTATTTATAGTTATATTTTATAAAAATAGGAAATTAAACTAAAAACTAAAATAAAAAGTAAAAGGAGGGTGATCGAGGGTGACACCCTCTGTTAAGATAGAGGGCGATGCACCCTTTGTACACTAATCCCCTCCCCCTTTTGTTTCGTTTATTTTTTGTTGTTTTGTATTGTTTTTTTATCATTTTATCTTAATTTCATCTCTCTTTTCTTTCTAATATATGTTTATTTTAATATTCACCACTAACATCTTTTACATGTTTTTCATATTCATTTCTACTTTACACATTTTTGTCCACTTTGTCATTCTACAATTTACATATGACTCTAACTTTTCATCTATTTAGTTTTTATATAGTTATTAGTATATATTTTCTTTACAACTTTATTTGTGTAGTACTCTCATATTGTCATGTTTATAATGTGGTTCTTCTCTCATTCCCTTATCATTGGGCTTAATATTTATATTTGTATGGATCTCAACCCTAACAATTAAATTTAAATTTAGTTAACTCCATTATTTAGTTTTTTCACTAAAGAAAATTACTATGATAAACAGAATTTTTGGGATACCAAATTTCTCGAACTACTCAGGTGAAGAGTTATTTTTGAGATACAGAAAATAACTCCAATAATGCTTTCATTTAAAAAAATATATAAAAAAATCAATGGTCTTTGTACCACTCATTAAATGTCATTTATTTTGTTCATTTTTATGATGTAAAATGTACCAAATTGGACATTCAAAAATGAATTTTTATTGTTATTTTAAAATATAATTTGAATAGCATTTGAATAAATTTGGTAACCATTTTAACAATGGTTGTTGTAGAGTGCTAATACTTTCTCCACACACAAATGACTCCCGAACCAACTTTGAGTTTTCATAGGCCAAAATTTTTATTTTAAAATTGGGTGACCAATCACACCCTAAAATGATTGGTGACGAGTCCGAATTTCTTCATCATCTATTTTCACTTTAAGATTTTTAAGATCCATTACCAGCTTTGTGAAATCGTCCAAATTTTCTTCAACTAGTTTCCATCATCCATTTTGAATCCATAGAACTTTATCTTAAGATACGTCCTGCTTGGTAGTGACTTAGTCTTAAACATTTGTTCTAACTTCAACCATAATCCTGCTGCAGAAGTTTCCTTTGACACTTTTCTCAGAATTGTGTCACTCAAACTCAAGATTATAGTATTCCCTACTTTCTTCAAAATGATGGCTTTGTCTCTCGCAGACAGTGATGCATGTATTTTTTCTTCTCCAAGAAGTGTATCGTCCAACCCCATATTTCTCAAAAGTGCTATCATCTTCATCCTCCATAGTCCAAAGTCATTTTTCCCATCAAACTTTTCAATGTCATACTTCGGAATTGACATCTTGATCCAACTTTAACTTTCACAGAAGCTTGCAGTTCTTTATTGATCAATATTTTGAGCTATCAACTCTTACGACTCAGTTTAATGAGGAACTAAATCTGATTTCTTGGACAGGATCTTGCAACCGAAAACTCTAATACCATTTGTTATAAGTATGTCAGATTATACTCACTGCAATCAAATTTAAAAGACTAAAAGATGTTCATGAATTAAATGTAAATAGCTTGACTGAGAGAAGAGAAAGAATAAGGAAGAAGACAAAATGTTTTACGTGCTTCGATTCAGAATGAATCTACATCCACAGGAAAGCCACCACGTAAGAACTTGTATTACAAATCAAAGATTACAAGTATAACCTTTCTTAATGATCAAAACTAAAAGAAAACTCATCACCCTTCTCTCGAGTTCAAGCTATCATTTATAGGTGTTGCCGTTAGTTAATGATTAACTAACAACACCCAACTAACTAGTAAATAGTTGTTACTCTTAACAGTTTTGAATCATCATGGTGCAACAGTTATCTACCTAGTCATATTATTAAGTTGATTAATGATGAAAAAGACCTCCTTGATGTGTTTTCTAGGGGGTTTAAAAGAATATGTTTTTTTCTGGAAAAAAAACTAATGAGGTTTATAATTGTGTTGAATTTGAAGTCTCAATACATTATTATGTATAAAAGTATAGGATAACTGAATATGATATTTGATTGAAGCTTTATGCTAATTCTTCGTAACTCAAGAAATTAATAACCCTCACAACCTCAATCTCTTATTCCAAAATATCTAATTAAAAACAAAGAAATGTGCGACATTAGTAGAGTCTCCACTTCCCACTTTATCTGCTCTATTTTAAAAAACTTTGAGCATTGGCCACGAACTTTGAAGAGAGAATTTGATTTTCGAATTTAACCTTCAACTTCCTTTAAATTTTAAGTTGGTTAAGAAAACCCGTCTCATAATTCTACTGATGGTCTAAGAACACAGAGTACCCAAAAGTCTCTCAAGTTATTCCGAATCAACTCTTCTAATTAAAAATCTTGACCTCTTACACCTTTCGCTATTCGTGAATCTTTTTCTTCTCAGTTCATGAAAATCAACTCTAACTTCTCGTGGTTAATTATAGTAAAAGGTATGATAAATATTTTTTGTAAAATCCTAATTTTAAAAGGTCTTTCTTTTGACGTTTTTACACTAATTTTCGATATCCCATAACAGTGTCTAAAAACCGTGCCCTACATTGGACAAAATTTGCGTTTGATTTATTGAGAATTTTAGTCTTGATATTATATATCCCTGAGCTCATGTGAGGTTTACAAATGTAATATTTCCTTAATATCTTAGAAAATTATTCTAATAGTTTAAAAAACGTGAGCATAGTTTTGTGAAAAACTATTTCTAATAGCATATAAAACGCCCAATATTTCGCTACTCGAACGAACTCATTTGAATCTGAAATTTTCAGCAAATACATTTAAGAAATGAATGTCTAACTGTATACAAAATTCATATGATTTTGATGTGTTTTGGGTTGTCCAACAATTCATCAAAATTTGTAGCTTTCAGTGAGTTTTGAAAACAATTTGTCATCATTTCTATAAATCAAATGGTATTTTAACCTGAAAGTTTTTAGGGTTATTCCCAACATGTCAATATTGTTACTGTAAATAATTTAGAGAGAAAAGAGATCTCTATAATTTTCTAAATATGTTGAAAATTGTTGTTTAAGTACATTAGAAAACATAACTAGTGATATTTTAGTCTAGGTTATTTTCGTATCAACATCGAGTCGTTTTAACCTAAAAAATTTCTATAATATTTTGAGTGTTTTCATGTTAACACCGAAAGTTTTCAGAACCTTTTATGCTTTTTAAATATTTAAACGTCATTCCAAAGTTTATTATTTTGGCCAAAAGCTTGTTTCAGGTACCTGTCAACTTTCTATCTTTCTGACGATTCTAAATATCATTAAATGTTAGAAAATTTTATAATAGTGTTGTTTGGTAAAAAATATAATATTTTTAACAACATGTAGAACTTATTTGTGTCTATTTATCTAACATTATTCATAACATTAGTTTTTTGAATCAAAGTCGTATGTCTTTTAAGGAGCATAATGTTACTTTTTTTTAAGAAACATTGTTGTTTAACATATTCTTACAAGGTGGTCGAGCAAGTAAAATTTTGCATGTGTAACAGTATGTTTGTGTTGCCTGAAAATATAAAATGAAACTATGTTACTGTTTTATGATTATCGCATGTGATGGCTCTTTCATATTTGTTATAGATATCTTATGATGTCTTTGTGATACGTGTACTTTGATTTTGAGAATGTAACACATGTGATAACATAAGAAAGAACATTGCATGAGAAAGTAAAAGATTTTTTTTTTGTTTCATTAGAGTCGCCTACCCACTATTCTACTCTATTTTCCTTATCCTTCAAGAAAGGCTGTTGTTTGTCTTGTCTTTCGAGAAAAGGTTTTATTTTTCTTATCCTTCGAGAGAGGGTCTGTGTTTTCCTTATCCTTCACAAGAAGGTCTTTTTACATGCTCTAGTTAGATTTGTGAGAAGACATCTTATTTATGACTCCACATTTTTGAAGGTGCATAATGATACTTATGAGGAAAATCACTTGTACTTACCTCACAAGTTAAAAATTACCGATGAATAATCTCTATTCTATTTTGGGTGTGGTGGTGAGCTCTAATTGAAGTTGGCCAACAAATTCTGTAAAAGATTTGAACGAATGATATGTACCTTATGCGATTGTAATTACAGTAATATTATGCTTGTAAAATTTTGCATAGTGAATATATTTTTATACTCCATCCGTTTTATTTTAAAATTGTAACTATGGTAATGTTAAGCTTGATGAGGATGCGTTCGACATAGTATCTAGTACGGATCAATAAGTTTTCTATAAAAACATTAGAGTTTAATTATTTTTCTTTGATTTAATCATTTCCACTTTGAAGGTTCATTTCTTATTAAATGTTTTAGTATTCAATCGATGTTGAACAAATATTGTTAAATTTTTTAAATTGAATTAAGTTACATATAACTTATTATTTATTTGCACTCTTAGTTTAAAAAATGACATCGCTAACTTTTTGCATAAAATATTAAGTAAACCTAGCTAGTTGTCGGGTTGGATAGTTATGGCGTCAGAACTTAAGGTTTAAATTATGTAGGCAATGTATTTTTTTTGAAAAATTTGTTTCTCTAACTTTTTTGAGTCCGTGCTAGAAATTAAGATTATGATATTTTCTACTCTTTAAAATGATTATGTAATATGTGACCCTTTTGAGTGATCTTTTTTATCATGATATTTATAAAAATAGATCTTTTGAATGACTTGGGTTGGGAATTGGAAGATATAGAAATCGAAGATGTCGATTCAACAATAATCGCTACAGTGTTTTCTGTTTCACCAAAATTATGTTAATAGACCCTATTCGTAGGGGTCCAATTTGCATGAGGACAAGTGTTTGGCAAGCTCGTTGTCGTGTTTCAGCATCGAAGACTAAAAGATAGTTGTTATTGGAAGGAAAAGATTATGCTCTTGGGGTGGGCAGTAGAACCCTTACCGACATCGTTGAGATGAAGTTGATCATCCCTTGTGTATAGTTCCATGTATTCTCGAAGTAAACTAAAAGCATTTACATTAGAGTGTTTCCTCGAGATTGCGGCCCCAACGTTCATTGCAGGCCAAATGCATCAATGATTGAAGAAAATTCTAACGATCACCCAAACAAAGATCCACAAGAATATCCCGTCTATGGATAGCACATATCCAGTGTTTGGATCATCATGTAGTATAAGATTAGTCTTGTTCCATTGCTAGTGTTGATAGAATTTTGGATGATACTCTTTATTTGCTTTATGAGTGATTCTTTTTACGTCATCCTCGGCATGGATTAGCTAGCTGCTAATTATGCCAATTTTTACGTCGTGTTGGAAGTGTTGTTTTTAAATCTCCTAGTAAGTCGGAGTAAAACTTCAAGGTTTGATTCTACACTCGTTATCTTGTATCATTTATTTGTTAGGGGTAGGACGCTTATTAGATAGTGGGTGTGGGGTTATTTGGTGATTAACATGGACATGTAAAAGGTAGAGTTACTAGTGGATGACGTAAAAGTTGTTAAAGAATTTTCTAGGTTTTTCTTAAGCACCTACCGGACTTATCACCCACAAGAAACTTATATACTAATATTGAGCTGGTCCATGGTACTATTCTTACCTTTCCATATCGTACGAAACCAGTTAGGATGAAGGTGCTTAAAGAGTAACTTCAGAAGTTATTGAATAAGATATTCATCAACCTTGTGGTTCTCGTTAGAGATAACAAATTATTCTATAAAGAAGGATGGATCTATAAGGCTTTGCTTAGACTATAGAGAACAGACAAGGTCACCATCAAGAACAAGTATCATCTATCCCATATATGAAGATTTTTTTGGTCAACTTCAGAGAGCATGCGTATTCTCCAAAATTAACTAGTGATCTGGCTATCATCAGTTGAGAGTGAACAAAGAAGATATTCCAAAGACCGCATTTCATACACTATGTGATCGATATGAGCTCTTGGTTATGCCTTTTGGATTAACCAATGCCCAAGCTGCATTTTTGGAATTGATGAATCAAATTTTTAGGGGCTTTTTGGATTAGATTGTCATTGTTCTTATTGATGACATCCTGATTTACTACAAGTCAGTAAAAGAACATAAATAATTGTTTGGATTTTAAATGAGTAGAAGTTAGATGTCAAGTTTAGTATATTTGGGTTTTGTTAGCAAGAAATGTTTGGAAAGAATTCTGTTGACACTCCATGCAGTTCGCTTAAATAACATAAACACCCCTCTAATTTGGAGTAAGATAAATGGTTGGATAAGATTAGTTATAAGGATAATATTATCTTTTTCCACACCTATATATACTAACTGACTTTTAACAAGATGAACTTATTTATTATTTTATAAACTAGACGGGTGTCTGTGTCATTTAAGCAAATCATAAAGGCTGTTGAAAAGTTTCCCCAATGTTTTTTCTAGTTTTTTTAAAGAAAACCTATATGTTGATCCTGCGAAGATGGAAACGATGGTGAATTGGACTCGTCCAACCAATGTCAAAGAAATTAGAGCTTTTTATGGTTGGCAGGATTTAATCAGAGGCTTATGGAAGGTTTCCCTAGATCTATGTACTGTTGACCAAGTTGGCAAGGAATAATGCATGTTACCTTTGGTCTGAGAAATACGAGAAGGGTTTCCAAGAAATCAAGCAAAGGTGGGTGATAGCTCTAGTTCTTATTGTACCCTTAGATTCTTCATATGCTCTCTTTCCTTCTCAGAGTTTAATTTAACATAATTTTGAGAGAACAGAATCGTAAGCTTTGGTTCATAAAGCTATAGGTTGTCTCATGCACTTAACTATTTAATCTCTGCACTAAGACAAAATATGTGGCACTATGAACAAGGATGTTACGTTACTAAAGGTTATATTAAAACTGAATATAAGAAGTGGGTGAACTCTTCGGTTACAAGTGATAGTATACTCAAATTCTATAATTGATGGGTAGGTACTTTAGAAAGCACATTTTCAATAACAATTTCTAGTTTTTATCCACCGGATAATACAAAAATGTATCGTGACTTAAGATAACACTTTTAGTGCAATAATACGAAACAAATTTTCAAAGTTTGTAAAACAGCACCTTACTTTTTTAACCAGTGAAGGTTCAATGCCAATGCATGTATGGTCATTTACAATCCTTTGGAAATACTAAAAAAGGATTTGGAAACATATTTCAATGGATTTTATATCAGGTTTATCAAAGAATGTAAAGTAATCTGATATAATTTTGGTTAGAGTCGACTGATTGACTAAGACTGATCACTTGGAAAGTAGAGTGAAATTGGAAACATATTTGAATGAATTTTTTTGTATCAGGTTTACCAAAGAATGTGAAGATATTTGATACAAATTGGGTTATAGTTGACTTATTGACTAAGTTTGCTCACTTTTTATTAAGTTGTATAAAATTTTTAGTAGAACATGGGGTAAAGTTGTATGTTAAAGTGATTGTCAGACTTAAAATGGTGTATCAGTATCCATTGTCAGATCATGACCAAGATTTGCTTCTAAGTTTTGACATAATCTTCATTAAGTTTTAGGTACTCAACAAAATTTTATTGTAACACTTCACACTCAAACTGATGGATAGGTGACCATTAAACACTTGAGTTATCTTCAGAGTTTGTATTATGTATTTGCAAAGTAATTGGAGCAATAATATGCATTTGATTGGGTTTTCATACAAGAATAATTATCGGACAACAATCCGGAAGATTGACATCATTGTAAACTTTATATTGACGGAAGTGTCGATCACCTACCCATCAGGACAATGTTGGTCATAGATTTTAGGCCTAGAGATGGTTCAATAGACGTTACTGGTAAAATCTGAGAGAATCAGAATTGCTCAGGACATTAAAAAAGTTATGCTGATGTTAGAAGAAAAGCTTGAAATTTGAAGTTAGAAATATAGTGTTTATTAAGATAGTTATGAGAGATATGATGGAAAATAAATTTCAATGGTCACAATACTTTAGAAGAACCATCATGGAGATCCGAGCTCCTTTTCCACATCTTATCGAAGATTGTTTTCAATTAGTTTTTGAGATGAAAATTCTCATGAGGAGATAGGATAGATCTGATATTTTTGGTTAGTATTTTAAATATTGTTAAAATGATTTTATTCTATAATAATTACATTTATTAATTTCTCTATTTAATTACTATAGTATACGCATTTTATTATGATCATATATTATCATTTAGTTGTGCTTGCATAGAAACGCGCTGTGCCGGTCATATTACAATTTTAAATAGATATACTTATGCACATGAAAGGTTTATTCTAACCTGATGAGGTCTATGGTTATTTTGAATTTAAAGCCTCAAAACATTTTTTATATATAAACGAATAGGATAACAGAATGTGATTTTTTATATAAGCTTTATCCTAATTGACTGTAACTCGAGAAATTGAAAATTATCACATCCCAAACTCTTATTCTGAAATATTTATTTAATAAACAAACAAATGTAGGACATTGGTGGAGTCTCCGGTTCCCATTTTATTTGCTCTATTTTAAACAACTTTAGCATTGGCCATAAACCCTCCGATTTTGATTTTTGAATTGACCTTAAGCTTAATTTTTAATCTTATCTCAACTTCCTTCAAATTTCAAGTTGGTTTAGAAAACCTTATTCTAATAATCTATTGGTCGGCCAAGAAGAGAAAATACTCAAAACTCTCTCAATATTTTTTACAAGAACTCTTCTAGTTTGAAATAGATTCTATTTATGATTATTTTATTTATATTATTTAATATCTGTATTGTGTTATTTTTATTTATTTATTAGTTATATTTTCTTATATTATTAATAATCAATAATAATAAGATGAATGAAAGTTCAATTTCTATACTTGATCGATAAGAGAACAATCGTGACCTCTTGACGTTTTGATATCAGTGAATCGTTTTCTTCACCGTTCCTGACAATTAAATCTAATTTTTGGTGGTCAATCAAAGTTGAATATATGAAAAATATTTTTTAAATTCAAATTTAAAAGGTCTTTCTTTTGAGATTTTTGTATGAATTTTTTATATCTAATAACAATGTTTGAAAAACTGCGCCGTACGTTAGACAAAATTAGCATTTAATTTCCTAAGTTCTATCAGAAATTTTGTCTTGATATAACATATCCTTGGACTGATGTGCATGAATGTCATTTTTTTAATATTCAGAGAAATTCTTTCAATTATGATTGTGCCCTAATAGAATTCTATTAGAAAATATTTAATTTTGATTAATAATAAATAGTTTATTATTATATTATATGTAGTACATTCTTGTAAAAGATCCACAAGCATAATAGTACTTGATTTATGAGTCCTATAAAATTTAGCTTATGAGAACAAAGTATTTAACCAGAAATTCTTTATGATTTGTAAACACTTAATTTCACAGTCTAGTGAAGTTGAATGTTTTACTAAAAAAAGACTGTCGTACATTAACTTTATTATGTAGAATGACTTACCTTGATCACTAGGTAGAGTACATAATTAATGTACTAGTGCATTTGGAATGTATTGAAAGAACTAATGAGTCTGATTTTCAGTAAAGTACTATCAAATGAAAATCAAGTCTCATTACTATTATTTTATGAGTGCTCTCAATCTTGAAAGAATTATGAGCTCATTTTAATAACTTAGTCATTTTGATTTTAAAAAAATGAGATTCTATGAATTAATATATTCTGTAGGCTAGATAAATGAGTTATTAGATAGTGAGTCCATAGATTTTTAATAGTAGAATCTATATGCACTTTTAATTAAGTGACAAAGTACCTATTATCTAATTCATTTACGTGGTCACGCTAAACTAAACACTTAGTATTTCTGTTGGAGTAATAGAGATTTTATAATATTATTTGAGACGTCAAGTATGAAAATCATCATAGTTGACTGGTAGAATGAATTTGAAACCTAATGATACCAATATGTGTGTAAATATTAGGTCGGTAGTAATTAACATAATTATATACGGTACTATATTATGGAGGGGCATTACATAATGAATAATAGGCCAATGAGAATTACGTCGAGTAATATAAAATGTATTTAGAGTACTATTACGAATATAGTGGAGTTAATCATAATTAATAATTGATAAATTTGTTTATGAGTTTAATCGATAGAGTTTATTAATTACGTAGCCAAATGTATTTTTATCCTTATAGTCCCCTTACTAGCCTCAAATTTGTGTTACGTTGTGACAAGACTTGTTTAATAAACAAATGGCTCAACGTGGATCTTCTATAGTCAACCAAATGATCTTAAAACTAGTTCAGTTTTATTCTAAAAGATCATTAATTAATTAAATTTATAAGTTATTATTATAAAAAACACAACCGGTTGTGCTTTCACATGGGTTACATTTGTAACCCAGGTGAAGAGATGGTTGATTTTTAAACCATTTCTTTTTCGTAACTGTATTGTTTACAGTTTTTAAACTGTATTAAAAAAACGCTTAAAAAGAAAGACTAAAATCTCTATACTAGTCTTTGTTTATGGCCGAACAAAATTTTTGGGAGAAGAAAAAAGACACGAGTTAGTTTATGATTTGATTTTATTCAAGTGCCCACCGGCTCGTGATTTTGGTTGACGGTTCAACAGTAAGAAATGTTACAAGTTTTCGATTTTTAATTTCACGCTTCAAAATGTGTTTTTCCTAATCCCTCTAAATGGTTGTTTCTTGAATTTTCAAGATCCAGTATTTTTCACTATGTTGATTCTTTCATGTGAGATACCTTATAACAGTTTTACAAGCTGGCCAACAAGTGATTCTTGGTTGGTAATGAAATTGACTAAGCTAAGTAGTGGGATTAGTCCCTCATCCTACCCATTTTCAGTAGTAAAAAATAACTGAGCTTGTGAACAATATAAGATATCCCAAGTTTCAAGAATGTTGACTACTATAGCATTGTGTTTCTATATAAAGTGATATATGTAGATGCAAAGAATCTACAATCAAGAAGATACCATGCATCACTTAGTTAATCGTTTTTGAGATGTAAAGTAAAAAAGATCGAAATAGTGTTAACTTGGCACAGTATGGTGCCTAGCCTGATTATCTCTAATAATCAAGTCAGTAGGTACTTTGATAGAATAATATTAGGATAGGGAGAGAGTGAATATGATTTTATGGAGGGACACCATCTTATTTATAGAGAGTTAAGAATGGGACCTAGTCCTCGTTCGACGTAATACTTCTCATGTTTTTAGTTCGAAAATGATAGATATTTAAGGAGAATATCTCTCCATATGTTTATTTTTTTATCCATGTTTTGACCAAATTTCCATGTAGGGACTCCCCTAGTTGTCATCATGTGAAGAATAGGGGTGACCATTCATAGATAGTAGATATGGATGTACCTCGACCATCTTAATGGCTTTAGCTTCGGGAAAAGTATCAGGTTTGCTAGAAGGGGTCAATCCTCTTAGACAAGTTGTGAACTTTGGTTGGTGACATTATCGAGTGTCTCAAACACTTTAGTCTCACCCTACTATCCGAGGCAAAACCATCGTTGCTCATATAGAAGACATGTTCTGACCATGTTCCTGGTTGCGTCCTCTTAGGTTTCACATATGGTATCTTCTAGGGCCCATTTGGACAATTCCTTGAGACTCTAACTTTAGGTGAATGTTCACCCTGTGACCCATCCCACCCATAGCGAGTTTGCTACCCATGACTTTCTCTATCATGGACTTAGTCGCTCTGGCTCAATATAGGTTTGAGATCCTCTAAAATATAAGGAAAATGGATCTACATCATTATGGGAAAGAGTGATAGATGAGCTTGATGGACTAAGGCGTTGGCACCGTCAATCTTTGACTGAGAAAGATGTATTGGGCAATCATAAACATCTCAGTACCTAAGAAGAAAGGCATATATCCTCAATCTTTGAGATCAAAGAAGTGATGAAACTATTGAATGATATTGGAGAAACATGTCAACCAAGGTTGTACCTTTATTAAAAATGAACAGAGAGTTATCTAAAATAGCTTAAGAGAACCATCTGTTGGATGGTGTTAGGCTGTCCCAACCTCAAACTAGCTTGAGAGGTGAGGTTTTCCCTCACCCTTATAAACTGATTATCAGTCTCTTCCACAATCGATGTGAGATAACCCCAACAATCTTCCCTGTCACACAACGGGTCCTAAGTTAGATAACCATCGACTCGCTCCACTCGGATTCACCTACCATCAGATTCTGCGTTAGATAACCGTCGACTCGCTTCACCCAAATCACTAACCATCAGGTCTTGTGTTGGATAACCGTCAACTCGCTTCACCCGGTTCACCATAAAATCGGGTCGTGAGTCGGGGAGCTAACAATTCACTTCACCCGGATTCACCATACATCAGGTAATGACTTGGAGGGCCAACAACTCACTTCATCTGGATTGGCCTGGAGCGATTTTGGATACAACTGGACCTGGATCTGATATTAGTGTTGGATGGTGTTGGGCCTTCTCAACAAATGTGAGATAACCCCAACACCATCAAGGCATTGGAGTTCTCCTCAACTTAGAATACAAGGCTTTTGGAGCCTCTTTAAGTCGATAGAGAGCTTTCTTGATTTTTTTATAAAACCCTCAAGTTGTTTCATATACAATGCCTTATCAAGTCTGCCACAAAAAAGAAAGACATTGCTAACATCAAGTTGTCTAATATCCCAAACAAAAATGAGAGCCAAGGTAAGTACAACTCTGATTGTTGTTGGTTTTGACCATAAACTAAAGGTTTCTTGAAAGTCAATTTTGGGATTTTTGTGAAACCTGTTAACTACCAATATAGCCTTAAACCTTTGTTCAGCTTTGAGTTATGAAAACCTATCAGACCGATCGAGGCGCTCAAAGCAAACTAAACCGTAATGATTTGGTTCCAATTTTCAAAATATATGTGGTTCAGTTTGGTCTGGAGTTTTTGTAAGCAACCATCAACGAATCAAACTAAACCATAATCTCTATATAAGGGAAATTTTCTCAAACCTTAACATATTATCCTTAGTTCTTTGCGCCGCTTTCACTATCCACTTCCTCTCTCGTCATTCTATCTCTCTTAGTCTTTTTCATATGTTTCTCATCTATCTCTCTTAGTCTTTACTTCATTTAAAATATTTTAGCTTCATAACTCTAGATCCTTAGATAAAGTGAAAGTGGGTGCAAATGATTGATTCTCATTCTCTGTTTCTTCTTCAACGCAAAGAACGTTACTGTACTTCATGTACCAAAATTGATATTCACTACCCCAAAAAGTAGTTTAGATGATGGGTAATATCCATCATTATAAACCTATATTGACAGCTGACCAATTGTCATCTAACGGACTGTCATTTTTACCTTCCCCGTCATTATAAAATCCCATTTTTAGGTTTTAATGATGGAGATTCTCTGTCATCTAAAGTCCCGTGAAAAGATATTAGATGATGAGAAATCCCCTTCATCTAAAGTTCCCACAAAAGGTATTAGATGACAAAGAATCTCTATCATTAAAAGTCAAACTCCATCATCTAAAAGTCCCGTAAAAAGGCATTAGATGACGAGAAATCTCTGTCATTAAAAGGTTTGATAATTTTTTTAAAAAAAATATCATTTAAAGTTAAAAACTGCCTTCCTATCACACAAAGTCAGGCCTTCCAACATGTCTTTGACAGTAAAAGTTAATCTGAGATAGAGCTTGGCAAGATACAATAAAGCCATCTCAGGTCCTCACACCAAATCATTTCTGCTACCTATCTCAAGCTTGACTTACAGACATGCTTGCACCAAAAGTACAAACCTCAAATAAGAAGTAAGATATGATTCTTAGTATCTCACCAAGAAAAAGAGAACTACAAAGTGTAACTAAACCCCTCATCATAAATGAAAAGAGTTTCCAAGTGATTGGCAAGAGAACTACAAAAATTCATTACTTAACTATTGTTAATATGATAGTAGAAAAAGCAAAAGGTTCATTAAGAAAATAATTACTTCAGCACTCATATCATGCCATCACTATATTTAAAGCATGGATTCAGCAAAATAATTACTTCCTCGATGGCTGAATGGAAAAGACATTCACCAAGGCTTTTAAGTTCTCAAACTTCTTCATTTTGGCATGCCTTGGAAGTGAACTCTGTGGCTAAGGAGATATTATGAGAGCTTGTTTACGATTGGGAAGTGCCCGTAACAAGTAAAAAGATAATAAAAAACTTACATTTTTTTATCAAATGCTGATTAAATTGATTTTCAAAATTTAAAAATACCAATTAAGTTTATTTATAATTTTCTAATGTGAATTTGAAAATGTCGATTAACTGCTTATTCTCCGATTTAAGGAAGAGACATTAGACAAAGCTAGCTCACTAGAGTATATATGTGTTCATGAATATCTCGAACACCACAACAGGCCAGTCATATTCAGGTAACAAAGAGAAGAACAATAACTTGCATTGCATCCAAGTTCATGGGTAGAATATATGTTAGACTTTCTAGAGCTATAGACGAAATAGCAACGAAACAAAGACTTAAATAACTTAGCTAAATTTCACATTTAAAGTTGCTAATTCTATGTTTCTTCGAGAAATTCCATGTAAGAATTATACTTGTGTGTTGGAGCAGATGTGGTAGAAACATTCTTGTAGAAAAACAACCATAACACTCAAATAAGTATATAATTAACATGAGTCAATTATCAATTCGAAAAAAGTGGAATTCTCTTAAATAAATTATTGGACCACACTGGTTAGACAATTCATTTAATTGGGACAAAAAACATAACTTCAAATATTAATAAAGATCATGCAATGAAAATGGTACTTTTCGGTCTGACCCTCAACTTCAAATATTAGCAAGCAACTAAGTGCAAATCTTGAAGAGTAAACAAATGCCTAGTAAACAAGTCGCAAAAAAGAGGTTGATACCCTAGAGTGGCAGAACCATTAGACAAGCTGGAGGATGCCAGGATGGCAGATGTCTTCTTGGTAGTGGAATCTGCAACGTCTTCAATGCAAATATTTGCAGATCTGTTCCCAAGCCTATTAATTCAACATGCACTCCTAGGTCTCTCCCTAGTTAAAGCATTGGTTATTCGATATCGTTTGTATGAATTTCTTTGTACCAGAACTATGACATACAAATACAGTATTTTCACTTTCATGACATAATGAGCAATTCGTAAAATACATATAAATGTTTCTTAACTTAAACTTACTTGCATTTGATTGATAACCAGTGCCATCTCCACCAAACCCCCAAATCATCGAATCATTAGGGCCTAAATCACCAAAAAGCACCATTTCAATTAAGAGAAAGCCGCTGAAAGTAGCGATGTAGAAAATCTCAGATTCTTTGGTTTTCCTGACAAAATCAGGTAAACAAAAATATAAAAAATGACGAAGACAGATAGGAGAAGATAAGCTTCAGATCCGAACTAGGAAAGCTTAAAATTTTCAGCAAGAAATTCTTGGCAATTAAAGCAAAGAAATCATCATAGACCTCCAAAACGTAGAAATCCATTATAAACCCTAATTATTACAACTCATATTCAAATCCAAAAGTTACCTTTTATCAAATGGAAATTTTGAAAAAGAACGAAGCTATGATTTTCGTGGTGGCGAGCTCGACTTCGTACGACCTAGGGCTTTGAGAGAGAGAGAGCTTCATGCGCGGCTCTGAGAGAGATGAAAATCAACTTTTAGGGTTAAATTATATACTTGGTATTTTTGTAAATAGAGAGAACTTTGGGTAATAATATCAACTTATAAATAAATCATTGTATCTGTAATGAGAAAACTTTTTATGACAATGTAAGAAATACTTGTCATAGTTGGTAGACCATTGATGACAGGTTATTTAATAACTGTCATTTTATCAAAATTATTCCACCCACACTATTTTTCTTTGACAGATTTTTTAGAACTGTCATTATACTATATATGTGGCTATCATTGTAGGCCTAAAGTCGTGATTAGATGTCATAGAAATTATGCGTGGTTCTGCTCAATTTGATTGAAAACATCTCAATTTTTTGTATGAAACTACTAATTCAAATGTTTTACAAGATTCCTATATGAATAGGGGTATTCACAGTTCCGTTCAATTTGGTTATCTGTAAAACACAATTAAACCGAACCGAACCACTCATGTAAATGAACCAAACATAATCGAACTAAATATCTTTTGTTCGGTTTAGTTCTCCGATTCGGCCTTAGTATAAAAAGATTAAAAATCAATAGAAAATTACTAAAGAAATGATAGAAAATTAAAGATTCAGTTTATTTTGGTTCGGTATGTATGAAATTATATAATATAAAATTAAAGTGACGATTTAATTCAATTTGAAACTTGATAAGGAAGCGAACTGAAGACCTCTAAAAACTCAACCACAACGGTCATCTTTTGTCGGTCTATTCGATAACACAAGTTTTACCCCTATGTATTAAGTGGCTTTTGGAATTAAACGTTTTATCACTTTGAAATGCAAATCAACTACCTAACTAAAATATAAAAATTATTTTTATCTAAAATTACTATTTAGCATTCATGTCTGGTGGTTCTGAGTCATTTTATTATGTTTCAAAGAACCAGTTGGCCAAATATTATCTTTTCATGTTCTCCTTATAGGAGATTATAAAAAAATCAATTAAGAAATAAGTAAATCTTGGGTTAATTGAATCAATAAATAAACATAGAATTAAAAAAGCTTAATCCCTTGTTTTTATGTTCATAGATTTCTATATAAAAACCTGCTCAGCTCATTTACTGTAATGTCAAAATTTCCTATTTATAGTATAGAACACATGTACTAAACGAGCGAATCATCGATCCTTTGGAAAACAAAAGGGTTATTTGGAATTATATACCCTTTTCATTTTAGGTTAAGAAATATATACCCATTTTTAAAAAATCAGAATTTTATACCCTGGGCCGACACAATTCAATTAAATATTAATAATCTCACCAATTTTTCTTATCTTCCCAATGCACAATCAAATCAATCTATTCATCTCTTCTTCTTCTTCACCTTCTTCTTCACATTCTTCTTCTTCTTCTCCTTTATTCAACGAAACTCATATTTCTTTTTCTCCATCTTCTTGATCTTCTTCTTCTTGATCTTCATGTTCTTCATGTTCTTCATGTTCTTCATGTTCTTCATGTTCTTCATGTTCTTCATGTTCTTCATGTTCATGTTCTTCATGTTCTTCTTCTTCATGTTCTTCATGTTCTTCTTCTTCTTCTTCTTCTTCTTCTTCTTCTTCTTCTTCTTCTTCTTCTTCTTCTTCTTCTTCTTATTATTATTATTATTATTATTATTATTATTATTATTCAGTGGACCCTATGATTTTTCAGTGAGAAGGTGACCCATTCTTCTTCTTCTTTTTTAGCGAGACTCATTTGGCTTCGTCAGCAAGACCCATTCATTTTCTTATTCTTCTTCAATGAGACGCACTCAGAATCTCATTCTCCTATTTTTTGAACCTTTCAAGTAATGTTTTTTATTCTAGAAGTCAAAATAAGTATCTATTTGAAGGGTTCAAGTAGTTGTATATGATTACTTAAACCTTTCAAGTAGTAATTTTGATTCTAGAAGTCAAAACAAATAACTACTTGAAGGGTTCAAGTAGTTGTATCTAACTACGTGAACGCTTCAAGTAGTGATTTTACTTGAAGGGTTCAAGCAGTCAGATACAACTACTTGAAACCTTCAAATAGTTACTTGTTTTGACTTCGAAAATCAAAATTGCTACTTGAAGGGTTCAAGTAGTCAACTATAACTACTTGAACCCTTCAAGTAGCTACTTGATTTAACTTCCAAAATCAAAATAACAACTTGAAAAGTTTAAGTAGTCAAATACAACTACTTGAAACCCTTCAAATAGTTATTTGTTTTGACTTTCAGAATCAGAATCACTACTTGAAGAATTCAAGTAGTCAAATACAACCACTTGAACCCTTCAAGTAGTTACTTAAGCGTTCAAGTATTTCTTTTATATAATATATTAGGTGTGTTATGAAGAGATAGCTTAAAAGAAAAATGTGGCTTTACAATTATTTTCCTAACGGTATACGTTTTCTAATGAAAAGAATATTGGGTGAGTGTTTTCGTCCTAAATATATTTTTAGGTTATAGAAGATGGTCATTAAAAAAGCTCAAGAGACAAGATTGGAGTCTTTTATTTATAAGCTTTAGTGGAGAACTAAATATTGGTTTTGGCTATCTTAATTTCTAATTTTAAAAACTTCAGCTATATATACCAAGTTTTTTGAAGTATTGAATAACACACGATCATCTTTACTGAAGGTTTTTCTCTCCTCCCATTATATAGGCTCCCTTACCAACTCAATTATATTTTTCTGTCAATGTATTCTATTAGAGTGTTTACTTTTTTACATTGTCTTCTAATCATTCTCAAACATAATTTTGGACAAATTTTATTCAGATCAATTTTGTATTTGAGTGCACATATAGAAATGTAATAGGTAGATCCGAAATATTAATTGTTTGTCTGATCATTTGTTTCTATTTTTTTTACTTTAACAAAGTAATAGGTAGAACCATAATTTTGGGCAAATTCTCTTATCCTTTATATTTTTCTCAAACAAAATAAAGAATTATAATATTTAACAAACCTAAGCGGGATTAACCTAGTATGTCAATTTATAGCATATATACTCATTCTCAAGTATTTTTATGAAATCAACTCTTTATAACTATATTATTTTATTGTTAACTATTTGTTTCATTAATAAAATATATTGAAGTTTTTGATATTATCTATTGGCTAAATTTATAGGAGTGTTTTTTTTATTTCTTGAACCCTTCAAGTAGTCATATACTTTTCAGATAAATCACTACAGGAGACAAAAAATATATACTTCAAGGGTTCAAGTAGTAAAACAAGATTACTTGAACCCTTCAAATATCCTTTTGTTTTTATGTTGTGATTTATACAGAGCATACTACTTGAACCTTTCAAGTAGTCAAGTTATCTGTTGTCGTCGATTTTATATAGAGGCATGTAACTACTTGAAGGGTTCAAGTAGTGTTTATGACTTCTTGAACCCTTCAAGTAGTTATTTTGTTTCATGCAATGATTTATACAAAGAGCATGTGACTACTTGAAGGATTCGAGTAAAATAAATACTACTTGAACCTTTCAAGTAGTCATTTTGTTTCATGCAATAATTTATACAGAGAGCATGTGACTACTTACAGGGTTCAAGTAGTAAAACAATACTACTTGAACCTTTTAAGTAATCATTTTATCTCGTGTTAGTGAGCAATCTAGATACAGAAATTAACATCATCCATACAGTAATCAATCTTGAACCCCTCATCAGTTTATAATTACATAAATTTGAATAAACAAACATATCTAATCAACAAACTTATAATCCAAAGAAGTGTAAAAGAATTCACAAAATTCAAACGAAAAAAAAAGTTTTCTCAAGCCTCAAGTTTTCTCCAGCCACTGACACTTTGTGCCATCAAGTACCATTCTTCCATTTTGATAGGATCCAATAAATCTGAGCTGGTTAAGTATCCATTCGGTCATGCTCGATTTCGAAGAGCTCCTCTGCCCTTAACTCGGCCTCTAATGAACCCTAAACTCTACAAACCGACATCAATCCAACAAATCCCACCTGCCCATTACCACCATTGAAGTCTATATGATTATGTCATTGTCAAAACCAGTGCGATTGAGAGGAAGAACTTCACAAAACAGGAAAGCATGGAGGAAATAAACCTCTGTTACTTCACTGAATAGGAAAGTATGGAGGAAATGAACTAGAAAGCATGAAAGAAACAATGAGGGAAAGAAGAAGAGTGAGAGAGTGGATATTGATTTGATCTTTACATAGAGAGAAAGGAAAGAAATGATGATTGAATTTTTTTATGTTGATTGTGATGGGCAAGAAGTGTTAAATTTTAGATTTTGAGAAATGAGTATACAAATCTTTAACCAAAATAAAAAATGTACAAATTTACAAATAATCTAAAATAAAAAGAACTTGCTTACCCGCTAGGCCTTTGGAACAAAGGTGATTCTTTAGAACTAGCAAGTATAATCTCAATTTCACTTTTCTGTTATTACAATTCTATGTTATCACACCCATTTTCCTTCAATTGCAATCCCCAATGTGATTTATCAAGAAACCTAACAACTTTACCAAAATGCAAGCACTCAAACAAACTTTTATGATATCAACTTTAGAATTGAGCTCTCTGGCTGAGAATAAAGAAAAAGGAGCCAAGTTGATTGCTGTTAGAAAAAGAAGAAAATAGATTCTAGGAAGAAGTGGGTATCACTTGAAAATTGAATGCCTGATCTCCATGCAGATTTGGTCAGTCACCCAAAAAATACGTATCACTGAGATTGTAAGAGCTAACATGCTTTGAAATTGTTTACTACAAAAGAAGAAAAAAGAGCAAAATACACTCGGAATGTGATCCTCTCCTAATGTGCTCAACGAAAGAGGTCATTTTTCACTGATTTGAATAATTGATTTTTACTTCAACGAGCAGATCAACATAAGACGTCTTATTAATTTCTCATGTATGAATTGATCTCAACTGTTAAAATACAAAACAGGTTGATCCAATTATGATGAAGCAGGCCTCTCTTGTTAAGCATTACAGGAGAGTAGCGGGATCTGATACTCTCTGCGCGTGCAGGTCCTTCTTTATCTTTCTGGAGAGTAAGTGAGAGAAGCTAAGAAAAGCTTACCACCTCAATCATTTACTTGTAACTTTTCTCAGTTTTTGGTTGCAGTTTTATCACAGTAGAGTGCCACTACATGGAGACTTTTTTCAATTTTGGTATTAATTTAAAGATAACAAATAAAATAAAAGAGTAATTAAACTTGATACTTGGAAGTTGGGAAACAAGACTTTCTTCTTATTTTAGGCTTTTCTTCTCCTCACATGCATTATTCTAATAAGTTTAATTGTGAAGAATCCAAGAATTACTCCAACCTTTGTACGCTATCTATTTGGCCTTTTGCGACTAAGTGATGTTTCTTTTTGGAATAATTTTAGGCGGTCTAATTTTAGTTTGCTACACCGTGAATGATTATACAATTGCAAAAACTCATCCCTAAAATATATAATACTAGATATAAAACTTAGTTCACATCTTCCTCAAATTTACACCTGTATCCCTGAATGTCGTCGGGTACTGTTCACTTCCCCGCCATTCTTGTAACCGTCACCTGTAATCCGCGCAGGTGTGTCCGCACCCCCCTGAGTGGACGAGAAAGAAAGGAGATTTCTCGGAGCAACCCCCCAGGTTCCAGACCCAGGAGTCCACTTTCCCGTATGAGCATTCGGTACATGTATCAGTCCGTGGAAGAGTGAAAGGGTCACCACTACTGAGGATCTCCCCCCTAATCTTAGATAGGTCGTCTGAGGGTTCGCCGCGGTTCATTGCTGTGCTTACACACTAGGCTACCCTTCTCCGAAAGCTCCGCGGGACCACCTACCACTAGTCTTCGGCCGGAGGGGTTTATTGCATTGATAAACATGAGAGGTTATTGTAAAGGAAAATTTTTACAATCAATAAATAATGAAATAAATATGAGAGAGAGGGAATTAACAAATACACTTGTGAGATTGCTCATTCATAATTACTCTTTAGTACTACATAAGCCTCTATTAATAGGCTCTCAGTTTGTTATACAAAAATTGATACATTTTATCTAATTACAACTAAATATGAGATTAAGTATTCTCCTTTGACTTAGTTATATATATCAACTCAAGTTGATCTTGCCCATTCAATTTATCTAGCTGCTGGATTGATTGCTTCTATTTGTCACGTCACCAATTCATTTTTTTCTCTAATTCACTTTTAGCTTCCCTTTTCGTGACATGGCGGTCATGCCAGATCATGTCTCATTTAATTGCCCCTTATTGTATTCGACGTAATTGAAACATCAATATATAATATTATTTTGAAAAATAGGAATCCATACTTGGGTGAAAACAACGCAATTATCATTTTCCTTGGTCTGCTTTTTCTCGAAACTTGCATGGTGTGCACATTATCAATCAATCAAAAGGCTTGATTGATCTTGTTGGAAGGATGAGGAGGCTACATATTATGGCTGGCAGTTCTAACGAGCGAAACTTCATCCTCTCGTTCCGCTCCTCCCAGTGTCCAAGAGGTAACTTTGTTCTTTCCCCTATCATTTCATGTAGTCCCCCTTTGGTAGTCATCATGCCAGACCCGGTGGTCGTGAGCCCTCCTGCTTCTACCCTGGCTGGGTGGACTTCAATGGTTGTTGAGGGAGCAATGGGAAGCGTGTCTCCATGGTGCCTCAAATTTTTCCAAGAGACTCCACCAATCCCCGCTTCGATTAACGTCCTAGAGGACCAGCTGACATCCCACACTTTGGGGAAGGGGATTACTTCTAAACGGGATTATGCAGCTCTTAAGTAGAATGAGATCAGGGCTCTACAATCTAGTATGAGCCATAACCTTATTAAGGTAACGCGTCTTCTCTTGTATTTTCTTTCACTTTTCCCATATCTTTTGGAAATGTCTTAATAGAATTACTTTCTACTTTGTGTAGGTCATTTTGTGCTATAACGCGCTTTTGGAGTACATTGCCCATGTTGAGGCTACTGTTGGGGTATGCTACTAGGAGTGGGAAGATGCTCGTGTCCACATTGTTAAGCTGCAAGCGGAGGTGCCACCTGGGATGTTACTTTCGGTGGGTAATGATGCCCTTGGCACTCGGGGTTATCCGAGCTCTCTTTGCAAGCTCCATTCTTTTTGTTCTTCATTTGCTCAGGTTTGTGCAACCTGAGCTCCTTTAGGACTGACTAGGTGAGGTCGGGCCTTCTCATTTGAAACTCTCTTTTACCATGAACTCTTTGATGCAGTGTGGCACGTGTCATCATTGGTGGTTGGGAAGCACTTATAATAGTTACCCCCAATCGAGGACTCAGGTGGCTTTACTCACCCTATTCTAAAGACTTCTTCACCAAGGTTCCTTGTCCTGGCTACCTCTATGTAGTTATAAGTAATGGCTTGACGTGTTTTATCGTAACTTATATTTGCACATGTGTCATTTTACTTTGGTCATGATTTAAGACCGTTCATTCCTAGGGAGTGGAGCAATAATGGCGCATGATACGCACAAATGAGAGTTACCCACTATGAGGCCTGACTCAGTGATGCGTCACTTCACCCCTACAGACGTGTGGGTTACACTTGGTCTCCTGAAATTTCTTCATTGGTTAGTGAAAATGGCCATTTATTTGGTGTGGATTTGCCCCGACGGTTGCCATCGTGATCTATTACATTAAGTGAGTGATTTCCTTCTTCAAGGCCTATATAGGCGGTTTCCCTTCCCATTTTCTTTATCCTTGCCTTCTGGGAGAGTCAAAATCTTTTCCAAGCCTTATCTTTTCCCCTGGTTATGCTTTCCTTCTTGTGGAAGTAGTGGTTCTTCCCTTTTCAGGGCCTCCTTTACTTGGGGGGCTTCCTCTCAATTTTTCTTTCCATGGTTGTTGTTTCCCTCTCAGTCATCTTTTAAATGCCACACCTCAAAGTCGTTGTTATTCTGCTCATGATGATTTTCTACTATTTATAATCCTGTTTGGTGAACCCTTTATCTTCATTGGTTAATATGGAACCTCCAAGAATAAGCCTCTTGTTGCGAAACATGATGCTTAGGAGAAGTATACAACTTAGCTGGGAGACATATCCTTACAGACATATCCTTCACGATCGTCTTGAACCTAAGCACAGCTGCTCCCTTCCTTTTCTCCCTTTGTGGGAGAGATTGAAGCATTTTTCATGATCCTGAACCATTGGTCGTCAAGCGATCTAAGCCCACAAGACCTCAAAAGAGTTCAAGAAAGCATTAAAAATCCTACAACCGCCAACCCAGACGTGGGGGGGTCTTCTCTTAATTTTAGGTTATCCCGAGGAAGGGGCTCGTCCTCCGCCTGAGGGGAGTTTTTGTAGTTTTTCATTTTCTTGTATTTGTAAACTTTCCCTTTTATTAATAAGAATGAAATTTTCTTTTAATCGCTCTAAACTTTCCCTTTTATTAATAAGAGTGCAAGCAAAAACTTTTTTCCTTGGTACTCAGCCAGGCTTCGGGCTTTGGAGAGGGTCCTTCCTTTCGCATCTAGCAAAATGTTCCTACTATGACCAGTAACTCCTCCTTGTTTGGCAAGCGAAGATGGAGGCCATACTTCTCCTTTCAATCCCATATGATGGCTTAGGGTGCTCCATTAGACATCCCTGTATAGTCTCATTGAGCTAGAGTGCTTCACTAGACATCACTCTCCTTCGATGTCTAGCCAGGCATTCATGCTCTGGCTAGAGCCTTTCCTCGCTTCATCTGGTTCCTGGACAGGCATTTATGCTCTAGCACGGGTCTTTCCTTATTGTCTAGCAAGAGAATACGTAGGCCAAACTTTCTTTATTCTTGTCTTATGGGCTAGGGTGGCCCGCCATACATCATTTTTTTCTTTGGCGCCTAGCCACGCGTTCCCGCTCTAGCTAGACCCTTTCCTTGATCATGTTTGGCAAGCTAAAGTGCTCTACCAGACATCTCTTTTACCTTTGTCATATAGCCAGGCGTTCCTGCTCTAGCTAGAGCCTTCCCTTGATCCTGTCTGACGAGCTAAAGTGTTCTGCCAGACATCTCCTTTACCTTTAGCGTCTAGTTAGGCGTTCTTGCTCTAGCTAGATTCTTATTACCGTTTGTAAAGCTAGAGTGCTCGACAGACATCACTTTTTAGCTTTAATGCTTAGCCATGCATCTTACTCTAGCTACATCCTTATTCCCGTTTGGCGAGCTAGTGTGCTCGGCAGACATCACTTTTTACATTTGATATCTAACTAGGAATTCTTGCTTTAGCTTGGTCCTTATTATCGTCTAGCGAGCTAGAGTGCTCGACGACCACTTTTTAATCTCGTCTAGTGAGCTAGATTGTCGCCATCATACATCACATTATAATCACATCTACTGAGCTAGATTGTCACACCAGACATCATTTTTTAATATCATCTGGTGAGCTAGATTGCCTCACCATACATCACTTTTTAATTTCGTTTGGTGAGCTAGATCGCCGCACTGAACATCAATTTTTAATCATGACTGGTGAGCTAGATTGTCGCATCAAACATCACCTTTTAATCTTGTCTGGTGAGCTAGATTGCCACACCAGATTTCAACTTTAAACATGTCTGGTGAGCTAGATTTTCGCACCAGGCATCAGTTTGTAGTCTCATATGGTAAGCTAGATTACCACACCAGACATCACTTTTTAATCCTTTATCGCACTTTGTGGAAGTGTGAATCCTTTTATTTGACAAATGTTGCTCGATACACACGGCCTATCAATGCCATACTTTGGTGTTTATTAACATTGGAGGTCGAGGTAGAAACCCGAAGATCTCATGGTTTCTAGTTTCCCGAGCTGCCTCCTCCCATGTCTTATTAGAGCCTAGCATGCTGAGTTTTTTTATTTTCATATTCACTTTCTCGGTGGGACCCCCATGAGCTTCCCATTATGCTCTAGAATAATCGTCACTTCTTCCTAAACTATCTTCTTTTGATGCTCTAGCGAGAAAATAACTGATCCCTTTAATTCTTCGAGTTCCTCTCTAGGCAGTTCGTCGATCATGGGTTCCTCTATTCTTGTGGGTTTATGTGCTCCGTGCCAGAGAAGTCCCATGACTATCATCATCTTCTAACAAGATGCATTAGGTTAGCCTTGGCTTATGAGCCCGCTTACCAATTTTACCACGGTCTATGTCCTTCCATTCTACCCAAGGTGGGAGGCGAGAACTAAGAGCTATCACGTAGGCCTTGTATTTGAACTGGGAATGATTCCAGGGCTGTTTATCCGCATAGCGTGCCTTTCTATTTATGTAGTAGCTTTGAGAAAATGTTGGTGGCCAATAGGACGCCAAGATGGGCGGAGTAGAGCAACTGCCTTGCTAAGGGCGGCTTACTGATGTTTTCCTTTATCTTCCATGGTGGCTCGTATATTGCTTCCAGAAGATTCTTCAAAAGTCTTCACTTTCATTTTTTCTTTTACCGTCTTGTTCTTCTCCTTCATTTTACAGAATTGTGAACGACCACAAGCACACCATGGATTATTTAACAGGGCATCCCCTATGTGAACTGTTCTCTTTACGCCACATTTTCTTTTATCTCCTTCTACTAAGCCCAACCAGAGCTTCCACCGTTAAGTTAGAAGCTTGTCCGTCTAAAGTCTGGTTCCACTTAGATCCTGGTTTCCTTGAGAGGTGATCGTTTATCAGAATCAAGGTGTTTTCTCGCCCTTTTCCCGAATCTTTTTCTCCCGCGGTGCTTCGAGCATAGGGTGGCTCCACCGCAAACTCTTAGGTCATGGGGGAGGATCATTTCCCTGCAAGAAGCCACTACAATTTGGGTGAGGACTAGCATGTACGTCCTCCCCTCCGATCACCTTAAAGGGCACGACTACTATATCATTTTTTGTTCATTGTGTGATCACCATATTGGCAGGGAGTCCTTCCCTAAGAGAGGAGGAGGGTGGGTTTCCCTATCATCCGACTAGCTTTCTTTTCATAGAGGAATGGATATTTTCAGTGTTCACTACTACAAAAGGGGGTTAGATGATGGGTAAAATCCGTCATTATAATCATATATTGATGGATGACCGACTGTCATCTACCGGGCTATCATCTTTACCTTCATCGTTATTAAAAAATCTCAGTTTTTGGCCTTTAATGACGGGGAATCCCCGTCATCTTAAGTCCCACGAAAAGATATTAGAGGAAGGGGAATCCTCATCATCTAAAAGTCTCGTTAAAAGGCATTAGATGACGGGAAATTCCCGTCCTTAAAAGATCCCATAATTTTTTTTAAATGTCATTGAAAGGCAAAACTGTCTTCCCATGACACAAACTCAGGCCTTCCACCAGGACCCTACACCATATTTATACATATATGAACCATAATATTAAATTACTTAAATTATCATTCCTTACATAGCCTCAATTCTCATTATATTAACATAACAGACTAAAATCATCAATATCCTGTAAGTCACAATCAACAATGAGATGTTTCTAGACAGATAACAGACATAGAAAAATATCTAAGAATATTGTAAATGTGCATGTGTCAATTAAAACTATAAACCAAATCAAGACTTTATGGCTCATTCAAGTTCATAGAATTAACGAAAAACATACACTATTCTCATCATCACTACTAATTTATAAAAATACAAAGTGCTAGCTACATATCACACACAAACAAACATTGATTTTCAGGTGGCCACCAAAGTTCTGAGTAAAACTACCGTAGTCAGTGATAAAAAACGAGACACTTACAAGAGAAAAAGGAAGAATAACTAACATCACAATTACCATATTAAAGACGATACTTATTTCAAGTCCTTCTAAAAGAACAAACCTTTTTCTATCATATATTAGCTTCAAGATCAATGTTTTCAATTATTGTATAATTAGCTGACGAGTTGATAGAGAGATCTTCACTTTCAAGTATCCCCAATGATCTCAACTTGTCCTCCATGCAAATGGACTCGGAGTCCAGTTCCAAAATGTCATCTACACATAGTAGCAAAGAAACAAATGGAACCAAATCATGGAAAAGGAAGCAGATATAGAACAAAAGATAATAGGTGAGAGAAATATGGAAAAGGAATCAGTTAAGGTAATCGTTTGTAGTTAGGCATTCATGGACATGTTGGAGTTTAGAGGTGATTTTTATCTTTCTTATACTATCTCATAGGCTCTACGTACTCTTTAAAATATGAAGAGAAACATTACTGGTTTTCGATTTCAATGGTAGCATAATATTTCTCCATGCACTATTAGACAATATTATGTTAATCCATATCTCTTACCTCCTCAATACTAGTTCACCTCACTTGTTAAAAGCATAAGCACCACACCATTCCAGTATCCAATTTGTAACAAATTACATGTTTATTAGATTAGTTTAGTTGCACAAGTTAAACAAGGAATGTCCCTCAATTATGTTTGTGCAGTGACGAGATTTTATGTTAAACCATATCTCTTACCTCCATATCTCTTACCTCCTCAATATAATGCTCAATGACAACATCTACAAGCCTATCAAAGCTAGGGATATAGCCATGAAGACTTTCTGACAGACAAAATCCTGCGTAGTCTAATGCAAAAACACCATAACCAGAAGATGCTAACTTCCTTGATATTCTAGCGCAAAATAGTTTAAGTTCGTATATGGTAGAATATTCAATTTCAAAAATTGGTCTGCAATATATTTTCTCAATAACTACACGCCTTCAATAAAAAAATGTGCAGGTATCTCCATAACCATCTCAAAAATAAACTATTTCTTTGGGGCGAACCATTGGAAGCCAACTTTTTGAGAAAATTTCTAGTCCTTTAGAATTAACCTCATATGACTGTAAGAAATAATATAAGCCACATCTCAACTTTGATATAGAGACAGCAAGCTCCTCAACGAATTAAACTGCTTACCAGACATTTAACCACTTAATTTCTTCTTAGATAGGTTGAAAGCAATAACAATGATGGAGTTTTTGTCACATTTGACACCTGACCAAGTACAGGCATGGACTTTCCTTGTTGGGTTTTCTCCAGAAAGCAGGATTCAGTCCCTCAAACTTTCATAATCGTCAATATGTTCACATTTTAAGCTGAGAAGTGCCTCTGAGTAGATATCAATAGCTTGTGATGCTGTATAAAACATTGAATCAAGAAGAAGATACAAGTACAAGAATCTGAAACATTCCATTGCAACTCAAAAAAAAAGAAGAAGTGTAGAAGAGAGGTAAGTATTTTAACCAAATCTATTCGAGATATAATTTTTTACTACAAGATCGATGAGTACTATAAAAACAAAAGCTTAAAGGACTTCTGAGCATGATACCCACCTAAAGAAACATTGACAAAATTTTCTAAAAATTCCCTTCAATGACCCAAGTCTCAACCACAGAAACCATATTTTTATCACATTATAACTCCATCCAACGAGTCTCAACAAATAAACAGAATCAAGTGCAAGATATAAAGTATGCCAAGCTAGAAAAATAGCAAAAAACACAGTAATTAGCCACGCTAGGAACATAAGGTTGCAAATTACTCAAACATTAACTCTTAGTAACATACATGGCTCAAATCTAGAAAACATAATATTCAAACCTTACAACCAAATGGAGAAACCAAAGAAATTAGAAAACTCTAAGCCCTAACTAGAACCCTAAATAAATCAGAAAACTCGAAACCCTAACTTAAAATCTAAGCCCTAAATCTCAACAAAACTAAATTAGAATAAATAACACTAAATAAAGATGACAAAAACTACAAACTCATCATGAGAAAGCGAGAACCGTCGCGAGAGGCTAAGATTTAAGAGAGAGAACAAATCAGAGACAAGTAGTAGAGAGAGAGGAGTATCGAGGGAGGGAGGGAGGAAGAGAAAGAGAGAGAGAGCAGTGCAAAGCAAAGCTCAAGAGGGAGAGAAAGAGGGAGAGCATGTTGAGAATGAGAGGGAGCAAACTGAGAATGAGAGAGGAGTTCGAGTTCGTTCTAGAGAGAATTCATCGAGATGATGGATTCTGATTTAGAGAGGATATGAGAAATATTAGTATTATATAGGTGGCATTTATGTAATTAACATAAATGCGTATATATAACTATGACAGTGTGATTATTATACCTGTCATAGTAGATAATATATTATTGACAGCTGATTTTTTAGCTGTCATCTCATCCAAATTATCCTACCCTACTCTATTTTTCTTTGACAGATTTTAGAGACTTGTCATTATATCATATATATGGCAATCATTGTAAGCCAACATTGCATAGTGGTTTCAGATACGAACGGTTTTAATGTCATCCCCATCGATGGCGCCATTTGTTGATGCTGAAAATCTCAACAATAATCTTGCTTGCCATCCCCTTTTTAGCATGGAATACCTCTTGACCTTAGAATCCGTAAAACACAAACAAAGAATCCAAAGAGTGAGGGGAACCGGAGGTGGTTGCCTTACCTAATAGCCTCTGATGCCTAAGTCAGTATCCTGACATTATTTTCAAATAGTTTCCTTAAAGAAGAAATGGAATGCCTCTTCTGTGGTTGATGGTGATATTTATACCTGGAGCCTTAAAGGAGGAAGCGTGCTGGAGAAGCCTCGGGAGTGTGCATGGGATGCTTTTCGGGATGCGATGACTGACCTTGATTGGATAGATGGGAGGCGATCTTGACATAAAGCTATGGCTGTGAAATATTGATGTATTCTTCAAAGTAACTGATTGGGGTCTAGTTTGACATACTGTCATAGCAATTGGATTCGTTGGGTATTCGAGCCTATGAGAAGGTGTCACCTGGGATGCTAGTTTTAGCGGGTAATGCCCCTGGCACTCAGGGTATTCTGAGCTCTCTTTGCGACCTCCATTCTTTTTGTTCTTCATCTGCTCAGGCTTGTACAACCCGAGCTCCCTTAGGACTGACTAGGCGTGGTCGAGCTTTCTCCTTTGAAACTCTCTTTTATCATGAACTCTTTGATGTGATGTGACATGTGCCATCATGTTGTTGATGGTCATGAAACACCAATAACATCTTCCTTTCTTTCTGGGGTGAAGGTTCACTTCTTCTACTTTACAGGTTTCACAAAATGATCAACATTCAGTTTATGACAGATTTATTTCTCATTGATACTTGGCATTTTAGCAGTCGTGTAGCAAGAGATGTCCATATTCTGTGTAAGAAACTCTATAAGCTCTACCTTTTCCGGTTAGGTGAGTTCCACCATATCTTTGGTGTTTTTCTGTTTTTAATGTTCACAGACTCTATTTCACTGGCAGCTTCATATCTAGGGTTGCTCACGCTGTGATCCTCGTCGGTTAATTGCTATTCGTAAGATTTTTCCTTCCCTTTTGCAGAAACGAAAGTCTCCTTTCGTCTTGATGTGTTATGATGAGGGGACAACTTTCATTTTGTCAATGGTAAATTGATGAAGTTTGTTAATTGCACGCCCATCATCAACAAGTACCCTATGTAGTAGATAGTTCCCTATCTTGACAGTGATTACTAGCGCGTCATTATGTCCAACTTACTACCCGTTGTCATTCTCATCGAATATTATTGGGACATCGTCACTCTTTTCGTTCAACTCATCACTTTTCTTGAGAGCCGCTTCTTGCAGTATATCTTTCTTTTCTCGTTGTCCCCTCTGACTCCGTAAGGGTGATGATAGTATCAACGATTATTAATGGCTCTATTCTTGTGACAATCATCATTTTCCTTCCTTCTTGGTTATTCTTTCTTTGCTACAAAATTCTTCAAATGCCCTTCTTTTGTTAGCTCCTCTATGTAATCTTTCAGTTGGTAACAATCCTTGGTGAAATGGGTAGCACTCTGATGGAAGGAGCAGTAGTACTTGTCCTTATCTCTTTCTTAGGTTCCTTGGTAAGCAGCGCGGGTCTTTTAAGCTGAGGTTTATCTTTTATTGACTCAAGGATCTGATTAACCAGGAGGGTCAATGACGTGTAGATTCTATCCCTCGGGTGGACTCATTCAATGGTCTTGAATATATTTTCCTTATTTTCTCTCTCATTTTCATCTTCTCAGCCCTTTATGTTCTCTTCTTTCTCATTTTTGAGTTATGTCTACTTGGTCGTTGATATGAAATCCGTTGTTTCGAAAGTTATTTCATGCTCTTCTTTTCCTCTTCTAAACTAATATACGTTTGTGCCCTCAAGGAGGTCTCTGCCATGGTGAGCGGCTTGTTCTTGGACTAGTCATCAAAGCAACGAATTCAAGTCTAGTCCTCGTTTAAATGATAAGCTTGCTACACGATCGTCAGTTTTTTCAACATTTTCCATCTCATCTTTGAAACAGTGTGCGTAGTCCCGCAGTGACTCCCCTTTTTTATTACAATTGTGAGTGGGTACTTTCAGTCTTCCATGATCGTTTGACAGGTGGAGTACTGTTCTAAAATCACATAGGACATTCTAGCAAAGTTATCAATTGAACACGAAGGGAGAGAATGATACCATTTCAATGCATCGCCATCTAGACTGGTTGGGAACATTTTTTACACATTAATTCATCTTCGTGTTGGTACAGGCTATCACTTGCCTAAAGCGCCGAAGGTGGTCAACGGGATCCTTCTCGCCCTCATAATTCTTGAACTTTGGTGAAACAAATTTCTTTGGAATGGGTGTGCCTAATATTTCAGGGCATAACAGAGACTGCGTTAATGTTTCTAGGTCTACCATTCTGGTGGTTCCCAATTTTCGTATCTTCGTCATTTTCTTCTCGATCATCCTCACCACTCCTCGTTCCGTCATCAATTCTATTGTGACGTTTTCCCCTCCACCCTCTTTTCCGTTATCGTGGGATTGGACTCTCGCTTTATTACGATGTACATTCTGGTTGGCCCTTGGATTAAACTGTCTCATAGGTCGAGTTTCTTTCTCATTTCGCATCGTGAGGGTTCACCTTTTCTTGTTCTCCCATGATCATTCTCTAGCTCGCTTCATCCTGGGTTTTCACTACGTCTCACTGTAAAGTTGTGATATGCTCTTGTACTATTTTCCATGTGTTACGCAGTGCTTCACTGTTACGGTTCTCCACGTTCTAAATTCCTGTCAGAATTGTTTGAATGATCTTTTGCACTCTTGTAGACTACACTGGCTGGTTAAGGGGTTATTCACGGTGTTTGCTTCATTTTCCACTTCTTGTGCAACAAGTGATCTAGCTCGAGGCATTTTACATTACGAAATTGAGTTAATCCTCAGTTCTCAATGAAAGCACAAAATTATAAAAGAAATTTTTTAAATCGAGAAATAATGAAATAAATATGAGAGAGAGAGAATTAACAAATACACTTATGACTGCTCATTCAGAATTCATTTTAAGTCTTACATAAGCCTCTATTTATAGGCTCTCAGTTTGTTATACAGAATCTAATAAACTTTATCTATTTACAACAAAAAAGGGGATCATAGAAATATTCTCCTTTGACTTAGTCATAAATATCAACTCAAACTGAACTTGCTCGTCCGTTTTATCTAGCGGTTGTGATTGATTACTTCTAGTTACCATGACAGCAATACGTTTCCTTTCCTTTGATTGGCTTTCAGCTTCCCTTTTCGTGACGTGGAGGCCGTGCTGGACCATTTTCCGTTCAGTTATATTGAGTTCATTTAGACCATTAATCTTGTCTTTGATAAACTAGATGAGTTTACTATTTTTTGCAGCACTAAAAAGTAAAAAATAAAAGTAACTAACAACAAATCTAGACCATTAAAAACAAAACACTAAGGGTTCAGATATGTTGAGTAAAACTTGCATATCATGTTCTTCAAAAACATAAGCGTATCTCAGTTCCTCCAATTGTGTTATTCGGGTAGAACGTAGAAGTATATGGTTTACACATTTTATCAAGGTAAGGTATGGTTGAAGCTTTTCTTTTTGGAGCGGAAGAAGGCCAAAAGTAATTGGACCAAGATCAAGACTAGTTGGCGTCCAAAAGGGATGCAAATTATAATATAATGGGTACATTTTTTGCTCCTTTTCTTTCTTTGTTTAACATTTTCCTTTCCTAATCATTATAGTCCAATGATAAACATGAAATGATGAAAAGCAGGTTACAGAACCCGCTATTCCCTCTATACAAAAGAGGGATTCAATTTTCTGTATCAGTCACAGTTGAATGAAAAGAAGAGGTTACCAATTTGAATGGTCAGATCGATTCTTGACCATCACATAGGATCAAATGAAAAAAATAATTATTATTTTTTTCATTTGATTCGATCTAAATCCATGGAAGTTAATCAGACAATCAGATTAGAATAAATTTTCTCTTGTGGTTCACATGTGAATTCGCATGCCATATAATAGACATGCATAGAGCTGAATTTCAGAATCCTGCCTATTTGTCCACCATTAGTAGATCTCCTTAACTACACATAAATCTTGAAATATGGTTACCTTCAACAAAAGAGATAAAATCCATAAACCTTCTAATTGGTCTAAAAATTTTATAAAACTCCTGGAGTATTGAGTGAATCAGAGTTTTCATATATTTCATCGTAATAAAGAGAATGTGTAGTATCTTTAAAAATGAAATTCGTAACACATTATATATATGAAGAAAATAGTACTTCAATTTCTCTCCTTTTAGTCCTTGTACAAGTAAGTATTCAGAAAGAGGCAAAGCTTGTAATGCTGTAAATATGACTTGTAAATTCCTAGCTTACATAATAGATTAATTTTACTTATGATTTTTCTTAGCTTTCTTGTTACTATGGGCATTTTTTTTCGAAAAGTAGTATGGATAAAATATTATGTGCTGATGTTTATATCAAAGAAAAAATGAAAAAAAAAGGTGCGTTCATTGAATTATATATATATACTACTTTTATTTTATTAGCCAAGCAAAATTATTTATCAAATCATATAATTACCTGCAAATTGCAAAATGAATATGAATATAAAAGGTGGTTATAAGGGTGATCGTAAAGAACTGCTCTTGAAATGTTGTATATATGAAACTTTTTTATTAAAAGTTTGTTTTCCAATTTAAAATATTAATATATACATGGCAGGTAATTTTTAACTCTATTTAACCCTCTAGGTAAACAAAATGGTACTTTTTTTGAGAAAAAATACCCCTTAAGTTTTATTAAATGTCATTTATACTCGTTTAAAAATATTACTCACGCGCCATGTAATTTGTTGGTGTGGACACTGACACCCTCTCCTTCTATATACTTTTGATCCCCTGGGAAGCTATACTTTCTACTTCTACCTTCTTCTATATAGTTTGAATTTACTAGCGTTCAAAAGCTTTTTTTAAGTAGATGATGGCTTACCTGTAGGAAAATTTGCTATTATTAACCATGGCTTGGTTGAGATTTTTGGCTTTAGTAGATTGAGAAGGGATTATTTCCTATACTGTAGTACCTGATTAAAAACTCACCATAAGAAATATAACATTTTACAAGAGACAGATATCCCCGTAAAAAGTAATTCACAGAGATCATGCGATGCTTATGACAACCATTCATATTAAAAGTCTGCGTTTTTCATGAGGCGCAATGCAATGTGTGAAGACCCATGTGGTATCTCACTTTTACAGGTTTTTCTACTCTTGTAGAACGTTATTTAACAGAATTTTCAGACCCCTATTGAATGTATTCAATGGGTGTTCTTAATACTTGTAAATTAACATTCACATGTATTTTTGTATCATATTAAATCATATACCATAAGATTTTTTGAATTTCATTGACATAGTTTTTTGTTATAAATTATGCCTCTTATAAAGAGATTTTCCTGGCATTTTATAAATATATTTTTTGCAATCAATTTATATGCACATGTTTACGTACATATTTAAACATTCAAAATCAATACATTACTAGACTAAAAGGCATTCAAATATCATTTCATTTTCATAAAAAATTATCCAAAAGTATCATTCATAAGTATTATCTAAAAGTATTAGTACTTTGTCTTCTAATACAACATTCGTTTCGAAAAATAAAAAAAAACATCTAAAAACTTCACAGACGCTACAAAATAATTTCAAATTTTCACTGCTTAACTCTTCAAAATTTGATGTCATGTTGAAAACCTTCAAAGGATTGTACGTCCTGTATTTTAAAGAATAAAATAGTAACCTTAAGATAATTTCACATTGTTCACATCACCATTTTATGCTTTGCGGAAAAAATAAAAGGTTTCCTTTTATGCAAGCTCATAAAAGGTTTCCTTTTCAACAGAAAATGGAATTAGAATATAAAAGTGTACCTGATCATATACAGACCCTGCATGAGCGTAATTTACAGGCACATCTGCAATACCGCGGCACTTTCATCAACTCCAAAAAGTACTGAGTCATTTAATATAAATATGTTCAAGAGAGATATAATAGAAAGAATCAAATACGTGATTCCACTAATCTATAAAAAATAACAACAACCCCTATAGTGTGAAATCCAACAAAGATTACATAATGGACTATTCGGAATAATGAACTTAATCTTTATCTTCAACATGAAGCAGAGTTAACAAATACAAATACCAACAATCCATTTCAAAAGCAACATATTATAGAGTAACCGGAAACGCTAATCTAGTAGTGATTTTCAATGTGAATATTAGATAATCATAGACTTATAAGTTATCAAGTGCTAGAATGTGTGTCGATATAAACAAAACTTGTTATTCACTCTAACTGAATCATGCAAGTAAAAGACTTTAAATGTTTGATTAGGGGTAGATATTTTATTTGACTTGCAATGTTGGTGTGAACAAGAGTTTGTAATGTGTTTCGTAAGTCATATGGTAAGTTAATAAAATTGTTTGTTTCTGAGCCTACTCAAATTTAAGATTCAGTATTAGAGCTTCATCGTAGTTCCAACATCAAATAGGATAAATATTACTTCTGAAAATTGTAAAGTCTTGACTACCAAAAATAAGTACAAGGTTCCAAGCATATTTTTTGCACAAAAAAAATAACTAATGGTCACTAGGAATTGATTTTTATAATTCTATAGATTTTTGCATAAGGTGTCAAATTCGGAAGCTCATAAACACATTTAAATCATCTATCTAATCTTCTTATTTTGAAAAGGTGCTCTGCTATCTTTGTTACTCTAGTCCCCTTAAGAGAAAGACCTTTAAGTAGAGTAACACATTCTTAAACGGAGGAAGAAGACAATATGGGATCGTAAACATCAATTACAAACTACATATGGTTCTTCCAAGGTTTTTGTTCCATACATGTAAGAAATTAGTTTAGAGTTTTCTCATTAAAAAGGAAAAATTGCTATTAGAGTTCAGTGTTTTAACCTGATTTGTTTGTGAAAAGTTGGTTGTGTTGTATTAGTATTATAAGTTAGAGGAAAATATATAAAGTCAGAAAAAGAATGTGCAAAGCTGCTATTTAAAGGCAATTAATGAATCGAAATTAACAAGACAAATACCACCTTGAAAAAACATTGATTTTCATTTACTTTTCCAATAAGCTTGAAAGTAAATATTGAACTGTAAAATCAATTAATCAACGTACCAAGTTCACCTTGTCAGTTTTGGATCCAACTGACTTTCGTCGTCCCCCAGAATTGCCCCCTGAATTAGCTGATGAAAGCAAACATTATCGACATGTAGGGACTTTACGAGGTATTTCACTTTTACAGTGTAGAAAAAAGAGCACTCACTACCGTAGAGAGAGATAAAGAGCAATGTGTGAGAGAGCCGCCACCTAAAACAAACTAAAAACAACAATTTCCCACATATTCTATGAAAAACCTTTGCATCAAGAACTAAGATAACAAAGAAAATGCATATGCCAGCAATTACAGAGAACTTATAATTTTCTACAGAAATTTAAACCCTCTTTATAATTGACCATACATCATCTCCAAAAATAATACTTTGCTGGGTCATCTATAGCATTAGTCTATCAAGTAGAAAATCATCATATGCCAACACAATGTCAATTGTCGAAGAAGGTGTGCAGATATGAGTGGCTTACCCTTCCAATGTCGACCATGAAGGGCAAAATTGGGTCCTTGAAGACTACATTCCAGTCAGAAGCTTGTGCAGGAGTCTAAGACTAAAAGAAAAGGAAATGAATTAAATAAAAAAGAAAAACTCTAAGAACAGTCCCCAACAAATTGTCATTACAATATATGACAATTTCATGACACTTTTAATTGCAATGGTATTTGGAAAATCAATAAGTTCATACTTCTCTAAAATCATCTCCTACAAAGAAAAAGTAGCAAAAAGCTCAGTCCCAAACAATCCAACTATAATTCATAAAAATTACAAATAATCACTGATCAATCTAAAGGATAAACCAGAAAAAAGAAACACAAGTACTATGTCAGCACAAGAACATTGGTTGTAGCATACATTAGTGTCCAAAATTTCAGTCATTGATATGAGTTTTTCTTTTTTCTTTTCTTTTTGTTTGGGGGGTGGGGGCAGATTGAATAAACTGTGAACTAATAAATTTCTTCATAAAACTACAAATCAAACATACTTTGATTCCTATTTACCAATGAAAAAGCTTCAACTTACCAAAGAAAAAGCTGATTAAATACTTTAATTTCCAGGTTCAAAGCTAATTCTAATTTCCAGGTTCAAAGCTTTGGTCGCCATTGCTCGTTATTCCCTGTTCGTGGAGGCATCGAACGAGTCACGAGATGAGTCTCTAGACCAGTCCAAAATGTAACTAAAATTCATGGAACCCTTACCTAAATAAACAAGGATCCTTTGCTTAGAACTCGAATCTATCTCAAATCGCATCTAAAAGTCAAGAGATTAAGAAAAATATAAACAAACTCACCTCAACAAAACACGCTCGATGAATCAACCTACATAGATCTAGCCACAAGCTCGTCATCAAGATGAAGATGCTAACTTAATAGATTGAAAGAGATGCTCCTCTGCCTACCCCATCGTCGCTTTGAAGGAGGAAGTCGAACGAGATGCACGATGGTCACAAGAGAGAGATGAAGCAAACTGAAAGCTTATGGTCATACAAGAGAGATCGAAGCAAACTGAAAGTCTCTGAGAAGGAAAGACAGGGAACCATGAACAGGATAGACAGAGAGAGAAGCTAATAGAGAGAGAGAGAGACAATCTAATCAACGAGGATCTACTCTCTCTTCTTCGACCTAGTCCCGGCTCTAATTTTTAATCCCGCGTTTTCTTTTGTTAAAATGTAATTTTCAGTCCTGATTTTTTTTACATTTTAACAAGATTTTTTTTACAAGATTCATTTAAAATCATTTTGTTTCTTATTTTTAACAAGAGTAGACTGAAACTGTTGTATTTTATTCTAGAAACTGTTGTATTTTATTCCTGTAGATGCCATATATCTTGCAGTGACTGCAGTAAAAAAAATTATTAGAAACTAATTAAAAACTGCAGTAAAACAGATTTAAATTTTCAGAAAAAAAAACTGGTTAAAAACTAAGTAAAATGCACTAAGAACTGATTAAAAACGACAGTAAAACTGATTAAATACTGCAGAAAAAACAGACTACTCCCATATACAGTTCTTGCAAGAACTATTTACTCTTCTGCGAGCCATGCCTTCCTAGCTCTTTTTTCTGACAAAGAAAGTCCATTCATTCCTTAATGAAAACAATACATCCTTGGATAAAAATGGCAGAAGCCAACTAGGAGGGCAGGAACCCATCTCACAACTAAAATAGTCATTTTCGGCTTTAGAAGCTATAATCCTAGCAGTACCATTAACAGTACAACTAAAGATAAGACACCCTACATCATAAAATTCAGAAAACAAAGAGTCCAAGGGCTTAGAGCGAACCGAACTCCCTCTGAAGAGAAGACCATAAACCCATATGGGAGATTTCCACCTCTACGTTTATAAGGAAAAAAGTTTTTATGGCTCGGATACCCTCCTCCACTGCTACACAAACTGCTGAAAGAGGAGAATCAGAAGTCTAGCTGGATATTGACCCAGCCTCCCGCCAAGAACTGTCCTTGGCTGCCTCTACAAATCTAACCACTAGCTAACCTGTTAGGAGCTAGGAAGGCATGGCTGGCATTAAGCTTGATGAAATTTCCCGAAGGAGGTAGCCAACTAAGTTCAGACCTACGATCAAGGAATTTACTAATAACACCTTTTTTTCTCAGAGACACCGGGACGATGAGAGACTAAAAATGGAGAGCAATTTTTAGAAGCTTCTTTGGCCACCAAGAAATCATTAATATACCTTTTTCAAAAACTCAAAGCATCTCTAGGATCCAGACTTAAACCCCTGAAATCAAAGTGATTTCAGCAAGTCCATATACTCCATAAACCATACGCCAAAGCTCTAAGAAAGACTGGACGATTGGAGAGACTTGAAGATTTTAAAAGCAGATTATTCCAAACCCAACAGAAAATATTAACTCTAAAATGTGATGCAACCAGCTGAAAATCAGTGGTAAATCAAAACGCTCTCGCAAACGAGCATTGAAAAAACATATGGATGATAGATTTGTCCAATTATCGCACAAAGGGCAAACCACCGACTTAATATTTGTTGCATCTTCTCATCCAAAGCACACTCCTAATGGGTAAACAGTCAAACAAACAACGCCATAAGAAAAACTTGATCTTCGGGGCCACATCAAGTTTTCAGAGAGAGCTCTACACTCTCCGTTTGATATCCAAGATAACCTTATACCTTAATGTTGAAGATCCAGCGCTGTCCAGATATTTGGCTACGCGATTGTTGGATAATATTGTTTATTTTTGCTTTACTTTTTCTAGTATTTAAGGGTATTTTAGTCATTTTAGGTTTCTTATCTATGTATGGATACTACATGTACTTTCTAAATTTTATCAATTAATATAACTCTTTTAGCTTTCTAGTTGATATCAAAACCTAATTATAACCATAATCTGCCACCTATCACTGCCACAGCCACAGAACAGCGCTGACCACCGCTACCCGTGCCGGCCGCCGCCACCCACCGTCGCCACTACCGCTGCCACCTCCGCCCGCTGGAGCTCTTTTTTTACTGTTTCCAGCTTTGTTTTTTTCAAAGCGGTTGGGTTTTCCTAGGCTGTGTGCCGACCAAACCTAAGATTTTATGTATTTTTTGGATTGTTGTGGCTTAGACCATAGTTTGGCCACTCGTTTGGTGACTTTTTCATGATATAGATGGTCGTGTTCAATCTTTCTTCATCTCTACATCAGATTTCTTGGCAATATGTATTGTTTTCTTGGATTTGTGATGTCTGAATCTTCAAATGCTACTATTACGGCTGTTGCTAAATCAGATCTGGCTTATCCTGTGTCCGGTAGAAGAGTTACTAGTGTTCTTTTAAATGGATAAATTTGTACTTCTTGGTCTCAATCGTTGAAGTTATTTCTAGGTGGACCGGGAAAGAGTCTTTGGCTTCAAGGACGTGTTCCTCGCCCTAAAGATGACGATGCAAAGGAAGCCCAGTGGGATGTTGATAAATGTTTGATATTGGGATGGATGTTTAGATCTATGGAGTCTTTGGTCTATAATATGTTTATATATAATGAGACGGTTGTCATGTTTTGATTGCCATGTATGCCTATTCAAGGAATGAGGCTCGATATTTTGAGCTCTATCAGAAGATTGCTAGTGTCAATCAGGAGAGATTTATGTTGAATGTTGCTCATTTTTTTAGATATTTACGTGTACGGTGGGATGATATGGCTCAATATGAACCAGTTAGTGACTTTGGGACAATGGCTCATGTAGCGATCAAGAGGCTGGATCGTTATCACACATGCATTTATGATGGGGCTTAAGCTTGAATTTTAGTCACTTCGTACCCAAATCTTTAATTCTTCTCTTGTACCATCCTTGCTTAAGACCTTTTCCATGATTGATGGAGAAGAGCGTTGACGTCTTATCTCGGTCCCAACTCCCATCCCTGCCACTGCTAGTAACAATGATCAGATGGACGTGCTTGTGGTTTCTCTAGTTCTTGTCCTCCAGCTGGGAGGAAATTTTGTCATCATTGTGGGAACAATGGTCATATCAAGGATACTTGTAAGAAACTTCATCCCGAGTTGCGCGCTCAATTCCAAAAGAAGATTAATATACCGATTGTTATTTTTTGCAGGACCGTCGTACGAAGAGGATTTTTGGCAGGGGGTATGAGCGGGATGGACTATACTACTTTGGCGATCCACCTCCCCTTCAACCACCAGGTGCTATTATCCGAGTTGCCTCTTCTATTATTTTTTTAGTTTCATGTTTCCCTTTCTTTTAGAGACTTATATTTATGGCATGCTCGTTTGGGACATGTCAATTTTCAATATCTTTGTTCGTTATTTCCTTTATTGATTAATGCATGTAAACACTTTCAGTTTAAATGTGAAATTTGTGGGCTTTCGAAACATTGTTGTAAGCCTTATATTTCTCGCATGAATAGATTTACTGTTGTATTTGATTGAATTCACTCTGATATTTGGGGTCCCTCTCCTCTTACTGCTATGTCTGGACAATGATATTATGTCACATTTATTAATGAATTTTCCAGATGTACATGGGTTTATTTTCTTAGGAAAAAATATGATGTCTCACATGTGCTTAAACAATTTCTTACTATGATCAAAACCCAGTATCAAATTGTTGTTCGATCGATTCGTTCTGATAATGGGGTAAGTATATTTCGGGTAAACTTGTCTCTCATCTTTCTAGTCTTAGCATTCTTCAGCAGCTTACATGTCCATATACTCCTGAACAAAATGGCGTAGCTGAGCGTAAGAATCACCACCTTATGGGCATTTCCCGTTGCCTTTTGAAGGAAATGTCGGTTCCTCAAATTTTTTGGGACATGTATGTTCTCACCGCAAGATATTTGATTGATAGAGTTTCTAGTCGAATCTTGGGCAGGAAAACTCCTTAGTATTCTTCATCCCGAAAAACCCATTTTCCCTATTATTTCTCGTGTCTTTGGTTTTGTTTGTTTTGTTCAAAATAAGAGTCATACTCAAACAAAGTTGGATGATAGGTCTATCTGTTGCGTATTTATAGGATACTGATTTCAATCCAAAGGGTATCGATGTTACGATCCCTCATCTAGATGGTTTATTTCTTCTTTATATATTACTTTTTGGGAGAATACCCCATTCTTTTTTAGTTCCATTGGTGTTAGAACTGGGGTCTCATCTGTTACGAATCTTCCTTGTCCTATCTCTATTATTGAACCCCCTAATATAGATGCTCCCATTATTTCCCCTACATCTTTACCTCCCATTGCAGGTCTTCCGTCCAAGGTGTATAGTCAACGCTTTCATCTCCCTCTGCTGGACTTCTATACGAACGAAGGTAGTGATCCTCCCCCTCTTGACGCTATCCCTTGCGGGACCGTCGCCCCCTAATCGCCTCACTTTATCATGTTCTACTGACCACCCTACTGAGAATCATATTTCATATATGTGCTCTATCCAGTTCCTTTCAGGGATTTGTCAGTCGCATTGGTTCTATTACGATTCCGCGATCTGTTAGGGATGCAACACGAGACCCACGGTGGGTGGCCGCTATAAGAGATAAGATGAAAGCCTTGCAAGATAATCATGCTTAGGACTTGGTTCCTTTGCCTCAAGGGGAGAAAAAGGTTAGATGTCGTTGGGTAGTCAATCTTAAATATAATGCAGATGGAACTGTGAATCGGTACAAGGCACTTCTAGTCACCAAAGGTTTTACTTTCTCGATAAGGATTTTAATACAACCTTTGCTCCTGTTGTAAAACTCACTACTATTCTTATTATTATCTCTTTGGTTGCTTCTCACTCCTAGACCTTGCATCAGATAGATCTCAAAACGCCTTCTTGAATGGTGATTTGGATGAGGTTATTTATATGGATCTGCCTCTAGGTTTTCGGGCTGAGGGGGAATATTCAGGGAAAGTTTGTCGTCTGTGAAAATTTTTATATGGGTTGAAACGGCCTTCGTGAGCTTGGTTCGCTCAGTTTAGTGTAATGGTGCTTGAGTTGGGATTTCGTAGATGTTTTATCAAACATAATTCATTAGGGCAATGTGTCATTCTCTCTGTGTTCGGGGGGGCTAAAGGATTTTTTGGGTATTGATGTTGCTCGTTCCAAGATTGGTATCTGTCTCTCGCAGTGGAAGTATATTCTTGACCTTCTTGGTGATGCTGGGATGTTGGGATGTAGACCTGTATCTACACTTATGGATCTGAAAGTCAAACTTTCAGTTGAATCATGTGAACTATTAAAAAATCTGAGTATGTATCAGAGATTGGTTGGAAGACTTATTTATCTGACTAACACACTTCTCGATCTAACTTTTTCTGTTAGCCTTGTGAGCCAATTTATGCATGCTCTCTGTACTTCACATTTGGATGCAATTTACCACATTTTGAAATACTTGAAGTCTTGTCCGGACCTTGATTTTTTTTTATTCCTCCAAAAACACATTTGATGTATCTTGCTTTACTGATGCTGATTATGCCGGGTCAAAGAAAGATAGGAGATCTACATATAGTATTTTTACTTTTTATGGTAATCATCTTCTCTCCTGGAAAAGCAAGAAGTAGTCTATGCTTTCTCGGTCCTTTGCTGAGGTAGAATACAGGGCAATGGCTCAAGGGACATGTGAGGTTCTTTGGCTTCATTCTATTTTAGGGGAACTTGGTTTCTTGCCCTAATTACCTTCCACATTGTATTGTGACAATAAGTCAGCCTTAATGTTAGCTTTAGGTTTTATTCTTCATAAAATAACCAAGCATATCGAGGTTGATATTCACTTCATTCAAGAGAAAGTTCGGTCTGGAGCTATCTCTACAAAGTTTGTTCTTTCATCTGAGCAACCTTTTGATGCTCTTACAAAGCCCGTCGATCCTACTCTTCTACAGTCAACTCTTCGCAAGCTAGGCATGATTGATATCTATGCGCCAGCTTGAGAGGTGTGTGATAATATTGTTTATCTTTTCTTTACTTTTCTAGTATTTAAGGGCATTTTAGTATTTTTAATTTTCTTATCCATGTGTATAAATACCTCTATGTACTTTCTAAAACTTATCAATTAATATAACTTTTTTAGCTTTCTAGTGAGATATCTTGTCGCCACTATATATCTGCCCTCCTCATGATACGCCCACCAGAAAGCATCATGCACAGGAGAATGAGGAAGTGGGATATTGAGAATAATGGAAGCTTTCACATCATTAAAAACAGAATTAACTTTTTCTTCATCCCACTCCATGTCTCACAATAACATCAAATCCTTTACAACCTCTACTGAAGGAACTGATGGAGAACGAATGAAGAAGTCATTCCCTCTCAGGGTCTCGCCATATGTTAATAGAGCTATCGTACCCAACTTGCCAAAAGATCTTGTGTTCCAGAAGTTGTCTGCCCTAGATGATACTATGCAACCCCATGAGTGTCTGTTGGGACACTTGGCTCGAAGATAAATAGATTGATAAAGATACTTGTGAGATAACACTTGACTTAGCAGAGAGGAAGGTTGATTGATTGATTAAGATACTTGTGAGATTAACACTCGACTTAGCAGAGAGGAAGGCTGATTCAAAATACGCCAACAATTCTTAGCTGATAGAGCCTTGTTGAGACACAATAAATCCCTGAAGTCCACCCCCCTGCATCCTTAGACTTGGTGAGATCTTCCCATGAGGTCGAGTGGATTTTCCTACGAGAATCGGTTGAGCCCCACCAATAACGAGCCATCAAGACTTAAAACACGTCAAATCATTATTATCATGTGATACCATTATTATTTTATTAAATTTTTCCAACCTTGAAATTTTTAAAACATAAATGTTTTTTTCACGTAATTTTAATTTTACTATTGGTCTCATTCACCAAATTTTTCACGTAATTTTAATTTTACTATTTGTCTCATTCACCAACTTTTAACTATGTAGTTGACCAAAAAAGGTTTCTAGCAAATAAGATTTAGGCCCATAAATTGTTTTCTTTTTTAATTTTAACAAGCATGTAAACAATTTGTTTAAGATTCCTAACTCCAAACAGAAAAAAAAATCATTATAAAAACAAAATACTAAAGTAAACATTAGATGGAGAAACATTACCTCAAAATCCACTAAACATAATTAATACCAGTATTAGAGTGAAAATCCTCTTAGACGCCTTGAAGTCTCCTTAGGGTGGCAAGGAGAGTGTTTTTCATCTTTAGATAACTATTAAGGATTTAACAGTCAAGATTTAATAAATAATAATGATGTGGCATGATAATAATGGTTAGATACGTCTTTAAGATTTGATGGCCCAAATTAGAGGATAGTTTTTAATGTCATGGCGTGAATATAATCATTGGATGACATTAGTAGAGATGAACGGTTGTGATAAAAAAGCAAGGATGGGCAATGAGAGGGAAAGTCAAGAAGAGGATCTCAAGTCCTTTTATCATTCAGAAATAATGAATATTGTTGGAAAATTTTGAGTGAAAAATTATTTCTGTTTTTTATCCACTTGAAAGGTTATAATGTTGATGTCTTTTCATTTTTAAATTGACATCATTTCAAAAAATACGAATGGTTACAATGATTATTCCAATGGTCATTGTAGATGCCTAAAATTGACAGGGCCCAGACCTCAACTCTTAATCTCAAAAGTCATTAGATCAATCTTGGTCCTGACCCACATTTTTTGACCCATTATTGAAAGCCCATGGCACCTCCCTATGAATATAAGGTACCTTACTCATATAAGAGGATTCATTCTTTAGTTCTGTAACCTCACGCTGTCAAAATTATAACTGACTTTAGCATCAGAATCTAGTTGGCTAGGCACCACACCGGTGTCAAGTTGACACTCTTATATTCACTCTTTTTGTCTTATTCTCAAGTCATCCAGCTACCTGATGATGCATGGCAACACCTCTAACAGTAGATTTATAGCATCTACAGTTTGGCGTCGTCTGTGGGGGACGTATTCATTTTCATATCTTAAACTTTGTCACGCTTTGTTTGTAATGGTGAACACGAGAAACACTACTAAGGAAAATTCAATGCAAAATGCACCACTATTGTATGCCCCGTCAGGATATCTCAATCAACTGACACTCCATTAACTTTGGCTTCGTTTGTCTTGACTTTATCAACCTTGGCTCCATTAGCATAGCTAAGTCAAGGATACTACGTCAAACTTGGTTCTGTTAGCTTAGCTCAACCATCTTTTCTTTCCACATTGAACAATCCCTTCAAAGTCGTGGATCCTGCAAACGATCTAAGTCAAACCATTGAGCCGGAACCAGCCATTATCCATAGGTAGTACTTCACAAGCCAAACATGCCCAGCAGGTTGATGAAGTGGATGATCAAGCACAACGAATTCAGTAGTTCATACCGACCTCGGACAACTATAAAGGCTAAGCTCTTGCAGAATTCGTTTGTGGAAATGACATCTGTCAACCAACATCATTCTCTGCTTGTAGGACCGATATGGTAACCTAGGAGTCGGTGAATTGGTTGATCGCGTTTAAATTAAAAAATTCACACTCAAGTGAAAAATTAATGTTCAAGAATGAACTTCAATATTTCATGAGTTTAACACTTAAAAAGATAAATAAGTAATAGATAAAAGGGTTAAAGTAGATAATGCTATGATAATATAAATGCAGAAATATAAAGTAAGCAAGTAAAATAAATTACGAAAACTTAAAGTGCAGAACTTAAATTGTAAAAATTAAGTGCGAGAAATTAAAGTGTAAAATATAAATAACACAAAATAAAGAGAGAAGAAGGAGAAGAAGATAGGAAAATCCTATTCCTACGTCCATGCCCCAAGTCCCCCTTAGAGATTTTCAATCCCATGATCTTTTTAAGGGTGAAGATCAAACCATACAAATCCAATTGGCTTATGGCTACCAACTAAACCTCAAAATTCTATGTGTTTCAAGATTAAATGATCTCTTACAATAACTCTCTCTAAAAAGTAGAATCTTCAATATAAGTTCACAAAAAAGTTATCTTTCTCACTCAAGAAATTTACAAGTATAAAACTCAAAATACTAAGAGAGATTTAGGAGAGTATTCGAAGAGTTTTAGGAGAAAGTCTTTTGACTATGAATTGTGTTTTGGAAAGAGAATGGGGTGTACTTATAGAGGAGATAGAGGTTAGGGTTCAGCAGAAAAAATTTCAAATTTTGAAGAATGACCAAATAAAGGACACTTCATCCTCAATAAGGGGGACAAAAATCATCGACCTAAAAAGCAAATAATACTCTTACCCAGAATAGTACAGTATGGTAAAAAATTATTTGGGTAAACTTCCTCTCTGTTTATCTACTTGAAATTAAAACTTACTTTGTTTGTTAAATGTCATTATCTTCATCTCATGTATTTTGTCTATTGTGTAAGAGATATATGATTTTTAGGTGTTTAGGCTTTTATGGATGGAGACTTAATTTAAGGATGTATATCCCCAAATAAATTTAGCTTTAATAAATTCAAATAAAATGAGTAAGCTCCTATATATATCTTCAAAATATATATCTTCATGATCTTCAATCTTCATACTTTATGAGCTCCTATGAAAATAAATATTTTCATTATCTTCAATTTGCATGTCTTATGGTAATTTTCAATAATCTCTACATACTTGATTAATTTATTACCAACTTCCATGTTTTGTTATCATCAAAAGCTATCTCATACATATATAAGGCTAATACGCCGACATTGGATCTTTATGTATTTTATGTACACGGTTCAACTAACATAAGAGGATGTGACGCTAGTTTGATATTGAGAACGCTTAAAGTAAAGATTACGGAGCATTTGCTGAGGATGTAAAATGGGGGCAGTAAATTTCATATTGTTCACTGATTCGCAGTAGTTGAAATTTGCAGTAGCTGAAATTTGCAGTAGCTGATATAGACAAAATAGATTGTACTTCTGCATAACAAGTTGTTTACCTTTCCAAGGAAGTGATAAAACTCAAGTCTTCATACTTATGCAGAAACCACTATCATTTACCTACACTTCGTGCCTGGCTTCATCTCAAAACAAATGTTCTTAAGTTTTCACTTAAAGTAAAAAAGTCCTTTTGTCCTTACCAAGGCAAAAGTCGTTTGGTTTTCCCAATGAAAAAATCATTTGGTTTTCACCAAGTAAAAAGTCCTTATGTTTTCACTTAAGGCTCAGGTCCTTCGGTGTTCACCAAGGTAAAAGTCCTTAAGTTTTCACTTGAGGCCCTAACTCTTCCATTTTTTACTCAAGGGAAATGTCCTTAAGTTTTCATTTAAAGCTATAAGTCCTCATACTGACTACATGATAAGGCACTAGCCCAGCACTTCTCAGACACATAAATTCTCGTGTTCCAACTATCATGCATTTAAAAGTTGGGCGACATGAGGCAGATCCTTAGGAGCAATTCTCAAGTACTTAAGTGTTGGGCGGTGTGTGTATGCAAGTGCACATGTCATTAACAAGTAATAAAAGGATAACTGAGTGTCGATCTCTACAGGGACTAACGAAAAATATGAAATTAGCAGACCAAATCAAATCTAATTGAAAAACAAAGTAACAATATTGAATAAGTTCAATTGATTCAAGATTAAATTGGAAATTTAATGCTAAGTGAAACAGTTTAAAGTGACACTTACTGATTATAAGATTGAGTTTGATATTGATGGTGTATTCAATAATAAAGAGAGCTAGCATGGTTAAATCCTCTATCCATTATTGTTCCTAATTAAATCTGTTCATGTTGCTACAACATCCTAATAGTGTTAATCTTAGCTCAAAAACAAAAATGGATTTCCATCTTTGCGATTATTAACTTCAAACCTTATTAACTTATGTCTAAGCTTAATTCAGTTTAGAGTTTTCTTCTTTTAGTACCATCGAAAGGGTTTACAAGGTGTGCATATTCTCTTGTTTACAAGGGTTACAGGATTTAAATACCCAAGTATCACTCAAGCTATTTCCATTAATTTAAACATTTTCAGAATTTAATCTAACTTTCATCACACTAAAGATGGCCAGTCAATAATGAAAATTGAACGTAAAGTATGCTTGAATGAAATGCTAGAAACAGATGAGCAATAGAGATTTCATTAACTAGAAAAAGTAACTTCAAGATTCATTACCATACTAGCTTAAGTGTTTTAGCTCTCGTTTGTTTTCTTCCTTGCGTCATTCTTTTTCCTTTTATGTTCTCTTCCTCTTCTTCCCTTCTGAAGAATGTTTCTGAAGCATGCATACCCGCAAAGGTATCGTCATGCTTCACTAAAAGATGTACTTGCTATAAATAGAGGCCTCAGAATTAGGAGTTTTAGCTCCTTACAAGGATGCGAATCGAGCCAAGATGCATTGGGGACCACTGGAAAAAGCGAAAATGCCACCTGGATAATGGATTCTGAGTGCACGAGCTTTGCTTCTCTTTTCAGTGCCAGTTGACTCCGTGACAAATCCTCTTGCTAAGCGTGCATAAACTCTACTATAACAGTGACATAATCTGCTACAACATTTCTTTAGCAATCAAGCTTCCAAGGGATCTTTCAAAGAAGCACCACTTATGCATAAAACTGCTAATACATAAAATGCTAGCAAGGCAGCTAAACTAAACAAAAAGCTAAAATATAAAGAAATGACTCAAACTAAGTAACTAAAATGTTATATCACCCTAAGATAAGCAATGATTAAGGCATAGAAATGCAAGGATAACTCTAAAATCCTAAAGTTATCAGTAAGTTTTCATGATCCGGCCGCCAAGCATTTGAACTTGGTCCGTAACAAACGCAAGCCCCAAGAGTAATTCTTAGGCACCTATGTCTTAGAAACTTGGTTCCCAAGCATCCAAACATGGTCTAAAAGAATGTGTAATCCTAAGAACGATTCTCAGGCATCTAAGTCCCCACATTTGATCGGTGAAGCTCCGCCTCTCACCTTAAATGGGGCCACGTCGGTCTACCATAGTTCTGCACTTGACCTAAAAGTGCCAAGTCCCCACACTTCAATGTGTCAAGCTCCACCCTTGATTTTAAACGGGACAACATCGATTTGCCATAGTTCTTCACTTGGCCTAAAAATGCCAAGTCCCTACATTTCAGTGTGTCAAGCTCTACCTTTGACCTAAAATGGGGAGACGTCAGTTTGCCAAAGTTCTACACTTGGCTCGAATGTGCCAACTCCCCACACTTCAGTGTTTCAAGCTCTGTCTTTGACCCAAAATAGGGATAGGTTGGTGTGTCATAATTTTTCCCTTGGCCTGAAAATGCTGAGTCCTTACACTTTAGCGTGTCAAGCTCTACCTTTGACCTAAACAAGGCCGCATCGGTCTGCCTTAGTTCAACACTTTGCCTGAAAGTGTCACATTAGTGTGCTAAAGTTTAGCAATTTGGTCTCTCAAGCTCTATAGTTGACCCAAAATAGGGCCACATTAGTGTGCTAAAGTTTAGCAATTTGGCCCGAACATGTCCAAGTCCCTAGATAAACATGGCTACCAAGATTCCAAACTTAGTCCAAAATAGGGCAAGCAAACCTCGCAACGATCATGTTACATTTTGACGTATTAATATAGGTTATGAACAACTCATGCAATGTTGAAAATCTAAACACTGCAAATCTTCCTCATGTTTTGTCATCAGACGAACCATCTTTTCGCTTCACCGTCGGTGATAGGCTTCCCTTATGATCTACCGGTAGAAGAACTCTCATCATGCTTCGATGCCAGACGGACCATCCTCATGCTCCTCCGGATGGACAATCCTCATATTCTGCCAGGCAGACCACCCTCATGCTCCACCATCGGATGGACCTTCCTCATACTCCGCGACCAGATGAACCTTCCTCGTGCTCCACCGCCAGACGGACCATCCTCATGCTCTGTCATTGGACGGACCATTTTCATGCTCTGTTGTCGGATAGACCTTCCTCATGCTCCATCGATTGATGGACCATCCTCCAGATGCATTATCTTCATGCTCTGTCGCCGCAGGGGCCTTCATCATGCTCCACCGACAGACAAACCTTCAATATGCTCCACCGTCGAACGGACCATCCTTGCTACGCCACCTGATAGACCATCTTCATGCTATGGCATTAGACTCACCGTCCATATGCTCCATTGTCGAACGGGCCTTCCTCATGCTCGGCCGTTGGACAGACCATCGTCATGCTCTAACGTCGGATACACCATCCCTATACTCTGCCACTGGATGGATCATCCCTATGCTCTGCCTCCAGACGGATTATTACTATGCTAAGCCATTGAACGAACCATCTTCATGATCCGTTGTTGGACTGACAATCGTCATGCTCCAGTGCCAGACAGACATTCCTCATTCTCCTTCGCAGGATAAAACATCCCTATGCTATGCTGCCTGAAGGACCATCTTCATGCTTCTTCGTTGGATGAACTATCAGATAATTTGACCACATTATTATTCATACTTCTCACCATATGCATTTGTTTTATTAAATATGATACAAGATCAGTGAAATAGAAGCAGATTGAATGAATTCTACCTCAATAATAAATTTCACCAAACTCAAAAAGGTTTTAACGGAAAAGAAAGGGACAAGGTTCAAGGTGTTAAAGATATCGAAACATGTGAACCAACTTGTAAAAACTTAATCTCATCACTCACTAGTCACGTCCATTTCAGGATCGATTTTCTCCCAACAAACACTCGAATTCGGTCTTCTTTGTGAAATACAAAATTTTTGGGTTTTGCGTCATATATTTAGAGGATTTTGAATCAACTCAATCGAATCAAGGGGTAAAAGTTATGATAAAACTACGATAGATGCTTAGTTTGATCAAAATTGAAGATAAGATGAGTACTTAGAATTTTCTCCAAGATATCATCCAAAAATATCTTATCATTGGGGAATAGTCCAACTACAACTTGATTTATGCAGTCAATCTTGTCACAAAGTTGCCTTATCCATCTAGAACGAATCAGCCTTAGCGTTCGGTCAAATGAACTGCACGTCGGTTCGACAACGATGAACCGTTTTCATGCTTCGACTCGATAAAACAAAAAATACTTTGATGAGTCATTTTCATGATTCAGTCCATATGAGAGAGCCTTTGTTCACATGATAATTGTTGCAATTTGAAATTCAAATATTTCAAAGATATCTCCCAAGGAAATTTTTGAAGATAGTCATCAAGAAGATCATATCACAAGGGAAGAGTCTAATTACTTAAGTCAATCTTACCACCAAAGTCGTTATACTCATCTAGGCTGAACTAGCCATGGGGTTTGGTAGGTAGAATGCACGACGGTTCGGCCAATCAAACAAAACATACTTCATTGAATTATTTTTATGATTTAGCAAAGTTCAATTTTACATTTAATGCAACAAAGTCGTTCCATTTTTATGGCTCTGCTCAACTGAGCCTTCTTTCGCACAGTTCGAATTATTCATGATCTTCGAGGATCCTCCACGAATGAACCTGGATCATGGATTATGAATCAAGCTCATAAACTTGTTACTTTACTTTCAGAGTTTGATTCATTCAACATGAACTCAAAAAGTAAGGGACAAACTATAAAGGCATAAAATTGACTGGGCACAGGCCTTAACTCATAATCTCAAAAGTCATTAGATCAGGTTGGGGTCTAACCCAGACTCTTTGGCCCACTATTGAAAGCTAATGGCTTCTCCCTATAAATATAAGGTGTCTTGCTCATTTATAGGATTCATTCTCTAGCTCTTCAGTCTCACATTGTCAAAATCATTACTGACTTGAGCGTCAGAATCTAATTGGCTAGGCACCACACAAGTGACAAGTTGATACTATTACGTTCACTTTTTTATCTTATTCTCAAGCTCATCATCTAGTTACCTGGCAACGCGTGGTAACACCTCTGACAGTAGATTTCCAACATCTACAGTCACAATTTCTCTCTCATTTGATATTTCCTTAATTATTATGTGTGCGATCACAAATCATCTTGAGTTCGCTAGTTCTTATGAATTGAAATGCAACTTCTATTAGAACGAAAATCTATTTCATATTGGGAAACAATTTCTCATCACTTGCACACTGTGGAGAGAGCAAAATTATTAAGGACACATTTTCACACTGATCTAGAATTACTTTTCGTTTCCCATTGTTGTCAATTTTGAAGGCGATTTTGTTATAAAAAGAAAGATTTACAAGAAAACAACCTTCTAAAAAATTTAAATTGTAAAAAAAAGGCACTGCTTCATTTTAAATGTTCTTCCGAGGCATTTTATTGTCAAAAGGCAGGTATTGTGTATTTCATTCTCTTATCACACTCATACATTACTGCTCTGTGTTTGTTCTGAAAACAAAGCAACATTCATGCATATCAATGATCAATCTTCAAGCAAACAATTATAAATATTAAAGTAATGTTTTTTTTTACAGAAAGCTAAAGCTGTAGCTTTAATTATCACAAACTAGTGATTAATTTACTCAAAAAAGCAAAGAAAAAGAAAAGCAAAGAAACCAGTAATTAATCACAAGCCCATCATTCTTTCTTCAACTTTTCCCCTTCCAATTTCAAATCACTCTCTCTTCCACAAAACCTAATCTCAAAATGGATGCAAATTTCTGCTCATTGTATTGACATTAGCGAAAATTCCAACTAAATCATGTCTTTGATGCAAGTAAGACTTCTTATCCGATTCCTTCACGATTCTGTCCCTCCCCGAATTTGTTTGGTTAGCCGACACGGCCTCACCGCCAGAAGCAGCAGAGACATTGCTTGCGTCATCTGCTTTCTCATTGCTCTGCGTCATAAACAGAACCACATCCGGCTCCTTGCCAACGCTGTTACTTCGATAAAGAAGGTCCCTAAATCTCCATTTCTTGGACGATCCTGTCGAATTGCTCTTCTTGCAACTTTCAGGCGATGCCTCTGCAGATTTTGGGGCCCATACGCAGTACGTTTCTGGCGAAACGCCTTCCAATTCGTCGGATTCGGATGAAGAGTTCGACGTCGTTTCGCGATCTTCGCTCATTAGCATCCTCAGAGGTAATCGACGAACCGCCGCTGTCGTCTTCGTTTTTGTCAACTTGTCATCGTTTTTCGAGTCGGCTAGGAGTAAGTCCATGTTGAAGATCGGATACATCGGTCTGATCTGGCCGTTGTAGAAGATTTCGTCGGCCGAAATTGTAGACGCGCCCGACTCTCTGCTGGAAACGAAGGCGAATTCGAACTCCTCGTCACCTTTGTCGTCATTGTCATCTCGCTGCGAGATTCTCTCTGGTTCTTGTGTTAGAAACTCCGATGAATTCTCTTGAAATGGGAAAATATGAGACTCTGTTTCCGGGCCGTAAACATCGGCGTTCGAACGCGAGTCTTGATTGAACTCTTCAACGACTCTGGCGGCAATTTCAGCTAGTTTGTTTGAAGAGTAGCTGTTGAAGGTGGGAGAGAAGGAGAGAACAGCCTGATTCTCATCAGGTCGCATCATTTGGAGCTCCATGATTGAACTCCAAATAAATGCTTTGCTTTATTTCTGCAGCTTCTATATCAGAGAGAGAGAGAGAGTGAGTGAGAGAGAGAGAGAGAGAGAGAGAGAG